>CM052962.1:18323639-18727522 GCA_028554685.1 Agrotis ipsilon | reverse complement strand
GCAGAAAGCAGGAAGGAAGGGCAAACGGCCGTCCAGGCCTCCTCACTCCCCAGCATGGCTTCGACCACTGCGGGGAGCGAGAGGCCCGGTCCAACGACCGCAGTCAGACCGCGGCGCAGCTCGGACCAAGCCGGGCACACCTCGAGGGTGTGCTGCGCCGTGTCCTCTGCTGCGCCGCAGTCGTGGCACGCCGGGGTTTCCTCCCTCCCGATCCGGTGGAGGTGCGATCCGAAACAGCCATGTCCGGATAACACCTGCACCAGGCGGAAAGAGAGGAAACCGTGGGACCGCTCGAGCCAGCTCTGCAAAACTGGCCCGAGCGCGTCCAACGTCCGGCGGCCAAAGGCGGCGGCGGCGAGGTCCTCCGTCCAGTGGAGGACGATGGCGTCCTTCGCCTCCCGCCGCACAGCCTCCCGCTCCTCGGCGACGAGGCGCTCCCCAAGCGCCTTCTTGCGAGCCGTCCACTCGTACACTCTGGCGAGCACCCATGCCTCCAACTCCCAAGGAGGGGTGCCAGCCAGAGCGCATGCCGCCGAGAAACCGACGGACCGGTAGGCCCTCGCCACCCGCTGTGCAATGGCCCTCTGGGGCCTGCGGATGGCGGTCGCGTTCTCCCTCCTGTGTAGGGAGTCCGCCCAGATGGGAGCCCCGTATAGGGCCATGCTGCGCAAGATCCCGGCGTACAGGCGCCGGGTCTTCGCCATCGGCCCCCCGAGGTTGGGGAGGAGCCACGAGAGGGCGTCCGCAGCCTTGAGGAGGCGCGTCGACAGCCCGCTGAAGTGCGGGCCGAAGCGCCACCCCTCGTCCAGCACCAGGCCCAGATATTTCATCTGGGGCTGGACCCCTATGCGGACGCCCTCCACGACGATGTGGGCGTCGGAACCTAACCTAACCTTTTTTTTTTTTTTTTTTGTTTGCGCTGGGAAAAAATGCATTACGCATACCCTCCCATCCGGGGACGGGAGGGTTATGTGGGACTCCCCGGGTCTGAAGGACCCGGTATACCCACTAAAAATACCCAGCGGCATTCCCGCATCGTCTGAGTGGCGGGGACTGGGAAATCACTGGCATAGCCATCACTTCCAGTCCCCGCCGACGAGTGCCCTTCGGGCCAGGCCCTCACGCGGGCCCGGGAACGTCTACGGAGGTGGCTGCGGGGGCAATGCGGGCGAGGGCAACCCCGCGCCCGTCACCCGCCCGCCGCCACTATGAGGAGGGAGAGGACGGCGCCTTCTCCTTCCTCTTCTCCGCCTGCGGAGCGCCGGGGCGAGAGGATCTTCCTCCCGCACGCGCTCCGCCTCCTCCTTCTGCGACATGACCTCCTCGCAGAAGGAGGCAACGGCCGTCCAGGCCTCCTCACTCCTCAGCATGGCCTCGACCACAGCGGGGAGCGAGAGGTCCGGCCCTACGACCGCAGTCAGACCGCGGCGCAGTTCGGACCAAGCCGGGCACACCTCCAAGGTGTGCTGCGCCGTGTCCTCTGCTGCGCCGCAGTCGTGGCACGCCGGGGTTTCCTCCCTCCCGATCCGGTGGAGGTGCGATCCGAAGCAGCCATGTCCGGATAACACCTGCACCAGGCGGAACGAGAGGAAACCGTGGGACCGCTCGAGCCAGCTCTGCAAAACTGGCCCGAGCGCGTCCAACGTCCGGCGGCCAAAGGCGGCGGCGGCGAGGTCCTCCGTCCAGTGGAGGACGATGGCCTCCTTCGCCTCCCGCCGCACAGCCTCACGCTCCTCGGCGAGAAGGCGCTCCCCAAGCGCCTTCTTGCGCGCCGTCCAGTCGTACACTCTGGCGAGCACCCATGCCTCCAACTCCCAAGGAGGGGTGCCAGCCAGAGCGCATGCCGCCGAGAAACCGACTGAGCGGTAGGCCCTCGCCACCCGCTGTGCAATGGCCCTTTGTGGCCTGCGGATGGCGGTCGCGTTCTCCCTCCTGTGGAGGGAGTCCGCCCAGATGGGGGCCCCGTATAGGGCCATGCTGCGGAGGATCCCGGCATAAAGGCGCCGGGTCTTTGCCTTCGGACCCCCGAGGTTGGGGAGGAGCCACGATAGGGCGTCCGCGGCCTTCAAGAGGCGCGTCGACAGCCCGCTGAAGTGCGGGCCGAAGCGCCACCTCTCGTCCAGCACCAGACCCAGATACTTCATCTGGGGCTGGACCCCTATGCGGACGCCCTCCACGACGATGTGGGCGTCGGGAGGAGGGCGGCGCTGCCGGGGGCCGCGAAAGAACACGGCCTCCGTCTTGTGCAGCGCCACCTTCAATCCTAGGCGACGGATCCTCTCTGCAACCAAGGATCCGCCCGCCGAGGCCAGACAGGCCGCCTCCCCAAAGTTCCTCCCCCGGGCAGTGAGGAGAGTGTCATCCGCGTAAAACCTAACCTAACCTAACCTAACCTAACCTTTTTTTTTTTTTTTTTTTTTTTTTTTTTTTTTTTTTTTTTTTTTTTTTTTTTTTTTTGCGCTGGGAAAAAATGCGTTACGCATACCCTCCCATCCGGGGACGGGAGGGTTATGTGGGACTCCCCGGGTCTGTAGGACCCGGTATACCCACTAAAAATACCCAGCGGCATTCCCGCATCGTCTGAGTGGCGGGGACTGGGAAATCACTGGCATAGCCATCACTTCCAGTCCCCGCCGACGAGTGCCCTTCAGGCCAGGCCCTCACGCGGGCCCGGGAACGTCTACGGAGGTGGCGACGGGAGCGATGGCCCGCCGCCACTCTGAGGAGGGAGAGGTCGGCGCCTTCTCCTTCCTCTTCTCCGCCTGCGGAGCGCCGGGGCGAGAGGATCGTCCTCCCGCACGCGCTCCGCCTCCTCCTTCTGCGACATGACCTCCTCGCAGAAGGAGGCAACGGCCGTCCAGGCCTCCTCACTCCCCAGCATGGCTTCGACCACTGCGGGGAGCGAGAGGTCCCGCCCTATGACCGCAGTCAGACCGCGGCGCAGTTCGGACCAAGCCGGGCACACCTCCAGGGTGTGCTGCGCCGTGTCCTCTGCTGCGCCGCAGTCGTGGCACGCCGGGGTTTCCTCCCTACCGATCCGGTGGAGGTGCGATCCGAAACAGCCATGTCCGGATAACACCTGCACCAGGCGGAACGAGAGGAAACCGTGGGACCGCTCGAGCCAGCTCTGCAAAACTGGACCGAGCGCGTCCAA
The DNA here is from genome assembly GCA_028554685.1 of Agrotis ipsilon. Lineage (NCBI taxonomy): Eukaryota > Metazoa > Arthropoda > Insecta > Lepidoptera > Noctuidae > Agrotis > Agrotis ipsilon. The sequence continues at coordinate 18,724,368 of CM052962.1, read as the reverse complement.
CGTCCGGCGGCCAAAGGCGGCGGCGGCGAGGTCCTCCGTCCAATGGAGGACGATGGCGTCCTTCGCCTCCCGCCGCACGGCCTCCCGCTCCTCGGTGACGAGGCGCTCCCCAAGCGCCTTTCGGCGCGCCGTCCACTCATAGACTCTGGCCAGCACCCAAGCCTCCAACTCCCAAGGAGGGGTGCCGGCCAGAGCGCACGCCGCCGAGAAGCCGACTGAGCGGTAGGCCCTCGCCACCCGCTGTGCAATGGCCCTTTGGGGCCTGCGGATGGCGGTCGCGTTCTCCCTCCTGTTGAGGGAGTCCGCCCAGATGGGGGCCCCGTAAAGGGCCATGCTGCGCAAGATCCCGGCATAAAGGCGCCGGGTCTTTGCCATCGGCCCCCCGAGGTTGGGGAGGAGCCACGAGAGGGCGTCCGCAGCCTTTAGGAGGCGCGTCGACAGCCCGCTGAAATGCGGGCCGAAGCGCCACCCCTCGTCCAGCACCAGGCCCAGATATTTCATCTGGGGCTGGATCCCGATGCGGACGCCCTCCACGACGATGTGGGCGTCGGGAGGAGGGCGGCGCTGCCGGGGGCCGCGGAAGAACACGGCCTCCGTCTTGTGCAGCGCCACCTTCAATCCCAGGCGGCGGATCCTCTCTGCAACTAAGGATCCGCCCGCCGAGGCCAGACAGGCCGCCTCCCCAAAGTTCCTCCCCCGGGCAGTGAGGAGAGTGTCATCCGCGTAGCAGATGACACTCGTGCCCTGGAGGAGGGCTCCCCGCAGAAGCCAGTTGAAGCCGATGTTCCACAGGGGAGGGCCAAGCACCGACCCCTGCGGAACACCGGACTCTGCGCCGTACCGCCTCACCGTGGCCGTCTTGTCCACGAGGAGGACCTCTCGGTCCTCCAAGTAGCTGGCCAGGAGGTCCCGCAGGTATTGGGGCACTCCGTGGTACCGGAGCGCCTCCAATATCGTCGAGTGGGGAACGGAGTTGAAGGCGTTCGAAATGTCGAACGACACCGCCAGCACTCCGTCCCCCGCCTCCACTGCCTCCTTCACCTGGCCCTTGAGTAGGGCCAGCGCGTCGATCGTCGAACGCCCTCGGCGGAAGCCAAACTGGGCGTCCGACAGATCCGGCCCTACCCCCCGCAAGTGGCTGTCAAGCCGGGAGGCGACGATCCCCTCAAACATTTTACCGACCTCATCGAGCAGGACGATGGGCCGGTATGCCGAGGGGGAGTCCACCGGGCGTCCCGCTTTACGGAGGAGGCACAGCTGCCCCTCCTTCCACAGTTTCGGGAACCTCCCAGACGTAAAACACGCGCTGAAGAGGTCCCGAAACCTGTCCTCCATTTGAGGGGCAGCGATGGCCACCACCCGTGCGGGGACGCCGTCCGGTCCGGGGGCCGTCTTCTTCTGGCGGAGTTTGAGGACCTCCGCCCCGAACTCCGCTGCCGTCACCGGGGGAACCTCCTCCTCCGGCGGGGCCGCCCCTGCGGGGGATCCATCGTTGGTGGGGCGAAGTCGGTCCTGCGCGGAAACAGGGACCGGACCACCCCATCCAACAACGATGGCTCGAGGGTCTCCGATAATGGGGGACCACAGGGGCGCAGCTGACTCCGCGCCGCCCTGTATGGCCTCCCAAAAGGGTCCCTGTCGAGACCCTCCAGCATCTCGGCCCTCGCCGCGTCCTTGGCGGCGCCCATAGCTGACTTGAGGACCGCCGTCGCCTCCCGGTAAGAGGCGTATAGGCGGTCCTCCTCCGCCTGATTTCGGGCGCTGCGCCGACGGCTCCGCGTGTAGGCCCTTCTGGCCGCCACGCAGGTGGCCCGGAGCTCCGCCAGCTCCTCCGTCCACCAGTAGACGGCTCGACGGGGAGGCGGGCGGCGAGACCGGGGCATGCTGGAGTTGCACACCTCGGTCAGGGACCGCCTCAGCCGAACCGCCGCGGCGTCCACGTCCCGTGCCTCAACAGGGGGCGACAGCCAGTCCTGGAGGAAGGCCGCCTCCTTGGCTGCCTCGCGGTCCAGGCGGGTGAGAGCCCACCGCGGGAAGGGGGATTGCCTAGCGCGGGCAACCGCTCCCCCCCGGGGAGATATGTCGAACCGCACATATCGGTGGTCCGACAATGTCTCCCCCATCTCTACCCGCCAGTCGACGACGCGGGCGGCAAGCGCGGGGGTGGCAAACGACACGTCCACCACCGACCCACCCTGTTGCCGCACACACGTGTGGACCGCCCCCCTGTTGAGGAGGGACACACCGCATGAGGCCGCCCAAAACTCGACGGCGCGCCCACGGACGTTGCAGCTGGCGGCCGGGTTGCCCCAGGCAACCGACTTGGCGTTCAGGTCGCCCAACACCACGGCCTGGCGCGGCGCCGCCCTCCCTACGACTGCAGTGAGGATCTCTAGGAAATCCTCAAAGTCCGAGAGAGGGCGGTTTGGGGAGAAATACACCCCCACCACCACTACTTCTCCCCACGCGGCGGCCACGTATCCCGGTCCCCTCTCTAAGAGCGAGAGGGGAGGGGAGTCCGTGGAAGACCGCGTCACCAGCGCCACGAGGCCGTCTCGGTCGCCCAGCCAACTGCCAGGGACCGAGTAGGGCTCGGCGACCACCGCCAAGTCCACCAACCACTCAGCCACAGTCTGCATCAGCAGATCCTGGGCTGCCCTGCAGTGGTTGGTGTTCGCCTGTAGTATGCGATGTCCGACTCTATCCATTAATCGGACATCGCACCCCCCTCCACAGCCGCCGCAGGAGCGGCGGCGCCAGCGGCAGTAGCAGGCCCTGTGGGCGCCTGCGCTTTGCCCCGCTTAGGGGGAGGATTGCAGTTCCTCCCCTTCATGACGTGGGCCGCCGGGCGGCCACTGGCAGCACAGACTGCACAGTGTGGCGTGGCGACCTTGCAGGAGGCGGACTTTGTGGCCCTCCTTGCCGCAGCGGTAGCATGTGTCCGTCCTGTCTACCGTGGACGGACACATGGGCCGGGTGTGTCCGATGCCGAAGCACCGGAAACACCGCAGCGGCTGCTCCTCGAGTGCCCGTACGGCACCCGAGCTGAACCCTACCAATAGCCGTCCCTTTGCAAGGACGGCTTTGGCAGCGACGATTGGGCACTCGAGGCGCATGGTGCCCATACCGCCGCGGCCGGGTCTTATGTCCCGGCCTTGGACCGCCGCGACGCCACAGCCCCCTACCGCGGCGACCGCCGCCACTACCTCCTCCTTGGTGACGGAGTCGTCGAGGTCCGTCACCTCAATGGCCGCCAACTTGACCGGCCGAGCCACCTTCGCCGAGTCTGCTATGACCTCTTGCAGCTTTGCTGCGAAGAGGTCCGCATGGGCACTCCCTTCTGCCCCCGGGAACTCGAATATTCGAGCCCCGGCTTGGGTCCGCCGGCAAGAGACTTTGCTGATCCCCAGTTGGGCGGGATCGGCATTAGCACGCGCCCGCACCAGAACGGACGCGTAAGTCTCCCCTCGTCCCGCAGCCTCCGCGGTGAGAGTCACCACGACGGCCGCGGTTTTTAGGGGGGACTAACTGTCCCCTTGCCCTTCACTCCTTTACCCTTCTTCTTCCCCTTGCCGGTCGTCTGCGACTGGCTGGGAGCGGTGGGAATGGGCGTGGGAGGGCGAGGGACGGCCCTTGCCGACTTCTTGCCCTTGCCCTTACCCTTACTGCCCACTACCGTCCACTCGTTGGCCGGTGTGGACGCGGGAGGAAGGGCACCTTCCGCCTGGGAGGAGGAGGACGGCCCCGGCTCGCTCTGCCGTTTATCCGCCGCAAGCGGCGGCCGGAGGCGTTTCTCCGGCAGGAGCCGGTCCTCAATTCCCGCGATGCAGGCCCTTGTAAAGGCCCTCTCCTCCATCACAACCTTGCGGATGATGTCCTCAAGGTTGGAGGTGGGGCCCTCACTCGCGGGGGTCGACCCGGCTTGCTGCGGCCGGCCGGTGGCATCGGCCAGCTTCTTGTGAAGCTGGCTGACTTCCGCCTGCAAGCGATCAACTTTCGCCTGCAGTTGCCGCGTCTCCTCCGTGGCCTTCCGCTGGACCAGCTCCGCGACTACAGCGCGCAGGCTCGCGGCCCGGCACTTGAGGGCCTTTTGGAAGGTCCCCTTCAAGTGGGAGGACTTTGTGGCGACCTCCACGATTTCCTCCTCGTCCTCTTCTGCCATTTTCTCTAGCTCTGCTAGAGAGTGGTCCGCGTATACTACGCGGGACGCGCCGTAGCCAGACTTGGCCCGAGCGGCGTGCACCCGCGTTTCGTTTGCCGCAACGCGCTCCTCAAGCTCCTGTTGGAGCTGCTCCCGCCGAGCCAGATCCAACCTGCGTTGGGCGTCCGCGAGCCCAACGGCGTGGGTGTCTGCTACGGCCGTCGGCTTTTTTGCCTTCGGCTTCGCCCGTCCCGACGCCGAGGAGCCCCCGGAGCCACCGCTCGTGTGAGCCCGCTTCCTGGCTCGTGAGTCGTCGGTATCCGACATTCGGACTAAAGAGTCGTCCGACGACTCATCCGCCTCACCAAAGAAGCTAGCCGCAGACGGCGCGCGGCTAGCCTCTGACGCGACTGCGTCGGAGTGGCCCTGAAAAGGGCCGTTGGGTTGGCCCTGAGAAGGGCCTTTGGTTTGGCCCTGAGAAGGGCCTTTGGGTTGGCCCTGAGAAGGGCCTTTTTTCAGGAATCGCCCGGAGGCGTCCCGCGCATTGGGTCTAGGCATATCGATTAAAAACACAGCAGTTCGCAGCTACACAAGGCAATAGGGTGAGCTTCGAGGACACAGTCAACTTTGGCCGTACCCAGCCTGCCACTCCGTTACGGTGGTCAGGACTGGGCCGTTTCCAGGGGACACGACGTGGACGTAAAGACTGTGTGGGGGGTCCCCCAACCTAACCTAACCTAACCTAACCTAACCTAACCATCGATATCTTTTTAGCTATAGGTGCGATTTTGAAGCTGTTTTCAGCTTATTAGACCTAAAAAGGCGGACGCCTAACGTTTGACACGAATCGCAGCCCCTATTTTTCAACCCTTACCCTTATTTCGCAAATTGTCAAAATTTCACCATATTTAATTTAGTGACTTCGTCATTTTTCGACCTAAATTCATCGTTTAAATTTCAAAATAGTCTCAGCCACCGCCCTCAATTTGTCCAGTGGTCGGGTCCGCGTTCCGTGGTCCGAGTTCTGGAGTGGGGGTGAAAAACACTAAATTTCACGTAAAAAACTGGTTTTTCGGCCATAACTCAAAATTTTTCCTCTTGTTATAAAAAGTTTTATTGCGTGTTCGGCTGGCCCGCGCGGGGCCCGATCCGTCGATGCCCCGCGCGTGCGTCTGGCTCGCGGGGGATTTCCACTCATTTTTTCAAAAATTCTGTCTATGTCCAAAAATTGATATGCCTGGTGGGGTGTTTGAAATAGTCATCGATATCTTTTTGGCTATAAGTGCGATTTTGAAGCTGTTTTCAGCTTATTAGACCTGGAAAGGCGGACGCCTAACGTTTGACACGGGTCGCAGCCCCTATTTTTCAGCCCTTGCCCTTGTTTCGCAAATTGTCAAAATTTCACCATATTTAATTTAGTAACTTCGTCATTTTTCGACCTAAATTCATCGTTTAAATTTCTAAATAGTCTCAGCCACCGCCCTCAATTTATCCAGTGATCAGGTCCGCGTTCCGTGGTCCGAGTTCTGGAGTGGGGGTGAAAAACACTAAATTTCACGTAAAAAACTGGTTTTTCGGCCATAACTCAAAATTTTTCCTCTTGTTATAAAAAATTTTATTGCATATTCGGCTAGCCCGCGCGGAGCCCGATCCGTCGATACCCCGCACGTGCGTCTAGCTCGCAAAAAATTTCCACTCATTTTTTCAAAAATTCTGTCTATGTCCAAAAATTGATATACCTGGTGAGGTGTTTGAAATAATCATCGATATCTTTTTAGCTATAAGTGCGATTTTGAAGCTGTTTTCAGCTCAATAGACCTAAAAAGGCGGACGCCTATCGTTTGACACGAATCGCAACCCCTATTTTTCAACCCTTACCCTTATTTCGCAAATTGTCAAAATTTCACCATATTTAATTTAGTAACTTCGTCATTTTTCGACCTAAATTCATCGTTTAAATTTCAAAATAGTCTCAGCCACCGCCCTCAATTTATCCAGTGATCAGGTCCGCGTTCCGTGGTCCGAGTTCTGGAGTGGGGGTGAAAAACACTAAATTTCACGTAAAAAACTGGTTTTTCGGCCATAACTCAAAATTTTTCCTCTTGTTATAAAAATTTTTATTGCATATTCGGCTGGCCCGCGCGGGGCCCGATCCGTCGATGCCCCGCGCGTGCGTCTGGCTCGCAAAAAATTTCCCCGCCCACCCGCCCTTATTGCTCTATAGGGTAGGAAAACTTTTGTTTTTGACCAAAAATTATTTTTCGCAAAATAAGTGTAAATTGACTTGCTGATCAGGTAAAACTGATCGGCGTGTAAAAAGGGTTGACAAGGCGTCAAAAAATTGACTTTTAGTATTATTTCAAATTTTTATTGTTTTAACTCGTATTGTGTTGTGCTTGTGACTTTTAACTTTTATATTCTTTCTGTGTTCCCCCTTTACAGGAACATAGAAGTGACGTATTAATATTGACGTTTATTATTGCAATGAAAAATTATTTATTTATGTGATTACTTATTATAATATATTTTACTCTGACTCCCCTCTTTACAGGGATTTGGAAAGGACCAGTGTCCCATGAAACTTTGCTTCTCCTCAGCAACCAGACCTGCACGACCCTCTCTCTACAAGGTCATGTCTACCTGCGCCCAAATAGTCACCCCCGACCCTTACGACGCTCCTTACGAGCATCGGTCGACGGGTGAGTCCATGGGGGAGAAACTCATGTACCCACTAGAACGCGATGAGGTGAAGAAAAGAATAACCTTCGAGGACGCCACCCCTCGCGAGTTTATAGAGGTCTTCACCACGCCCAAGGGGCGTCCGCCTCCAGTGGCCGCTACCGAATTGCTCGGAGGAGCCGTGGCCGAGCGTCGCAGCCGTCTTGAGGAGGCGAGAGATTGCCTACAGAAGGCAAAGCTCAACCTGGGCAACTCTCGCAACCTCAAGACCAACATCAAAAATGCGGTGCTGGAGGCCCTGGAGCGGCTCTTCGAGCTAGTCGAGGATGCGGAGCTCGGGCGGGCCCCCTACGCGGCTCTTACCGTGCCAGAGCCGACTACCACCGCGTCCACCGTTGTCCACGATCCCTCGCCCGTTTCCGTCGAGATTCTTGCCGGCCAGACTGAGCTCCTCAACACCCTCAAGGAGCACATCTCGGAGCTGAAAGACCACGCAGACAAGATGGATAAGCTCCGAGACAGTCTGGCTAGTAGGGAAACCGTGGAGAGGACAACATATGCCAGTGTAGCGTCCGGAAGTAAGAGCCACACCGGGGCACCGTCCTTGGAGCGAACGACGTTGCACTCCGTGGTTGTCTCCTCCACGGACTACATGGATACGGGTGACGAGATCCTGGAAAGGGTCAGGAAAGCGGTGGATGCGAAGGACGGCTGGGTTCGGGTCGAGCGTGTGAGGAAGGCCAAGGACCGGAAGGTCATCATGGGGTGTGCGACGGAAGAGGAGAGGAGGAAGGTAAGGGAGCGCCTGCGGGCGGCCGGAGGGAACCTCGTCGTCGAGGACGTAAAGAATCGGGACCCGCTTCTGGTTCTTAAGGAAGTGCTGGTCATGCACAGTGACGAAGAGTTGCTGAAAGCCCTTAGGAACCAGAACCGGGAGATCTTTTGCGGCCTCGGCGACGGGGAGGACAGAATGGCTGTCAGATACCGAAAAAAGTGCAGAAACCCACACGTCAACAGCGTTGTGCTCAGTGTGTCCCCTACGATCTGGAGGCGCGCACTCGAGGGGGGCAAGCTGCGTATTGACCTCCAGCGGGTGCGCGTTGAGGACCAGACCCCCCTGGTGCAGTGCACTCGCTGTCTGGCCTTCGGGCACGGGAAACGCCTGTGCTCGGAGCCGGCAGACCTCTGCAGCCACTGCGGTGGCTCGCACCTTAGGGCAGACTGCCCGGAGCGGCGAGACGGCGCGGTGGCTGTATGCGTGAACTGCACCAGGTCAAAGCTAGGGGCCACTGGGCACAACGCTTTCGACAGCGAATGCCCGATCCGCAGGAAGTGGGACTCATTCGCCAGAGCAGCGATAGCATATTGCTAAGGTCCTGGGCGGCCCCATTTCCTGCTCAGTGAAAACCGGTCCGACACAACCAGATAGCAGCCGCATTGAGCGAACCGTTGGGGTTGGCTCAATGGATGAAAGTAACTGGAGCCACTTTCATGAGAAAGTGGCTGCAATTATACAGGTTCGTGGGTCAACTCCAGCGGAATCGTTAAGTTGTGTCGCCCACACACGCTGATACTATACTGTATCGTATTGCATACAGGTATGAGTGATCAGAACGAAAGTAACTGCAGGGTAAAATAAATCAAATATAAAATTATCTGTGATAAAAATGATTGGACAAAAAACTGAAAATAATTAACCGTTTGGTATTAAAAAATTGGCATAAAGCAAAATTGTAAAAGTAAAATTAAAACTAGAGATTCGTTGAAATGGAAATAAATAACATAAAATAATTCTGGAAGAAAAAGTAAATAAGAAAACTGAAACTGCACTACATTAAAGACAAAATAGATCTGAATTGTAAAAAACAAAATTGACGAAAACTACGTATCTGACCGTACTAAATGGGGTCTCTCCGACCGCCTACAGACGTCTCATATAATAACCTCTGATATGAAGGTCTCTGCCAATGACAGAGGGACACTGGCAGGGCAGGAGTGGGTTTTAGCGGGTTCGAGTCCCGCACTACCTCGACTGTCTCATTGTCTCAGTGAGACGGTGAGACAGCCGAGGTGTCCGTGGGGATTTCCCACTCCTGCCTCAACAAAAAAAAAAAAAAAAAAAAAAAAAAAAAACCTAACCTAACCTAACCTAACCATTCGTTTTTGGGGCGATTTTCAAGCTGTTTTCAGCCATTTCGACATAAAAGGCGCTTGCCTATCTATTGACACTAATCGCAACCCCTAAATTTCATCCCTTATCCGTGTTTCAAAAATTGTCACTTTTTTCAAAATTTTACACTTACCTCATTCGATATCTCGTTAGTTACAATAGTTATTTAGTCTTTTCAAAATTCAAAATAGTCTCAGCACCTGCCTCCTTCCATTTCAGTGATCAGATCCGCGTTCCGTGGCACGAATCCTGTTGTGGGGGTGGTAGAAGTCCATTTTTGACATAAAAAATTGGTTTTTTGACCAAAACTCAAAATTTTTCCACTAGTCCTACCGAGTTTTATTGCGTATTAAGCTAGCCCGCGCGGAGACCTTTCCATCGACACCCCGCACGAGCGTCTAGCCCGCATAAAACTTCTTTAATTTTCAAAATTGTCATTTTCACCAATTTCTACATAGTACCAGAATCTACCTAAGGGAGCGAAAAAATTACAAAAACCAAGATATCTTATTCGTTTTTGGGGCGATTTTCAAGCTGTTTTCAGCCATTTCGACATAAAAGGCGCTTGCCTATCTATTGACACTAATCGCAACCCCTAAATTTCATCCCTTATCCGTGTTTCAAAAATTGTCACTTTTTTCAAAATTTTACACTTACCTCATTCGATATCTCGTTAGTTACAATAGTTATTTAGTCTTTTCAAAATTCAAAATAGTCTCAGCACCTGCCTCCTTCCATTTCAGTGATCAGATCCGCGTTCCGTGGCACGAATCCTGTTGTGGGGGTGGTAGAAGTCCATTTTTGACATAAAAAATTGGTTTTTTGACCAAAACTCAAAATTTTTCCACTAGTCCTACCGAGTTTTATTGCGTATTAAGCTAGCCCGCGCGGAGACCTTTCCATCGACACCCCGCACGAGCGTCTAGCTCGCAAAAAATTTCCCCACCCACCCGCCCTCTGGCCTATAGCTGGGAGGGTGAACATTCACACTCGGAACAAACTTTTTTCTTAAAAGTTGCATTTTAATTGGTTTAGTTCTTTCTTATTAGATTTTTCATTTTGAGTACGGAAAAGGGTGTTTTTTGACAGAATTATTGACTTTTATAGAATTTGATATTTTAACTAGAATTACTTTTTGACCTAAATTTATTGACTGTGTTCCCCTCTATACAGGGACACATACTGGTAACCTACGTTACTACATTTTAAAACCTTTTATTATTTGACAGGACTGTGTCCTTAATAGACAGTAAATAAATAATTATATTATTTTAGTAAAACTTTTAATTTGATTTTTACTATTTTATCTTACGTGTCTCCCCTATACAGATACACGTGAGATTCCAGTGTCCCCTTGCCTCTCCCACACACGAATATGTTCCGCACCCCAGCAAAAGCTGTGAGTCCGCAAGGCTCCTGGGGCTCGGCGCGTTCAGCGGAAAAAGGCGGGCCTTCGTCTCCCGATGCGAGGAGGCGAATCTCGTTTGGAGAAACTACTCCTTGCATCGGCAAAGAGTGTCCAGCCACTCCGGGGACGTCCCGAGCTCCAGTGGTAGCCGCCGGGCCGCTCAAGAAGTCTGTGGCAAGGCACCGCAGTCGTACTGAGGAGGCGAGAGCTTGCCTAAATAAAGCCAAGCTCAACTTGGGCAACTCTCGTAACCTCAGAACGGACATCAAGACTGCGGTGCTCGAAGCCATAAACAGGCTCTACGAGCTGGTCAAGGAGGCGGAGCAGGAAAGAGCCTCGGTCGCGCCCGTGTCCGCACCAGGGCCGGCGCCCGTGGCCGCAACAGAGCCGGCGCCCATGGCCGCGCCATTGCCGGCACCCGCAGCACCCGCCGCTGACTGCAGTCCCCAACCCAGTCCCATAGATATCCTTGCTGGCCAGACTGAGCTCCTTATTAAGCTGAAGGAGCACCTCTCGGAGTTGAAGGACAACTCCGAGAGGATCGAGAAGCTTCGAGACAGTCTGGCCATTAGGGAAACTGCGGAGAGGACAACCTACGCCAGTGTAGCGTCTGGAAACAAAAGCCATACCGGGGCACAGGCCCTGGAGCGAACGACGCTGCACTCCGTGGTTGTCTCTTCCACAGATGAAATGGATACCGGGGACCTTATTCTCGAGAAGGTCAGAACAGCGGTGGACGCAAAGGCCGGCTGGGTGCGGGTGGAGCGCGTCCGGAAGGCTAAAGAAGGCAAAATAATTATGGGGTGTGCGACGGAGGAGGAGAGGCGAAAGATTAAAGAGCGTCTGCGGGCGGCCGGAAAAAACCTCGTCGTCGAGGACATAAAGAATCGGGACCCGCTTCTGGTTCTTAGGGAGGTGCTCGTAGTCCATAGTGACGAAGAGTTACTAAAAGCCCTTAGGAACCAGAACCGGGAGATCTTTTGCGGCCTCGGCGACGGGGAAGACAGGATGGCGGTGAGATTTAAAAAGAAGTGTCGGAACCCACTTGTGAATAGCGTTGTGCTCAGCGTATCCCCCATCATCTGGAGGCGCGCACTCGATGGAGGCAAACTGCGTATTGACCTCCAGCGAGTGCGAGTAGAGGACCAGACTCCTCTGGTGCAGTGCACCCGCTGCTTGGCTTTCGGGCATGGAAAACGCCTGTGCTCGGAGCCCGCCGACCTGTGTAGTCACTGTGGTGATCAGCACCTCAGCGCGGACTGCACCGCGAAGCAGGTCGGCACGGCGGCGGCGTGCGTGAACTGCACCAGAGCTAAATTGGGAGCCGCTGAGCACAACGCATTCAGCAGTGATTGCCCAGTACGCAGGAAGTGGGATGCATTTGCCAGGGCTGCGGTTGCGTATTGCTAAGGTGGCCCATGCGCCCACTTCCTGCTACACAGTGAGAACAGGCTCGACGCAACGAGATAGCAGTCGCATTAAGCGAACCGCTGAGGTTGGCTTAATGATGAACGGTAACTGGGGCCACTTTCATGAGAAAGTGGCAGCAATTATACTGAGTCGTGAGTCAATATCAGCGGAGTCGTTAAATTGTGTCGAGCCTGGAAACCTGAGTGATACTTAACTGTATTATAAGAATATAGATAAAGTCATCACACAATAGGTACCACAAACAGGCATAGGGTGAAAAATTTTCTCATAAGATTAGAATAAACATTAAAGGTTAAAATCAGAAATCAAACAAATATTAGAAAACATTTAGGAACAAACAGTAAAAAACAAAATGTTAGACAAATACAACATAAGAATATATTATAAGTATCAAATAAATCAAAAACAGTAAAGAATACAGGTACAAACCAACAAATCTCACAGTGCACTGAATGTGGCCTCTCCGGCCGCCCGTCGACGCAAAATAAATGAAGCAGAGCAAACCAAGGTCTCTGCGAGCTAAGGCAGAGGGACACTGGCAGGGCAGGAGTGGGTTTTAGCGGGTTCGAGTCCCGCACTACCTCGACTGTCTCATTGTCTCAGTGAGACGGTGAGACAGCCGAGGTGTCCGTGGGGATTTCCCACTCCTGCCTTAAAAAAAAAAAAAAAAAAAAAAAAAAAAAAACCTAACCTAACCTAACCGAATTCGACCTAACCGAATTCGACCTAACCGAATTCGACTTCAACTTCGACTTCGACTTCGACTTTGACTTCGATTTCGACTTCGACTTCGACTTCGACTTTGACTTCGACTTTGACTTCGACTTTGACTTCGACTTTGACTTCGACTTTGACTTCGACTTTGACTTCGACTTTGACTTCGACTTTGACTTCGACTTTGACTTCGACTTTGACTTCGACTTCGACTTCAACTTTGACTTCGACTTTGACTTCGACTTTGACTTCGACTTTGACTTCGACTTTGACTTTGACTTCGACTTTGACTTTGACTTCGACTTTGACTTCGACTTCGACTTTGACTTTGACTTCGACTTTGACTTCGACTTCGACTTTGACTTCGACTTCGACTTCGACTTTGACTTTGACTTCGACTTTGACTTCGACTTTGACTTCGACTTTGACTTCGACTTCGACTTTGACTTCGACTTCGACTTCGACTTTGACTTTGACTTCGACTTTGACTTCGACTTTGACTTCGACTTTGACTTCGACTTTGACTTCGACTTTGACTTCGACTTTGACTTCGACTTTGACTTCGACTTTGACTTCGACTTCGACTTCGACTTTGACTTTGACTTTGACTTCGACTTTGACTTCGACTTTGACTTCGACTTTGACTTCGACTTCGACTTCGACTTCGACTTCGACTTCGACTTCGACTTCGACTTCGACTTCGACTTCGACTTCGACTTCGACTTCGACTTCGACTTTGACTTTGACTTCGACTTCAACTTCGACTTCGACTTCGACTTTGACTTCGACTTTGACTTCGACTTCGACTTTGACTTCGACTTTGACTTCGACTTTGACTTCGACTTTGACTTCGACTTCAACTTTGACTTCGACTTTGACTTCGACTTCAACTTCGACTTCGACTTCGACTTCGACTTCGACTTCGACTTTGACTTTGACTTTGACTTCGACTTTGACTTTGACTTCGACTTCAACTTCGACTTCGACTTCGACTTCGACTTTGACTTCGACTTTGACTTCGACTTCGACTTTGACTTCGACTTTGACTTCGACTTCGACTTCGACTTCGACTTCGACTTCGACTTTGACTTTGACTTTGACTTCGACTTTGACTTCGACTTTGACTGTGACTTCGACTTTGACTTCGACTTTGACTTCGACTTTGACTTTGACTTCGACTTTGACTTTGACTTCGACTTCGACTTTGACTTCGATTTCGACTTCGACTTCGACTTCGACTTTGACTTCGACTTTGACTTCGACTTTGACTTCGACTTTGACTTCGACTTTGACTTCGACTTTGACTTCGACTTTGACTTCGACTTTGACTTCGACTTTGACTTCGACTTTGACTTCGACTTTGACTTCGACTTTGACTTCGACTTTGACTTCGACTTTGACTTCGACTTTGACTTCGACTTTGACTTCGACTTTGACTTCGACTTTGACTTCGACTTTGACTTCGACTTTGACTTCGACTTTGACTTCGACTTTGACTTCGACTTTGACTTCGACTTTGACTTCGACTTTGACTTCGACTTTGACTTCGACTTTGACTTCGACTTTGACTTCGACTTTGACTTCGACTTTGACTTCGACTTTGACTTCGACTTTGACTTCGACTTTGACTTCGACTTTGACTTCGACTTTGACTTCGACTTTGACTTCGACTTTGACTTCGACTTTGACTTCGACTTTGACTTCGACTTTGACTTCGACTTTGACTTTGACTTCGACTTTGACTTCGACTTTGACTTCGACTTTGACTTCGACTTTGACTTCGACTTTGACTTCGACTTTGACTTCGACTTTGACTTCGACTTTGACTTCGACTTTGACTTCGACTTTGACTTCGACTTTGACTTCGACTTTGACTTCGACTTTGACTTCGACTTTGACTTCGACTTTGACTTCGACTTTGACTTCGACTTCGACACTCCCTTGGTGCGTTATCTACTATTATTTTGTTAAAATCTCAGACACGGAACTTGAACAGGACTTGACTCTGATTTTTTTTCCTTTTTTTTAATTTGCTTTGTGCGGTTTTCTTTTCACATCACATTGCTGTATCATGCATGACGAACCAAGATAAAAATATGAAACTTTGAAAACTACTACCTAAGTATCTAGGGGCACGGCAGTGCCCCCCGCCAAGACGAGCCAAACGAAGCGCAAGGGCACTACCCACCTTTTCTCGAAGTGCTTCGTCGTTTTTTTGAACCCTCATAGAGTTGGTTTCCGTTGTACCAGATAGTTCATATTCACAGAATATGATGCCAATAATAGACTTATTAAGCACACAAAGTTTCAATAGAATAGCTCTAATACTTTGGATTTTATTGACATCTAAAATACACGGATTTCGTCACTGATTCACTGATATATTGACACACTAACACACTGACTCACTTTTATTTATTTTATTTATTTTTAATAAATTACAACGGTTGTGTGAACAACCAATTACTGCAATTTAGATACAATTATGCAACAACAAAAAAATGAATTAAAATATAAAAACGTAAATAAAACAAGGCTCATAAAAAGAAAAGAAAAACACTTTCATAAAATCATCTCACAGTACTTCTGACATACCAATAAAATCTTCGACCATCCATCCTCAAACAGATCTTCTGTTGGATTTAAATCCAAGAGATCATTAAGCGCGGCCAGAGTGCGAGGGACTGGCGACTTAGCACGTGCAACTGTACGACATGCAGGAACGGCAAACAGCCTGTGCTTTCTGGCCCGGCAGTAATTATCTGGGACATGAAAGCGCGCCAGCACATCAAGCAGATCGGGAGCGTCGATAGTACCACGGAGCGTCTTACAGGCTATTGTGAGCTGATCACGTGCTCGCCTTACCTCTAGCGAGTTGTATCCGAGGCAACCCAGTAGAAATTTTGTCGGATATAGATATGGATAGTAGCCGTATTTCTGCTTGTACAGGTACCTAAGGAAAGCCTTTTGGACTTTTTCTAATAAAAGTGTGTAGGTACTTTCATGTGGATTCCACACGCAAGAGCTGGCTTCCAATTTGCTTCGTACGAGTGCATTAAAAACTATTTTGATCGCATGAGCGGTACGAAAATCACGGCAATTGCGTAGAACAAAGCCCAACCTTTGGTAGGATTGTTTGCCTACCGAGACCATATGGTCGTGAAAGGTGAGCTTTCGGTCGAATGTGACTCCCAAGTCTTTCATGGATGTTGACTTTTCAGTTCTGTCACGGCACTCGTGTAGATCGCTCGCGCGCGTTTGTCGAATACGGTTTCCAATTCATTCATTTTACGCGTATATCTATAATGCAGGATCTTACATAATGGCCACAGATGATCATGGCTTAGAAAAAACGAACCTAGATCAAAGGGATAATAGTGAAGTGGGACAGTTGGATGGATGGATGTCACTAATGACAGAGGAGGGTGAAGAGAACAAGAGTAATTCGGTAGACAATTTAGAAGAGACGAACAGCTGTGAAGTACAAATTATGGAAGAAGACTTAATAAATAAACCGACAAAACGAGAAAGAGAAGCAGATGAAGCAGGGTGGACTACAGTGGAGAATAGAGGCAAGAGACAGAAGCAAATTAAAAAAGAGGTTTTTATTTGGAGTAAAGAAAAACTACCTAAGCAGTTTGCTATAGCAAAATTATTTAATAATCTGGGTTTAACGGATATACTGCGTGTTAAATATATTAACCCGTACAAATTAAAAATAGAGGCATCAACTGAAGAATGTGAGGGAAAATTGTTAGACTGTCAGGAGTTTCAAGAAAAAGGGTGGCGGGTTTATAGTGTAAAAGAAGTGAATATATCCTACGGTATTATCCGGAACGTGGATCTCGATTTGTCAGACGAGGACGCTCTTAAAGTGATCAAATGTCCTAATAATACTCAGATCTTATCTTTAAAAAGACTGAAGCGACGAGATGAAGAAGGCAAATTTGTACCTAGTGAAGTAGCTCAGATAGGTTTTAGTGGCTCACACCTGCCAGCCTTTATATATGTGGACAGTCTACGCGTTAAAGTTGAGCCTTTTGTTTTCCCTGTAACGCAGTGTTCAAATTGTTGGAAGTTTGGCCATTCTAAAGCAAGATGTACGTCCAAAACGCCAACATGCCCTAAGTGCACAAGAGACCACACTAACTGTGAAGCTGCAATATTCAAATGCGTGAACTGTCGTGGTGATCACATGGCGTTGAATAGAAATTGCCCAGCATATTCTAGGGAGAAACGCTTGAGGGAGCTTATGGCAGAATTCAATTGTACATATCATGTAGCCTGTAATATGTATGTTCGACCCCAGTCAGCTAATACTAGTCCACAAACAGTAATGGGAGGTGAAAAACCCAAGATTGACACCAACAACAGCTTCAGTGGTTTACTATCGGAAGAATTGAGAGGAAATAATAAATACACTCCAAGTACGTCACAATTCCCACCGTTGTTTTCACAAAAATGCCCTAAATCACCGCAGACAAATAATAAAGACAAAAAAACACATGGTGAAGGTACAAGTAAATCACAGTGGCGACGTTGTGAGTCACCGGACCGCATTCCAAAGCAATCTACTAGTACTAATGATATCGGCGACAGCGTAAACAACACGCGACAAGTACATTTTGAAGAATTAGTAGCACGTTTAAAAGACATTATTTTTATGCATAATTTGAGTATAAAAGAAAAATTTGATAATATTATTAAGTGCTGCATTGAATGGTTAGTTTTAGTTGCAGTAGATAGAATGTCTGAGTGGCCAATTTTAAATAAATGTCTAGAGTTTTTTTTAGGTTCTAGTTATGGAACCTAAAAATAAAGTTGTTACATTGAAGATATTACAGTGGAATGCACGTAGTTTAAGACCTAAAATTAGAGCTTTTGAGAATTTTTTATTGATAGAAAAAATTCATGTTTGCCTTATCTCGGAGACCTGGCTTGAACCAGATAGTCATTTGAAAATTGGTTGTTATGATATTTTTAGACAAGATCGTGACGATTCGTATGGTGGAATAGCAATTGTGATACATAAATCTATAAAAGCACAGGTTAGTAATTTCAGGTTACGTAATCAACGCATTCAAGTTCTCCATGTTAAAATATTTAATTGTAGCTTCTTAGAAAATATCGTATCCGTATACTGCCCTCCTAATATTCACACAACAGATGAAGACTGGAAAAGTTTATTCTCTAAATGGCCTAACAAAACTTTTATAGGGGGGGATTTCAACGGACATCATACCAATTGGTCAAATAAAAGTGATAACAGAGGTTTACAGATCCATGATGCTGCGGATGATTGGCGTTTTGTTTCCCTCAATTCTGGAGAACATACTAGTATTAAGTTAGTTCTAAATCAGTTACGTAAAAGTTCTCCGGACATCACTTTTGCGTCATCAGATATTGCAATTCGATTCAACTGGAATGTTTTAAATGAAAATTTAGGTAGTGACCATTTAATGATTCTTATAAATACAGAGATAACACGTAATAACACTATTTACACAAAACGAAACTTTAAAAAAGCAGATTGGCAAAAGTACAAAGAAATTATTTTAAATAGAATTAGTAGTATCAATTTATCTGGTGAAACACAGCAAATGTACGACGTAATAATAGATTTAATTCATGATGGAGCTCAAGGATCAATACCAATAATTAAGATTAGTGAAGATCCCACTAGTAAGTTTATTTCAAAACCTTATTGGTCCCCCGAGTTGTCTAGGGCAGTGGCGGAACGAAGATTGGCTCTTGTTCAAGTAAGGAAGAATCCTACCCCCACAAATTTCGTTAATTTAAAACAGAAGGTTGCAAAAGCACAGAGACTCATCCGTAAAGCTAGTGCTGAGTCTTTTCGTCAGTTCTGTGATAGTATTAGTGAGATAGTGTCTAGTCACGAATTATGGAATAGAATGAGATGGCTCAAAGGACATCGTAGTCGTAGGATCTGTTTGGATGCAGAGAGGGCTAATGAATTTTTAAGACAACTGACACCAGATTACGTTCTGTCAGAACCTCCCACATTCAGTTCTAGTAATTTACAGTTGGAGTACCAGATTTCGGAACAGGAGCTCGCTAATACACTGAAAATGAAAGATACCGCTCCAGGAGAAGACGATATTTCTTATTCGATGATTTTCAACTTCCCTAAAAAACAGCTGATAGTTGATTTATTTAATAAATGTTTGTCTAAAGGTGATATTCCAAGGCAGTGGAGGAAGGTAAATGTAGTGCCTGTTCCGAAACCTGGACGCGATCTGAGCAATATATCATCTTTGAGACCTATCTCACTCATATCTTGTATTTGCAAAACATTACACAATATTATAACTAGGCGTCTTGAATGGTATTTTGAAAGTAATAATTTGTTTTCTAAAAACACAGTGGGCTTTAGAAGATGTCAATCAAGCTTAGACAATCTAGTACGCCTAGTATCACATATTCAATTGGGGCTCACAACCAATCAGAAAACATTAGGATGTTTCGTTGACATAGACAATGCATATAATAATATAAATATTTTAAAAGTCGTTACTAAGCTGGATGAGATGGGGGTGGGGGCATCTATATGTAGGTACATATGGGAATATTTAAAGGAGAGACACTTGGACGTAGCACAGGTAGGTAGCAATGTTCCGATTACGAGATGGACATGTAAGGGTTTGGCACAAGGAGACCCTATGTCTCCAATCTTATTCAATATAGTTACAAGTGATATTTGTAAAAATATTGTAAATGTGTATATATCACAATATGCTGATGACTACGTCCTATTTATCACTGGTCATGATACAAGATTCATGACCACAACTCTTCAGGAAGCCATTGACAACTTGTCCAATTTACTGGGAATATTAGGCCTTGAACTGTCACCTACGAAAAGTAAAGTATGTTTATTCGCTAGGGGAAGAATATTACAACAGGCAAATATAATTATGAACAATACCAGTTTAGAACAGGTTCAAGCAGTTAAATATTTAGGACTCTGGCTAGATTCGTCTCTGAGGTGGGGCAAACAGATCAATGAAATTTGCGAGAGGAGTATGAGATTTCTAAATGTTTTTAAGGTGCTGGCAGGTTCGTCTTGGGGAGTTCATCCAATGCATTTGAGGCGGATGTATATTGCAATCATACGCAGTCGGTTAGATTACGCAAGCTTTTTGTTCGATAGTAGCGCTAAAACTAAAATTTCAAAATTAGACAAAGTCCAAAACCAAGCTATGAGAGTAGTTGGCGGTTTTTTGAAGAGTTGCCCAATCCATGTGATGGAGTCGGAGTTAAGTCTTCCCCCGTTATTTGTTCGTCGGAAATACCTAGCTGCAAAATTTTGTCTAAAAGCTAAGTCTATAAGTGATAGTGACACCTTTTCAATAATATCAAAACTGACAACATTATGTGAACACGCATCATATTGGAGTAATAGGAAAAAACCGTTGCTAACTATAACTCATAGTGAGTTATGTAATCTAGCTATACAGCGATCTGAAAGACTGGAGATGTTCTCACTGTCGACTTGGACAGCAAATGTAGATATTAAGTGTCATATTAACCTTACCATTAACGACATAGCAGGACCTAAGAGATCCCATACTCCTTTAGCACTTTTAAGACAGTCTATAGAAACTATTGCATGAAATTATGAAGGTTTCTGTCAGATCTACAGTGATGGGTCTAAAGATGATAATGGAACAAGTGCAGCATTTTTTGATCCTCAATCTAGCACAGGAGCCAGTTTTAGGCTGAATCGTAAGATATCGATCATGGCAGCAGAATTATATGCAATTTCTGAATGTTTATCGTACTTGATGTCATGCAAATATACCAAATATGTGATACTCTGTGATTCTAAGAGTGCTTTACAACATTTAGTTCGTTGTACCGCTGGAAAAAGAGGCATGCCGGTGGCTTATCACATCTTAGAAACATATTTACTGTTGAGAAGTAGTGGCAAATTGATTAAATTCCAATGGATTCCATCACATGTAGGTCTGACAGGAAACGAGCAAGTAGATAAGTTAGCAAAAACTGGGATATATGAAGGGATTTATGTGAGCCAGCTACCTTACTTCACGGAAATATTAGGTGATATTAAAATAGCTTGTACAAAGCTGTGGAAAGAATATTTTGATAAAAGATCCAAAGAGAAAGGTATATGGTACAGGACAATCCAGTCTGAACCACCACGTATTCCCTGGTTTATGGATGTCCAGCTGAATAGGAAACTGCTTGTAACAAGTATGCGTCTGCGATCCGGACACATTCCATTGAATGCGTTTGGTCACCTTATGAAGGTGGTTAACACCCCGAATTGCACTATTTGCAATAAGAGAGAGGACACGTACCACGCATTGGTGGAGTGTGCCCGGATTGGGGCAGAACGCAGAGCGGTGGAATCGGAAGCTGGACTTAGATTAGGAGACGTGGGCATGTGTAACATAATTTTATCTAAGCCTACATCTAAATTAGCTGTTAAGATATATTATTTAATTTGTAAATTAATTAAGTTAAGATCATAGATATTTAGGTCCATTTTGTAAATCTATAGGGCTGGCATAATCATGAATTGATAAAAGCCTTTTTTTCTAATAAAGATTTAAAAAAAAAAAAATGTTGACTTTGCAATGATGTTATTATTTAAGGTGTAATCGTAATTAATTGGATGCCGCATTCGACCGAATGTCATGGCAAAACATTTGGATGAGTTGAATTCCATCTTGTTGTCGACGCTCCACTTGTATATCGCATTGATGTCTTGCTGCAGTGCTGAACTGTCACGCTCGGAGTTTATTTCTAGGTACAGTTTCAAGTCGTCAGCATACAAGAGACATCTTGCGTGAAGCAGAACTTGTGGAAGGTCGTTGACCATGATGAGGAATAATAAAGGTCCCAAAATTGAGCCTTGACTGACGCCGGAACGCGTGTGATAGGTATCCGATACGTACGTACCAAGCCTAACAAACTGCTGTCGATCACGTAGGTAATCTGCAATGAGGTGGAGGAGAGATGGTGAAAAGCCTATTTTACTAAGCTTCATAAGCAGCACGTCGTTGTTAACCCTATCAAATGCCTTCCGGAAGTCGAAGTAGAGTACATCTACCTGACGCCCGCGGTCCAAACTAGACGAGATGTAATCCACTAGTGTCAAGAGATTCGTGTCAACTGACCTTTTACTTCTGAAACCATGCTGCTCATTACAAAGATATTTGTTTATTTGGGCGTAGATAGCATTATGGAGGATGTTCTCGAAGACCTTAGCCGGGGAAGATAGGATTGCGATAGGGCGGTATTCTTCAACGGAACTTTTGTTCTGGTTTTTAGGGATAGGTGTGACTCTAGAGATTTTCCACTCAGAGGGATATGTACCAGTCCGTAAAGCTAAATTAAAAATGTGGCAAAGAGGATCACTGAAAATATTTCTTAAGTCTTTAACTATAAAAGGGGGTATGTTATCGGGGCCAGCAGAACTGTTAGGTTTAAGTTTGTTTATGCTTTTAACAATATCTGCATGGCACAAGGGTGGTATGTTTATGTAATTACTGTTGCAAGAATGGTCTGATGTACCGACGTGATCAGCATTGAGCTGTGGATCGTCAGGGAGAAAAACAGCTGAAAAAAACTCAGCAAAAGCCCCAGCGGCCTTAGTACCAGAAAAGGTTGAACCATTGTATGTCACGTTCGGTTCAAACCCACCCTTGGACCGCAGGCTTGAAATGTGTGACCAGAATTGACGAGGGTTGTTTTTAATTTTATTCTCTATATTTTTCATGTATAAAGAATATGCGTTTGCAATACGAGTTTTAAGACTTGATCGAAGGTCAGAAAATAGCAAATAAGTGCTATCGCACTTGGTTAGTTTCCAATTTTTATGGTG
The DNA here is from genome assembly GCA_028554685.1 of Agrotis ipsilon. NCBI lineage: Eukaryota > Metazoa > Arthropoda > Insecta > Lepidoptera > Noctuidae > Agrotis > Agrotis ipsilon. The sequence goes on along the minus strand of CM052962.1, from coordinate 18,701,954 downwards.
TTTTAATTTGAGCCTTATATCCTGGATGATCTCGTTTGTAAACCATACAGGATATCGCCTATTCGCTGATTTCCCTCTGCGTTTTTTAGGAATACATTTATCAAAGATGTTATAGATAATGCTGTAAAATTTCGTTGTAGCCTCGTTTGCATCCCTAGATTGCAGAACCTCGTCACAAATATTTTCAACAGAGAATAGTAAATATAGCTGTTCTAAATCGCATTTTCTGAAGTTCCAATCCTTCGCACTATCCACTTATGATCATCAAAATGTTTTGCTACTTTCTGCAGTGCTAGAGACCTGAAATTCGATATGTAATCTCAGTTTAGTATACAACCATAAAGAAACTAAAAAGAAAACCAAGAAGAAAGAAAATTCACAAACCTATAACTTTCGCCTCCCATTCCCTAAAATGGGGGGTGGAGTTTGTATGAGACCTTAAGATGTTAGGATACTTACTGAAGTGCTAGAGACCTAAAATTCGGTATTTAACTTAAGTTCAGTATACAATAAACAAAAAAAAAAATCATTAACCTATAACTTTCACCCCCCATCCCCTAAAACTGGAGGTGGAAGTTTACATCACCTCCACAACGGTAGTCAGAGATTTTAACGTAAAAGGTTGTATTCTTTCTTACAAAACAGGTTTCTATAATATAAATCTATGCCAGAGTTAGAATGTCTAGTTTCTTAAAATGTGGTCTACAACTTTCGTCATTTTCAATCCAGGGGTGCCTGGATGGATTTTGATCTGGGGGCACGGCAGTGCCCCCCGCCAAGACGAGCCAAGCGAAGCGCAAGGGCACTACCTACCTTTTCTCGAAGTGTTTCGTCGTTTTTTTGAACCCTCATAGAGTTGGTTTCCGATGTACCAGATAGTTCATATTCACAGGATATGATGCCAATAATAGACTTATTAAGCATACAAAATCTCAATGGAATAGCTTTAATAGTTTAGATTTTATTGACATCTAAAATACACGGATTTCGTCACTGATATATTGACACACTGACACACTGATGATCATCAAAATGTTTGGCTAGTTCCTGCAGTGCTAGAGAGCTGAAATTTGGTATGTAGTCTAAGTTTAGTATACAACCAACAAGAAAATTCACAAACTTATAACTTTCACCCCCCATCGCCTAAAATTGGGGGTGAAGTTTGTATGAGATCTTAAGATATTAGGATCCCACCAAAAACATTTCATGTAAACTGTTGCCAAAACGAGCACATAAGGTTTGTCCTACGAAAAAGATATCAGATCTCATGTACAACCAAGCTTCTGAATCTACACGGCCTAACTCTAGCAACCCTAACTTCACAAATTCTACAAATCAGTAAAATGTATGGCTTCACCGTTTCGCTACCGTTGTGGAGGTGTTGCTAATATTTAGTTTCTGAAGTACCTAAGTAACGAAACAGCCAAGCCATACATTTTACTGATTTGTAGTATTTGTGAAGTTAGGGTTGCTAGAGTTAGGCCGTGTAGATTCAGAAGCTTGGTTGTACATGAGATCTGATATCTTTTTCGTAGGACAAACCTTATGTGCTCGTTTTGGCAACAGTTTACATGAAATGTTTTTGGTGGGATTTCAGTTCTTTTTGTAAGTTGCTAGCATCTTGGATTTATAACGTCACATTATTTTTCGAATTGATCTCAAAGGGCCCTTTCATTTGATACCCATATTGCAGAAGTGCATTAAAAACAAGTTATTCCGCCATCTTGGATTTAGAATGACGTCACATTATTTTTCGAGTTGCTCTCAATGAGTCCTTTCATTTGAAACCCAAATTGTATAAGTGACTTTTTTGACTTATGACTATTTGACTTTTTTGAATTTTTTGACTTTTTTGACTTTTTTGACGTTTTTGACTTTTTTGACTTTTTTGACTTTTTTGACTTTTTTGACTTTTATGACTTTTTTGACTTTTATTGACTTTTTTGACTTTGTGACTTTTTTGAATTTTTCACCCCCAATTTTAGGGGATGGGGGGTGAAAATTATAGGTTAATGAATTTGTTTGTTGATTGTATACTAAACTTAGACTAAATACCGAATTTCAGATCTGTAGCACTGCAGGAACTATCCTAACATTTTAAGGTCTCATACAAACATCCACCCCCCATTTTAGGCGATGGGGGGCGTATAAGTTTGTGAATTTTCTTGTTGGTTGTATACTAAACTTAGACTACATACCGAATTTCAGCTCTCTAGCACTGCAGGAACTAGCCAAACATTTTGATGATCATCAGTGTGTCAGTGTGTCAGTGTGTCAATATATCAGTGACGAAATCGGTGTATTTTAGATGTCAATAAAATCTAAACTATTAGAGCTATTCCATTGAGATTTTGTGTGCTTAATAAGTCTATTATTGGCATCATATCCTGTGAATATGAACTATCTGGCACATCAGAAACCAACTCTATGAGGGTTCAAAAAAACGACGAAACACTTCGAGAAAAGGTAGGTAGTGCCCTTGCGCTTCGCTTGGCTCGTCTTGGCGGGGGGCACTGCCGTGCCCCCAGATACTTTCTGCAGTGCTAGAGACCTGAAATTCGGTATTTAGTCTAAGTTTAGTATACAATCAACAAACAAATTCATTAACCTATAATTTTCACCCCCCATCCCCTAAAATTGGGGGTGGAAGTTTGTATGAGACCTTAAACCTTATTCGGGTGGAATCAGAAAGTCAAAAAAGTCAAATGAAGTCAAAAATCACTTAAACAATATGGGTTTCAAATGAAAGGACTCTTTGAGAGCAACTCGAAAAATAATGTAACGTCATTATAAATCCAGGATGGTGGACCATATAAGATAGTAGAATAGTTATTGTTAATGCACTTCTACAATGTGGGTATCAAATGAAAGGGCTCGTTGAGATCAATTTGAAAAATAATGTGACGTCATTCTAAATCCAAGATGGCGGAATAACTTGTTTTTAATGCACTTCTGCAATATGGGTATCAAATGAAAGGGCCCTTTGAGATCAATTCGAAAAATAATGTGACGTTATAAATCCAAGATGCTAGCAATTTACAAAAAGAACTGAAATCCCACCAAAAACATTTCATGTAAACTGTTGCCAAAACGAGCACATAAGGTTTGTCCTACGAAAAAGATATCAGATCTCATGTACAACCAAGCTTCTGAATCTACACGGCCTAACTCTAGAAACCCTAACTTCACAAATTCTACAAATCAGTGAAATGTATGGCTTGGCTGTTTCATTACTTAGATACTTCAGAAACTAAATATTAGCATCACCTCCACAATGGTAGCGAAACGGTGAAGCCATAGATTTTACTGATTTGTAGAATTTGTGAAGTAAGGGTTTCTAGAGTTAGGCCGTGTAGATTCAGAAGCTTGGTTGTACATGAGATCTGATATCTTTTTTTGTAGGACAAACCTTATGTGCTCGTTTTGGCAACAGTTTACATGAAATGTTTTTGGTGGGATAATCTTTTGCCAGAATGATGTCACAACTATGTACTTTCATTTCCTATCAGTGTCATCAGTGGAGTTAGAACCTAACGAGTTCAAACCGTTTGGAACTTTTCCCTTTCTATCTTTCTTTCTAAGTTTTCAAGTATGAGCTGAGTAAATCCAAAGCTGTATTTTTTATTCCGTAATCCAGTTTCAGCAGCAGTGTTTCATTTTTAACGCAATCGAACGCCTTTGAGAACTCGCAAAATATTCGAATGGCATCCTAACAGTGTATACTCTCTACAAAGTCTAAGATGTGTGCGCTGTTCACTATAGTATTAAAGGACAACAAATAGAATCCATTTCCAGCATTTTTAGAATTTTAAGAATTTTAAGTTATGGAAATACGGCAGTGCCTTTTGCGCGTTTTTAGTGATTTTTAATATTTTTTTTAACAATTCCAGCCCGGTTTATCCTCAATCCGATATTTGTAGACCCTGGGGGAACTCTTAAGCTACGCAGACAGTTTTTTCGTGGCTATTGTTTTAAGTTTTATACATAAACTTATGGAAATGCCATAACACTATTTCCTATTACTGATCCTTAAGAAGTTGTTACATTCATTCTAAACTAGTTATACAACATGTCCCAAAATTCAACGATAAGCCGGCACCAGAGGATGGACCTACTAATGACCAATCGAGAAAAAAAAAGAAAAAAAAATACCTCTACTTTTTTTTTAAATTACTTAAAAAAATCGAAATCCTTCGAAAATGTATACCCCTTATGACACTTTTAACTACCATGACCATAATTTTTCAAATATTTCAGTTTTTTTGTTTGTATCGGCAACCTAAGTAGTACTACTATTCACCATGATCTTAGAAAATTACTGAATTTTCGTAGTTTTATACAAAAAAACAACCAAAAAAAATTATTTCCCTAAAATTTTGAAAGATTTTAACGTTCAGTACACTTTAACTCATCGTAGTGTAAAAAAAAATATGGACACTACTATGGCAAGTTTTTTAAAAAATTAGCGCAACTAACCCAGATTTTAAAATGGTATAATATTTTAGGAAAACTAGCCACAAAAAAAAATAATGACACTTTTTCTAATCAAGAACCAAATTTCATAAGTTGTTGTTAATAGTAATCACTTCTACTATGTGCCCAAACTATCAAATTTTTTTTTTTTAAAGTAGGTATTGTTTTTTATTTTATTTTTTTCTCGAGTAGTCATTAGTAGGTCCATCCTCTGGTGCCGGCTTATCGTTGAATTTTGGGACATGTTGTATTTAAGTGTTTGATTATATAATGTCTAGATGGAGCGTCGTCCTACAATCGTATCATGGAAAACGAGTCAACATTTTCAAGTATGTGTGAGTGCAGGCGTCGTTTTACACTATACGTGTATGTCTCTGTGTGCGTAAATAATGACACCAGCTACTACAATTCTCCCATAAATCACATTAAAAAAATAGACTTATTAAATAAGATAAGTTTTAGGTGCACGTACGTAGTGTTATTCAGTTTTAGTGTCTGTTTGTTGCCACGTTTTTATACACTCACTTTTCTTGTTTGTTTATCGTTCCAGTTGGACTTCTGTAATTCAATTTTGATGCACTTCATTTTAAGGTAGCAGGCTGAAATTTTGCACACGCTCTGAGTTTTGATTACAATACATGACTAGCTAAGAAACGTCATAATTAATCCAATATGGTGGCCTCCCCAAGATGGCGGACGGGCTGTTTGAAATCCGGCCCCATGATATGGGTATCAAATGAAAGGGTTTGCTGTCAGGAATACGAAAAAAGTAGTCACGTGACTTAAATCCAATATGGCGGACGTCCAAGATGGCGGACAGGCTATTTGAAATACACCCCCATTATATGGGTATTAAATGAATGTGTTTGCTGTCAGGAATATGAAAAAAATAGTCACGTGTCTTAAATCCAACATGGCGGACATCCACGTGACTATTTTTTTTGTATGCCTGACAGCAAACCCTTTCATTTAATATCCATATTGGATTTAAGTCACGTGACTATTTTTGTCGTATTCCTGACAGCAAACGCCAGTTTTTTTAAAAGTACACAAAAGACATTGTATAAACGTAACTGTATATCAACTAATATTTACCCACAAAAAATGACGTTAAGTTGGGAGAGTAAAAAAAAAGACTGGCAACATTTATAAAATATGGCGGGTTTTGATAATCATAAAAACAAAAACTAAATATTGTAGTTTCTTGGTTACTTACCGATGGTAGGTGATGTGTTTTGTATTTTTTAACCTTCCTTTTTAATTCCGGCACAATTTAATAGCACATATCGTCATTTTGTCGCTGATATTTGTGTTTTACTTGGCGCGCGTAATACGTGGTGACAGTAAAGCGACACGATCTGCACTGATTGGCGGGTAAGCACTAATCATCCACATTTGCATGAATATTTTTGACGGGTTTGAGCGCACTTGACGCTCCATCTAGACATTATATTATCAAAGATTTATGTATAAGGACCAAACTTGCCAATGTTCGGATTAAATATGTCTGACATGAAATGTCAAACCTATCTATCATTTTGCGTGCGTTTATTTGAAAGTCAATATTCAAATTCGCGAATATTTAAATTGAATATTCGCATCTGCATTCGAATTCGAGAATGTGAAAAATCAAACAATCGTTACATCACTACTACTATAAGGCTGCCAGCACGGTTGGTGCAGTGGCTGAGGGATAGCTGCGCTCCGTGTCGATTCTATTCCCGTACCGTACACACCGCACTGTGCGCCCCGGGAGGTCGCGTGCCGCGGCCGCTCATGTGATGTGGCTCATAGAAGTGGTAATTGTCGTTTATTGCCCGTAGTCCTGTGTAGGTACTGTAGCTTTGTGCAATGTTAATTTGACTTGCGCTTGCGCCCCAACGTTTGACGAACCAACGAGTTTGCAATAAGCACCGCATCATTTTCGGCACGAGGGAAGATGATGATATTGGCCCGACGCATCAGCATGCCGCTTCAAACCGCCTGGACCTTGCGTACAGCGCTCCTGTGTGTGCGCTGGATCTTAGAGGGTGTTCGACATAAATGAAACCACAAGTGTCTATTACTCTCAAAGAGTTTATTGAATTTGTTCTTAGAACAGTGACTGAATAAATTCTTTAAATCTTTCGCGGCACGACAACCATCACATTCATACATAAAATCACAATCGTTAGATAAACTTTCATATTATAATGACATAATAATTATTTATAATTTATTTTATTATCTCCAAAATATATTTATTACTTAACGTATTAGTAGAGGATCACAAAATAATGGATAAATCCTACACGAACCTAGAAACAGAGCCCCGACCGTAGCCGTCCTTAGAACCTGCTGCAACGCTGCAGCTTTCCACTGCACTCGCTGCAGCGCTGCAGCCTTCCACTGCGCCCGCTGCAGCGCTGCAGCCTTCCACTGCGCTCGCTGCAGCGCTGCAGCCTTCCACTGCGCCCGCTGCAGCGCTGCAGCCTTCCTCTGCGCTCGCTGCAGCGCTGCAGCCTTCCACTGCGCCCGCTGCAGCGCTGCAGCCTTCCACTGCGCCCGCTGCAGCGCTGCAGCCTTCCACTGCGCTCGCTGCAGCGCTGCAGCCTTCCACTGCACCCGCTGCAGCGCTGCAGCCTTCCACTGCGCTCGCTGCAGCCTTCCATTGCACTCGCTGCAGCCTTCCACTGCACTCGCTGCAGCACTGCACGCCTCTGCTCCATAGGCCAGTTAAAGCTTGCTTCTCTTAACGATAAAGTAATGATAGTATTCTAACTTGTACTTCATTTCCTACAAATAAATAGATCGATGCTTACTCCTATGCATAGCTATCACGTTTTGTTACTCTTTAGTCTAAATTTAAGTTTGATATTATAGTCGAAGGTCTGCCTAGCTCGAAGAAGAAGCACGAGCGACTCTCGCACACCACACACACATAAATATTAAGTACCGGGAGGGAGCGCGGAGGCACCCTCGCGCGCTCCATCACAGCTCGCACAGCCATAAGCTCTCAGACTCTATCTGCTACAAAATATAAGTGTCTGCATGTATTTACAAGATAATTTTACATCGACGCTTCCGAGCGCCGATGGCTCAGCGGATCAGCGGCTCGCACGCAGGCAACGTCCTCACAGAGCGGCGAGCGCCACCCAGTATACATAGAACTCTTACTTGTATAATAATAACGTCTCTCTTATCTAAATATCACACTCCGTCTAGTCAATCTCAAACAGTATCACAGGCTGCCCTAGGCGCTGGCGACGGGCGGCTGCTTGGCGGGCTCCAGGCGCTCGTCCTCGGCCAGCAGTCGGTCGAGCTCGGCGTCCTCGTAGAACACCACGAAGTGCTCGGGCTTGGCCACGGCCTCGAAGATGGAGCACACGGACGGCTTCACGTTGTAGAAGTACAGCGGCTGGCGCGTGGCGTGGAAGTCGGCCGTGAGCTGCTCGATGCTTTTGGCGGCGGTGTAGTCGGCGCTGTAGATGTGCGTGCACTCGATGACCACGGGCACGGAGCTGGAGGCGGCGTGCTTGGTGACGAGGCGGCGCACGTAGTCCACGGACGGGAACATGAGGCAGCGGTCCGGGGTGATCATCAGGTACTCCACGCCGTGCTCCGTCTTCAGCATCTCCACGGACAGCTTGGGCCGCGCCGCGTGGTACAGGATGAAGATGATGTTCACGATGACGCCGGTCAAGATGCCGAGCTCGATGGGCAGCGTCAGGCACAGCACGAACGTGCCTACGCCCGGGATCAGGTCCAGCTCTGGAACAATACGCGCGCAAACTGTTATTACACCCGGCTCACATACGGTTGTAGAACTGCTAAACTAATCGTGAATGTTGGGCTTTCTAACCTATAAAATATGTAATTAATCACATTCACACATTTAAGTCGCAATAAAGCTGATTTCAGACTACGCTATAGTATTGTGCTATAAAGTATAGCAAAGAAGGATCTAATGCTGGCAAGCCAGTACACTGTGAACGTGTCCATAACAATGTACCTATGGAGCGCGATATGGTTGTGCATTGAGCTATACAGGGTGTTTCTTTTAAATTGGCCAAAAGGGAAAAATCTGCATCCATAAGAGATACGGGAAAACTTTCTTAGAAACGTTTATATCTTTTTTGATACTGATAATTTTGGCGTTATTATTTGTTTGGTCAAGTGTGAGCTGTCCACAGAAATGAGTGAATTTGACCGACATTTTTTTAAATGCCGTTTGACTCTGTTTCATGTAAGGATCATTTCATTGTATCGGAAGAAAAAAATTGGGACGGCGGAAGTTGGTCAAATTTAGTAAAAAATGTTTTCATACAAATTGTATGAACGAAAAAAAATACCATTTTTTTTATTCTGCCGTTTGACTTACTTTCATGTAAGGATGAGATAATTGTATGGGCAGAAAAATATCTGAACAGTAGAAGTTGGTCAAAAGTAGAGTAATGTTTCTTCTAACAGCATAAAGTCGTATTAACAGTGTCAGTATTTCATAATATTTGACCCACTTCTGTTGTCCTGGCATTTTCCATCCCGTACAATGAAATGCTCTTTATAAGAAACTAAATAACATGGCATCATAAAAAAAACGATATTTTTTTCGTTCATACAATTTGTATGAAAAAATATTTTGCTAAATTTGACCAACTTCCGCCGTCCCGATTTTTTTCTTCCGATACAATGAAATGATCCTTACACGAAACAGAGTCGAACAGCATTAAAAAAAAAATTGGTCAATTTCACTCATTTCTGTGGACAGCTCACACTTGACCAAAAAAATAAAAACGCCAAAATTTTCAGTATCAAAAAAGAGCTAAAGGTTCCTAAGAAAGTTTTCTCGTATCTCTTATGGATGCAGATTTCTCCCTTTTTGCCCATTTAAAAGAAACACTCTGTATACTATATGATATGCTATTATATTATAGCGTAGTCTGAAATCAGCTTTATGTCTGTTTGTGAATGTTTTTTTTCTTTAAATGTGCTTATTAATTAAACAATTAGAAATCAAGTCAGTTAATTTTATTTGCTGACCGTTGAATGTGCGGACCAATCATACGAAGCGAGATGAGGTTGAAGTCTTCTCTACGTTTACTTTACGAAACAATAACTGAAAACTGATGATAAGGTTTCGGAGACATAAGGGAGGTTATTTCCAGTCATTTTACCTCTGAGACATAATATGGCGAATTTTTTATGGTTAAAAGTTATGACCTCTTCGTTTTCAGATATGCAACAAATGCATAGAATTAATGGAGTAGAATCAGTTTTAGTTTCATGTTCGAAGTATTGAAGGTACATTATATGTTCTGGGTTACCAGGGCGCTACTAAGATAAAATAAATAGTAGGTGTCACAAGGGTAGTTCGACAACAAGTACTCACTCTTGGCTCGCCACATGGGCTTGATGACGTTGTACTCCACCATGAAGAGGATGGCCGACACGATGACGGCCGCCAGCGCCGCCTTGGGGATGTACTCGAAGTACTGCGTGAAGAACTGCAGCGCCAGGATCACCATGAGGCCGGTGTACAAGCCGCTGAACGTGGTCTTCACGCCCGAGCCGTTGGACACCACGGAGCGCGCCAGCGAGCCGCCGCCCGGGTACGCCTGCATGAAGGAGTTGGCCACGCTGGCCACGCCGAGCGCGATCATCTCCTGCGTGGCGTCGATGGTGCGCCCGTCCGAGAAGGCCTTGCAGATGGCGATGTCTTCCAGCAGCACGATGAGCGGGATCACCAGCAGCCCCGAGCCCAGCTCCGACACCATGTCCACGAAGTCGGCCGTGGAGTTGTCGGCGCGCACGTAGCTGAAGGGCGGCAGCTGCGGCAGCGGCACGCCCGACGGGATGGGACCTGCGCACGGGACCGGTTAGTACGAGCGTCACGCTACTGCGGCGGTCGCATGCTACTCTACATGAAGTTGATCGATGACGTGAGGTTGCTACTCTACGCTACTAACCGCTGCCACAATTCTCGGCTGGCGTTTGCACAAAAACAGAAAGAAAAGAATTATTGAAGTCTGAAAATAGTATCGAGCGAGATCGATCGCAACTGGGGCGGTACGTACCCATGAGTCTGACGGGCGGCTGGCCGTACTGCGCCACGAACCAGTAGCCCAGCACGCCGGTGGCCACCACCACGATGGCGTTGCGGCACGTGCTCACCATCCACAGACACTTGGTGATCACCTTCTGGCGCGTGCTCGGACCATCATCAGATTTCATGCCCAGTTTAATCATGCCGATTTTCTGTAAATATTATGACACAACATTAAAATATTTAATATGTTATACACTTAAACACCTGTGTTTTGTAAATCCTAAAGCTTTTGCAGAAAGAAAAATTAGACTGCGAGTTGGAATCGAACTTGAGTCAGTCTGGATAAGTACTCCAGAAAGCTTTTTGATCACTCGTCAAGCTGAAATCTTTCATTCCCTTGTTTGAACATCTTGCGGTGGCGTTTTGGATTACTTATTCAGAAGGACTTAGGTTCGAAGCCGTGAATTTTACTTCTGCAAAATATATTAGAACATGTTTAAGCGTGATAGAAGAACCTAAGTGATTGTCGACTCGTTCGGTACTCACCCTCATGAAGAGCAAGAGAGCGATGCAAGAGAAGCCGAGCACGGGGTCCCAGAGCGCGGCGGCGTGCAGGTTGCGGAAGATGGAGATCCACTGCTGCAGGAACGTGGTGCCGCTCACGGAGATGGCGAACAGGTCCTTGACCTGCGACGTGGCGATCATGAGCGCCACGGCCGACGTGAAGCCCGACGACACCGGGCCCGACACGAAATTGATGAGGAAGCCCAGCCCCAGCACGCCCATCAGCAGCTCCACCAGCCCCGCCAGGAAGTTCAGCAGGATGGCCTTCTCCACCACGCCGCCAGCCACCTGGTACGTGAGCAGCGACGCGATGGCCGTGGGGCCCGCGGGCACGGCGCGGCAGCCGCCCAGCACGATGTAGATGAAGCAGCCCAGGAACGAGCCGTACAGCCCGTACTGCGGAGGCAGCCCCGCGATGTTGGAGTAGGCCAGGGACTGCGGGATCACCGTCAGCCCCACCGTGATGCCGGCGATCAGATCGCCCACGGCCTTCTCCGCGTTGTACTGCGGGAGCCACGCCGTCACCGGCAGCCGCTTGTGCAGCGTCTTGCGGTTGAGGCGGCGCCGCAGGGCCGCGCGCCAGCCGCAGCGGGAAGCAGCGTCCGACACTGCGGGGCACACGCTACGTCACTCACCGGCCGCGGAGCACGCGCCGCGGTCAAGTTCAGGGCCGCGCGCCGCGTGCTCGCCGCTACTTCACACTTCATCAGCTGCCATTCCGCCAGTCATCGCGAGTGAGCGTGCGGACTGCGCACTACTTCTCGATAGCAACTAATTTACTTTTTATTTTTAAAACAAATCGCGTGCACAAGATCACTACATCTGTGAGCCGCCCCTTTTATTTTTGTTTCAAAGCTCAAGCTCTGTTAATTATAAAATCACAGATTTGACCACCCTTCTTCAAACAAAAGAAATGAATATACAGTTAGAGAGAGTTCTCTCCGACATGCGACGATACTGGGAATATGTATCTTTTCATGTAGTAAATAAAGTTAGATTTTGAGTCGCTTTATTGAAATCTGCGCTGGAGCAGGCATAATCTATATTAGGTCCAGATTTTAAGTTTTTCGATAGTACCAGCGGCGTGGCTACCAGTTATTAAAATAAAAACTCATTTTGTGACTAAGCATTAATTATGGTTAATGCAGTGGAGCCGTTTTATGTGGATCGTGGCCTGGACTAGGACTATGTGAAGCGCACGCTTCCAAAAACCCTGTCTGGGTCTGTGAACGACTGATCCTGGTCGCCCGAGCCGGCCAGGATGGTGGTCAAAACTGCGGGGAGGTGACGTCGCTCTACGAGACAGTCCACCAGTGTACCAGAAGAGGGCTGCCGAGCGGGATAGTATGTATCGATCCCGATAGAAGAAGGCGTCGCGTCGGGGAGACATCGTGTCATCGCCTCATCCTCCAGCACAACTTCAACCAGGCAACTATAGTGGTTGCGGGTTTCCTTTCAAAAAAAGCCATATGATGTGGATACTCACGAATGTAGTCATTGCTGGCGTGCTTGTCGTCGGGCGGCGGCAGCGAGCCAGAGGACGCGTTGTGTTTTCGGCGCGGGATCATGCTGGAACAGAAAGGCGGTCGTTACTCTGAGCACATACAAACGGTAACACACATCATTGTAACTTGATGGCCCGCGCTACACGCAATCACAATGAGGCGGGATAGTGGCAGCAGCCACAACAATCTCTTAACAACACGATTTTGGCTATAATTAGTGTAGCAATTATAGATTCTATATAACACGCCATAACATGTAGAACTTAAGAGAGCTGGATGGGCACCATCGACTGCCGCTACCGTGGGGTAAGACTGTTCTTTGACTGCTGGCCTTTTAGAGAGACTAAGAGTCACTCAACGAGCAATGGAAAGAGCTATGCTCCGAGCTTCTTTGCGGGATAAAATCTGGAACATGGATATTTGGCAAAGAACCAGAGTCACCGACATAGCTCATAAAATTTGCAAGTTGAAGTGGCAATGAGCAGGCCACATCGCTCGTAGAACGATGGCGGCGTAGACGCTTGATTCCAAAGAATATTCAGCAGTCAGTACATCTCGCACCTCTAATTTGGCTGGTCATAGTGTGGCATGGTCAAAATGGCAGCATCTCTACAGGAGCTGGGCTTGATTCTTCAGGCGCTTGCCTTGGAGAATCGCTGGTCTGGGGCCGTTCAAGTATTACGTTAGCATTATGGGGGGGGGGGCGGTCACCCAAATAGTACGCTTGAACTGGCCGGCATTCGAGAAGCTATACCATAGGCACTCGCAACGAAGTCGTTCGCCAGAGAACTAAAGTCACCAAACAGCCGTAGAAGCACTATGCTTAAGTGAAGCGTGCCGGCCACGTCTGCAGACAGACAGATGGTCGATAGAGCAGACTTTGTGCTACAGCAGACGACCGCAGTGTGACACCCCCTGCCACATGATAGACTGAGGTTTAATGAAGGTGGCTGGCAGAGGATGGTTGCGGACTGCCTAACATCGGGATGGTTGGCACTTTTTGGTCGTTCAACAATGGACGGTAATGGGCTGATGCTGCAACTACGACGATGAATTTGAGAAGGTTCTTCTATCATCACAGCGAGTTATGATATCTTTGTCTCTGAGTGTTTCCCGTGTCATTATGGGTTTATTTTAAACATATAAATGTAGGTAAACTAAAATATCTATAGGTATTAGTATAGATTTCAACAGGCGTTTGGTTTTCTATGTATAGGTATCATCATTATCAGTTGTAATACCGATTGAAAATATACCGCAAAAAAATACTTGATCACGGATGGACTACTTATTATAACAATCAAATCTTAAGACAGAATAAGAATAACTTAGGTGTTGTGTTAAACCGCAACTCCGGTTTTAAGTTTTATTGAAGTGTGCTGCCTCCGTAATGATCAGTTAGAATGTGGACAGGAGGAACACTCCTACTATAGAGCTCGAGCTCGGCACTTTCTATAAATAAATCAATAATTGCCTCCTTCATCTTGAATGAGTAAGTAATAAAGATAGTACAGAGCGCCGCTCGACTCATGATTGTGTCTGCAATGAACAAGGTCTCTGTCGTGTGTCGTCGTCGTTGACACAAACTGAACTACCTACCTTACCAACTCGGAAAAGACAATAAACTACTTACGTGGTGCAAATTAATTTTCAATCATATTTAGGTACCTATTACCATTTTTATTATTGTATTGTTATTATCTATTTTATTTAGTAGGTAGATTATTGTTTATTTAAGAGCGTGCAAGTATTGCGAAGAGCGTGCATCAAGTTACAATATGGTGCCAAGGTCATCTTATACTTAGTTGAAACCCAGAGTACGTGAGCAGAGCACATGGTATCGATGTGACACGACATGGAGGAGGCCCGCACGCACAGCTGCGGGCGCGAGCGCGGAGCGTGCAGACACATGTTATCTACTTACACCATGCGATGTCCTCGCCCGCCGACGACATTTTAAACTACATAAAACTATTAGCATTTATGTATTACTATATCATATTATAAAGCTGAGTCGTCAAAGAAACTAATAGGTAAGTATTTTAATACCAAAGGAAACATCCAATTTAGATGAATACTTTCTTAATGAAATCAGAAGGGCTGGACAGACTGAGAATACCACTTATCCTTCCTGATAAGTTTGGCTTACAAATTGCCAGCGGCTTCGCCAGCATGTAAGTGGCAAGTCACATTGAGACGCGACGCTGCGCTCACATTGCAATAGAGCGACTCAAATCAAACTATTTACTACCCGAATAATTACAAGTTGAACGGACCCTATCATGACTGAGTAACATAATATTCATCCATCCAACTATTCGTATTGATAATTATAGTGGTTTGAGTAGTTAGCTGACTACAAGCACCACGTGGAAGTGCCACTGCTGGTTAGACCTCTCACTGCCGCGCGCACCGCTGCTGTGGCTCATCCGTGAAACAAGTAATTAAATGATTAATTTGTTTGTAGGTATTGGCAGCCTCGTGACGACTCAATGATTCCGATACCTACACTACATGCTTCACAATCATTACTAATCATTGCTGACCATTTATGTATGTAGGTAGGTTTGTGGCGCGTTTTGACGTTAGTTTGTGCCACTGTAAAACAAAGTTGTCCATGTGTTCATCCGATCGTAGTATTGTTCATATCACAGGGTCGCGTGACTAAATCTTTGAGAGTAAAACATGGGGAACAGGTTAGTGTTTGTTATATCGTGATGTTGTCTACGCAGCGGTTCAGTATGCAGCTTACTTGTGTGTTCCGCGTCATGCGCAGTCGCGGCCGCTGTCAGCAACTCAGCAATGTGGCGATCACGACGCCCACCGTGTGTGAACTTAAAATTCGGTATGATTTGAAGAATATTATACCGTGTATCAGTTTGTCGGGAGTAAGTTAAAAAACTATGTTAACGCAAGAAAAGCCGCGAGAAAAAGCTAGTGCCCTAAGTTTCAATTTGATTCGTCACAAAACAAGTGTGAAAACCATTCGGCGAATCAAGCACGATCGCTACACTGAATTATCCACATTATCGATAACGAACGTAAACACATACCTACACATAGGTAAAAATAAATAGCATAGTTTCAAAGTAATACCGCAACAAAAGAATGATGGCCAGAGCATGTGACAATTAGAGGCGGATGAGGAGTGGCTGGAGAGGCGCCACGGCGCGGCATCCGTCCTCACCTTTCGCTTGACGCAAGTTCTCATCGGACACGGTTATTTCAGGGCTTCAGCGGCAAGCGAGGGGTATGGGGAACGGTTGGAATGCATGTGGGAAAGGATATCGTCTATCTTATCGTCTACCTCATAACCACGGCCGAAGACCCCCCAGACTTGCGGACGGCGAGTACGGAGTACGGACAAGCGAATAAGGACAGGGCCCGAGTCGACGGCGTCTATAGGGCCAAACACCTAACATACGCGGGTGAAACCGCGACCAGAAGCTGGTCTCAAACTATGAGGAAGATCGAAAATACTGAAAGGAGGCTCGAGGCCCATTTTGACGAAAACTAAAACTACATTCTTTTAAAAAAGAAACATTGCCCTACATTATTACACTAGGAATTTCTCCTGTGTCGTGGGTGCGTTTAGAAACAGAAATTCACATACACAAACATCCAGACCGGAACAACTACTTGCAGTTCATACAAATATTTGTTCCGCGCGGGGATCGAATCGAACCCGCGACAGACAGCGCAGCAGTCCAATTGCTCAGCCACTGCGCCAAACGTGTCGTCATTGTCGTGTCACATTGATCATTCGATTTTAGATAAATCCGAACCGGTCAAAACTAACGACATCGAACGAATTTTGTAAATGAACAGCCTGCATTATTGCACCATTCGCTACTGTCGCTAGTACTCGTAAGGAGCAAATTCTAGGAAGTAATGAAGTTAAGGAAAACCTTGAATAAAAAAAAAACTGATTTATCTTTCAAGGCAAGACTGTATTCGAAACATGGCTTATATTATAATATCTCCTTTGAAAGAATGCATTTTTTTTAGTTTTTCTTTTATGCGCATTTTTCGCTCGTTCTGTAGATACTTGGGCGGATGTTATTACCGGTACTACGGCTTACAAAATTCTAAAAAAATATGTATTTGACAAGAATTTGGGGTTCCGGCCAAGTGCGAGTCGGACTCGCCCTTAAATAGTTTCGTAGCAGCAAGTAATATAATAATAAAGTTCGTGTAGGTAGTTGGTTGTAGCTTTGAATCGTAAATTGCGGCTTACGATTCATGACGTATTAAAATAAACTAATTACTTGATCTCGTTCAAACAGCTCGTTTTCGCTGGAAGTTTGCATGGTAATGTCACGGTAATATAATAATACAGTACCCCAACTTCATACAAACGGACGAAAAGCGAGCTATACCTACGCGCCTCGATGTCGGGGCGCGCTCGGGGTGCAGACAGTCACGGCTGTACCGCAGTGTCGAGCGGACGGTGTGTTGGTTTTTTAACAATAACCGCGTGTTTTTATCTCTAAAAATCAGTTCGAGTACATATCTAATAAGACGAATAGTTTAATGAAGCTTTATATTAGAATGCGGATTTATTATACTTTAAAATTTAACAATAAAGCATTTCGTACGACTCAGTCGTGGCGCAAATATTTTTCGGTCTCAAATACTTCTATAATATATCGGACTTTATAAGCCCGATTTGTTTTTCAAACAAAAACATGATTTTTTAAATGACCTACCAATCAAAAAACAACACCCATTTTTATTGAACACTTCCTATTCATTATACAAAGTATTTCATTTATTTATATAAAAAAGTATATTTACAATCACAAAACTAAAATAGAAACAGAAAGTACGTACGCAAAGGCAAATGTTATTAAAATGTTGTAGACGGGTAGCCCTAACGCATGTTTACGTACCGCGCGGCTGTAGGTATTTAAATCTGTCTGGCGGCCGAGTTACGCTACTGTATTATTATTATACTGTGGTAATGTACATCATTTATATATTGTTTTACCGACGAAAAAAAAGGAGGAGGTTCTCAACTCTTTTTTTTTTATCTATAATCACGCATAACTTTTCCTAACGTTGTCCGATTTCAAAAATTCTTTTTTTTTTTTGGAAAGAGTATACTTATCTCAATGTTGGTCCCATTTTAATTTCAAAAATAAAATCGGCCTCTGAGGGTAGAAAAAAAGGAATCAATTGTCAATCTTCCTACAGAATTTTCAATTATGAACCGATTCTGTTGAAATAAAGGTTCTGTGAACAATCGTAGTTCTGAGGACATTATTATATAGCAGAGATGTGGAGAACATAAAATGATGGCGTCACCATCATCAGATCAGCTCCAGATCCCTGTTATTTTGTGAAGTCAGTACCAAGAGTTCCTTAACAGTTAACAACAGCTATATCGTGTTTGGGCTCATTTCACTCAGCTTTATGAGAACTTTAGACCTAGCTTACTTATTGTCATCGAGGGTCTGATGATGGATGGAGACGGATAGCAGGGGCAGGGGCAAGAGGTCCTCAACAGTTAACAGCACCTTTATCGTGTTTGGGCTCATTTCACTAGTCTTGATGAAAACTTTATACCTAGCTGGGGTATAATTGTCATCGAGGGTCTGAGGATGGTGACAGAGGGCAGTAGCAAGAGATCCTTAACAGCTGGAGTTGATCTGATGATGGTGACGCCATCATGTTATGTTCTCCGCATCTCTGCTGTATAATATGACACGAGATAGGAAACTCAAAAGTAAAAAACAAGTCCTTTTAAAAAAAAAAAACAAACCGACGAAACATCGAACTGAATAGAAAAAATATAAATTTTGAGGCGGCGCCAAAGAAACAATCAACGAATAGCTACGAAAAGCTATTCAACCACGACAAGCTATCCTACATCGAGCTATTTTCCTCTTCAAATGGTTAATTTATGTGTTTGTTTGTTTGGCGCCGCCTCAAAATTTATTTTTTGCTTTTCAGTTCGATGTTTCTTCGGTTTGATTTTTTTTAAAAGTAGGTACTTACTTATTAGTTTTATCATTCTCTTATTTTAGAAGTGTCTCTCGCGCAAGCTTAGAAAAGTTAAAAAAAAATGATATTTGTAACCTCAATATCATTTTTAAAGTCCTATCTATAGATACCCCACACGTATGGGGTTGCAGAAAAAAAAAATTAACAGGTTTTCTTCAGTTCATCCGTGACCATGGCGCTTGCAACAGTGCCGAAATATCGGAAACTCAAAACAAATAATAAACATGGTAAATATCCCGTTTTAAAACTAACTAATAGTTATAGTGACCATGTCAGTCTAAAAACTTATATTAACAGGTTAGATCTTATACTTTCGAAAAAAAGTGGCTTTGACATATTATACGGACGGACAGACAGACAGACATGACGAATCTCTAAGGGTTCCATTTTTTTCCATTTGGCTACGGAACCCTAAAAAGGGTAAATAGAAAAACTTTGTCAAAAACACATTAACCGACTATAGAAACTACACAAAAGCACGACAAAAGTGTAAAATAACTTTTTCGGAAGTCGGTGGCTTGACTTTTTCAAGGTATTAAAAAACAAAGCCAGAAGTAGCAACCAACAATATTTTGGCCTGATTCGAGGACGTGTATCGTGATTCGTGCGTGTTCCCTGAAATGCTGAACGGCGAAGATGCGTCCAGGAAGTGCACCTTACAGCGCGCATCCGCTCCACAGCGCGCAGGCGCTCCACACGGACAGCTATTATGAAGAACTGCGTGTTAGCACAGTGTTAGTATTTAGTTACAGTGAGCAGTGGTGGCCCAGAGGCATCGGAAGCCCCGACTTAGGGTGCTCCCACATTTTTCGACGCAGAATCGGCTTAAACCGAGTGCGTACACTACTTTACTTGTCGCCGATCAACGATCATCTGTTGCAAACGGCTCCTTTGGCCGTCGGCCAGTGTCGCGTCCCGACGCGTCGTCCGAGCCGAGCAGATGCGAATGATATTAGTAACATCCATTACGTAGACATAAACGCTTTGTTGACCGGTGTTTGACATGTGGGAGCACCATTACGGTTACGAGTTTATAGGTCGTAGGTTCGAACCCAGCCAGGAGCATTATTTTATGTAATTTATTTCAAAACCACTGCTCTCAAAACGATGAAGGAAAACATCGTGAGAAAACCGGTTTGTGCCCCCGCACTGGACCTGCGTGGTGGATTATGGCCCATTCCCTCTCATAGAGTGGAGGCCTGTGTCCCAGGGCCCGAACATAGGCTGATGATGATTTAGTTACGTTTTCGTACATGGCAATATGAACGCTGAAAGATATAATACATTGAAGATGTTCTAGGGCCTTTAGCGTTTCCACAAAGTCATGGCTCAGATTTAATACATGCATTGGCACACAGTCCGGAAGACTACACCCCTCACCCTAAAATGGATTTATAAATTCACATAATTAAATTTTGTGACAAAACATGAATGGGCCGAATCTTGTCATACCCCTTTAATTTACAAAAAAAAAGGTAAGTAATGGTGTTTACGGTTAAGTTTACCTTAAAAGTTCGACTTATGGCCGTCATGGACTCTTTATGAGGAACAATTCCATCATGCATGATTTTTGGGTAATAGAAATCGTTTGATGTGTCTCTCTCTGTCTGTGGTATCATAGAGTCCGAACGGATGAAGCTATTTCAAATTTGTTTTTTGTATTAAAGGTGACTTACGTGCGAGTATTCTTAGACATTTGATGAAAATCGAAAGATTTTTTTCTACTCAATAATTTCGTGTTACTGAATATAGTGAAATTGTTGTTGAGACTTCAAATCCAGTGAAACATGGAAAACAATGATTTGTTACAATTTTGAATAGATGGCTCAGTAGAAGTTAAATAACATACCTAGTAAAATAGCAATTTCTTAAAAATTGTAATGTTGCCATAAGTTTGCTGTAAGTATATCATTAATTGCCAGAATTTTATCCTTAATAGCAATCACAAGCAATACTATCGAATGGTGTATAATTATACTTACAGGATGTGATTTTTTTTTCCAAAATCAGTGGATTCGATTCCTGGCAAGGATTATAGATTTTTCTAAAATTCATAGATGAATTTTTAGTTTTAGTCAAAATCGGCCTGGAGTCTCCTTCCTTTCTCCTTTTTTCGATATTCCTCGTAGTTACGGATATAACCATCCACTCACAATTGGAAAATTCACCCTGTATGTGACACTTTCTCTTACGTGTTAATAAATGTAAAAAAAAACAGTAAATAATCGAAATTTTAAAAGTACATTATGATACAAGTGCGGTAAGTTGAAAATTACAGCTGTGGCGATATAGCTCGCCCGAGCCCGCAGGGCGAGTTCTATAAGAAAGCAGAGGCTGTAATTATCAAACCGCACGTACCTATGTCAAACGACGTTTTATAACATATTTGTTAGAAAATAAATATAACTTGGACTTTTTCAAACGAATAAATTCCTGACTTTCCGACATTTTCATAATAAAATCAATACAGCGCAAAGAAAAAGCGCGCGGAATAATTGTTACTTTTTCACAAATTAGTGCATCAGCGTCTTTTGTCTATGGCAAAGGCCCAAATAAACAGCCAGTATCACTAATATAAATGTTTTTATATTTTATCTCTCAAAGTTAATTTTATTCACATCAAACAAAAATAGAATTTGTTTCTTCGCAATATGTGTGAAAAGCAGAGTACGCTTCTCGGGAGTAAAGCTGCGTTGTCTTGGGCTAATTTGAATCCCTCGCTAGACTAAGGATTTTTAACTTTATTCCCTCGTTTCTTTGGGCCTTTAAGAATTTAACACTTGAACCTCCTCGCTGCGCTACGGACGGACGTTCACCCCCAGAATCCTTAGTATCGTTTCGGAATTCAATACGCCTTGTCCCTTAGTCATTTCCTCGCTGAGGTGGGATGACAAGTTACGTGTTGCACTCGAGTGCAAAGATTTTTCACCTTGTGCTCTTTTGATTCCCTCGCTGTCGCTCATGATTCCAATTTTTGAATCACTCGTTGCACTCGTGATTCAATTTTAGAATCATTCGCTTGCTCGGTCATCAAAATTGAGCATGCGGTTAAAAATCAACTACGCAACTTGTATAGCAAATAACTATTTACGAGCAAAAATATTATAAAATTTTAAAAAGGTTTCTGTTTCGGCCCAAACCGAGAGCAAGGCCGAAAGTTCGGTTTCGGCTGAAAATCAGTAATTTCGGTCGGACACAAATATTGTTTCCCGATTTTGCAACATTTTTCATTGCTTTATTACCTATCTCATATCATTGCTCATTGGTCATAGCGTGATGTGTGATATATCTTATAGCCTTCCTTAATAAAAGGAATATCCAAAGGGCCTTACATTAATCTCGTGATGTTTTTTTTTGCTTTTTTTTACCCAGAAACCCAGAAAAATAATACACGTGATACATTACTACAACCCCCCGCCCCCCCCCCTGTGATATTTCGTGATTATATACAGATTCCCTTCCCCCCATTTCAAACCTCACGTGATCAATGGACGGTCCTCAACACAAAATAGAACATTGTTATCCATAAATAATTAATTTATAGGAATAAATAAGTAATTTACCCGAGATAAACACTGTGCTTTTCATTACGTACACTAAGAAAATAAGAAAATTTATTAGGTATAAGCTGTCACTTTTTCACTACGCTGCTTTTCCTTATCACTTTGTATTATCGACTGTTACAATTCTCAAATACACTGTTCATTTTCTATAAAGCACCTACCTACTAATATTCAATTGGGTAACATTACAACACGCTGTTATTTAATATCTTAGGATCTGTTAATGAAGTGTATCAGTAACAAACAGGGCGCGATTTGTAATAATCTGCACCCTGTTACAGGGACAAGACGACGAGAAAACAAACCCGTGAGATCGGGAGCGGAGGAGGGAGACCGAAGCGCCGCCGCGCCGGCTGCCGGCGGCGCCCCGGCGGCAAGCCGCGCGCTGCGTGAAAGTATCGAGGAATGTTTAAGTCACCTGCGTTGCGTCCACTCTCGCGCAATACGTTAATACAACTGTTGGATATGCATACTTGCAGATTTGATACAGGTAGACTCCAGCGGCGTTCGATAACAGTATTTTTGTTGATACGATGACGTCCAACTTTCGCTAAGTACACCTTCGAGCGGTTGTCACAATTAACTAATTAACAACAATAATTTACCTACTTTAAGAGGATAAGAACGAAAGAATGTGTCCAACGACGCTATGTGACTCACCTCACTGATGTTCAACACTAAACTTTTTATCACGTTTTTTTGTATGGTCACAGGTACCGGAATGACGGGACCACAGTGGGCGCACACAGGGGCTCGGAGCTACAATACGTGGCCGCGTGCCGACGACTACCTGAGCGGTGCCGGGCCGGACAGTGCGCGCCTCCGACGACCAGCTCGCCAGCTCCGAACATAACAACAGCGGGACTCACTTGTGCGGGTGCTCGGGGTCCGGGCGGTGCGGGCAGTGTGAACGGTGCGACAGGCGGCGGTGTCAGGGGCACATGGAGCGGGAGCGGGCGTGCGGCGGGGGTTGCGGCGGGCCGGCCGTGGTGCTTCGTGCTGAGAGCGGAGAGCGGAGAGCGCGCGAGCGCAGGTGCGTGTGATGGGTGGCGCTGTTGGAGCGCGACTGACGGTGCGGCGGTGTCGCACGCGGAGTGTCGATGTGCCGCACCCGCCTGCCGCGCGCCCCGAGATGCGCGGAGGCTGCGCGCCGCACGGCGCCCCGCGCCCCACGCCCCGTGCCCCCGCGCCCCGCCACACATACACGTCACACTCTGACATTGTAAACATCGAGCTCTCCCCGTGCTTACAAACATTATTTTGCTATTCTCACTTGACTATTGGTGCACTCAAAGCTCGAATCGGGGTACCTACCTTCCTATTTTAATAACGTGCACAGGCTCATCCTCTAATAACATTTAGAAAAAGAGTTATAGATATCATTACTACTTAATGGCAATCTTTGATATAGGTATAGGTAGATAAATATATTTAAATAAATAAATAATGAGCACGCGTTTTAGGCAGGTTCACTTTTCAATGATTTACCTTCAAATTGACCGTGGATAAGACATGTATTGTTAAAAACAAGAGTTTGTTAATCCGCTTTATCTTAATCTTGAATAAAAATATCTGCGATATCCGTCATTCAAGTGGGATAATCCCACAGAATATCGAACTAATAAATAGAACGTGTTAGCTATCTAAGCTATCACAAAATAAGGACGTATATTCTGCTAAGGACAGTTTTGAGATTGCAATGCAACAACAATAATCTTGTTCCGTTAAAACGACTAGTTCATAAAACAACACGTGACTGACACGTGTCACCTTGTCCTGAGATCTCAGAATTGTGGCCGGAATTTGGAAAAATCAGGAAAAAAATGTTATTTCAGATGTTTTTATAGACCTACCTATCACACAAAAATAAGTGTAAGTATCCTGACTATCATCACTACATTACATAGAATATAATAAAGTCGCTTCCCGCTGTCTTTGATTATAAAGCCCACTGTCTCTCTGTCTCTTGTCTCTATGAATGCGTAGGTACGGTAGATCTTTAAAACTACGCAACAGATTTTGATTCGGGTTTTTTAATATAGATAGAGTGATTCATAAGGAAGTTTATTATGTATAATACCTGCATGATATGGTAGAGAAACCCTGATAATGTTAGAGGTATTTAATGGAAGATCGTAAATAGACACATTTATTTGCACTTACGTTGCAAACGCTGGCTGAACCCTACGAGAAAGAACAATACTTATAATGTCCTACAGTATTGTTCACCTTAAGGTCGACATAAAAGTCCGCGATATTTGTTTATCTCTTACGGATAAACCACAACCATGTTTTATCATTTACTTTACTAAAATATACCTACGCAATGGCTTATTTACGAAAAAGTAATAATAAATAATCCTTGTCCAATTAAGTTAACTTGTCCAGTTAACTTTTACGACACGTTTGGCGCAGTAGCTGAACAATTGGACTGCTGCGCTGTCTGTCGCGGGTTTGATCCCCGCGCGGAACAATTATTTGCATGAACTGCAAGTAGTTGTTCCGGGTTGTGTTTGTGTATGTGAATTTCTGTTTGTAAACGCACACACGATACAGGAGAAATTCGTAGTGTGGGGTAACTTTTTTTTTTTTTTAATTACCTTATATACATTGTGCATGTAATATACAGGGTGAATTTTTCAACTGGGCGTGGATGGCTACTTTCGAAACTATGAGGAATATCGAAAAACGTTGAAAGGAGTCTCGAGACCGATTTTGACGAAAACTAAAACTGCATCATTGGATTTCAGAAAAATCAAAAATCCTGGTCAGGAATCGAACCCACTGATTTTGGAAAAAAAATCACACCCTGTATTATTATACCGTTCGATAGTGTTGCTAATAAGGATCAAATTTTGGGAAGTAATCATATAATTCATTTGATCTAATGTATACGTACTTTGGCATAACTTTTAGTCCAGTCAAGGCATATGTGTGGTCCTAAAAATTTCTCAGGCACTGAAATTTGGCACATTCTGATGAAAGGAGGTGATACAGATTACAGATGCACAATATGTCAACTTTTTTTTACTAAAACATGAAAATTGCTTATAACTCTTTGACAAAAATTCCTCAGCCTCAAATACGAGTCGTTTCTCCTTTCGGAAGGAAGTCTTCATACAACAATCGTCCTCGTTGATCGGACTATGTTCCGACATAACAATTTTACGAATAATAATACTAACTAATACAAAAATTTACATTCTATATTTTATTTTATTTATATTAGGGATAACAACAGCTTCCAACTATTAACTAAGTACTTAACAAAAATAATTGAGTAGCCACTAGGTAATAGTTATTCACGGTGGATACATTATAGTGGAAGAGTAGGAATGCTTAAATTGGAACTAAATTAAATTCAAACTGATTGGCAGACTGAAAAAATAAATTAAGAAATACAAATTGAAGTAAAAAAGTACAACATTTATTTATTCAATGATTAAATAATAATGAATAAATACATAATTAAGCAAATAAAATAAACAAATAGTATCTACGTACCCGCCGCTGACCGTACTATTTTTGATATTTTGATAGCCTATGATGAAAGTTAATGTAAGGATAACTCGGTTTTTGAAATTATTTTTGCAGTCAATGAATAATAAAATAACAATTGATAACATTTGATGTAACACTCAACATACCATTTTACATTTCATTCAACTTAAATTACGCGCAAAATTATTTTTTGCCATAAATTTAATTCATTATACGAGTTGTATTACTATTTCCATTTTTCATCCTCTTAAAATTCTTAACATGAAGTTTCTTTTAAAACATTCGTTATGCATATACCTACCTATATTTATTCTATGGTTAATCTAGCAATTCTATATAAAATTAGACTTTCCCTTTAAAGTTTAATATTTCATTCTCATCCTTTTTTTGTTTTTTTTTTTTAATTCATTACAATTTTATAAATAACATTTTAACATTTCATTATAAACAGGTATGTACATTTATGTCTAGTTAAGGCCCCGGTTGTATAGGCCTCCTCCAACTTTTTCCATGTAGGTATTTCTCTCCTTTGCCTTCTGTGTCCAGTACTTTCCAGCTGTTTGTTTTATTTCATCGTCCCGGCGTTCTAATGGGCGGCCTCTGTCTGTCAGAGCCAATGAATAGGTCCACACTATTAAAGTGTTTTTTTTTTTGTAAGAGTCAAGTAGGTAATCGTGATATTACGCTGTTATAACCATAATTAGTCGAGTGAAATGGTGTGCAAAATAATGTAGTGTGTTTGGTGCGTACTTGGGCACATGGACAATCGTAAAATATCAAATAGTAACCCCATGTCCATCAGGATACGCCTCCCCTGCAGAGTTAAGACAGTTTTGTTGGCAGTCATGTGAGCGTATAAATGATTATACAACTGGCTCTAAATAGCATGGAAGCAAAATATATGCACGTAACAAGTCGTGACTTTCGCAAAACTTTATTAACAAAATAATTATGCCATTTGGAAAACGTGATACCTACCTACCTATACGATTTCAAAAGCCACCACATTAGAGTGTAGTGTACTTTTCTTTTGGCCGGTGTGTTTCTTTTCATAGAGTATTACCTTCGACTTCCGAAATTATTTCATACTTTTAGAAAAGAAGAAGAAAAGTTTTAATTTTACCCGAATATAAAATTCAAATATTCAACCTATATTTGTAACATGTGCACTAGAATTTTGTAATCCGGTACGCCTGGACTGTTGGTTTGTTTTTTGTATTTACTGTATTTTTTTTTTCTCGAAAGCTGAATAACATTGTGTCCACCCGTGCGAAGCCGGGTCGGGCCGCTAGTATTTAATAATATTATTCTGTCAAAATTATTGCTGTATGACCAATATCCGAAAAGAAAACAGAACAGGCGAGAGCGTTTGTATGGAGAAAAGATCACTCGCATTTCCTCATAATCAGTCTTTATTCGTCGGGTCAGGGTCGGCTCGTGCTGCGCGCGTTGAACTCTTTATCACGAGCGCTCAGCGGCTCAGCAGTTAGTACACCGGGCAGCGGGCAGGCTCAAAACTAACGACTCCGTGATCACAATAGAACATAGGTACTTCATAGTATACCAAACTTAATAAACAGGGTTTTTTTTTTAATATTGTTAAAACCTACGTTGATGTTGATGGCAGGCACGGGTGCGGGTGTGCCGGTCCGTCTTGTCTACTGCAGTACAGGCACATATTACAATCGCGCGGAGGGGGAAGGCGGCACGCTCACCGGTTCACGTGACAGTGCACCGGTGCGCGCGTTGTGATGTGACCCACACGCCCCACGCTGCACTTCGTTTGCATTCTCTTGCTACGATCACTTCCATGGAATATTAATGATTGTAATGATGGAATCTGGAAGTTACGACGATGACTTCCTTGCTACATAAAATACAGCTGATCTGGCATGCACCATCACTGCGTGCACTCGTAAACAAGCTCACGTGATGTGTCAATGACTGCTCATAGCGGTGTAGGAGAATTTTATCGCCCCGCGGAATAGGGTCACTGTTTTCACCACTTGAAGAGTCCGACGCGGCCTGTCTCCTCCGTGCATCAGCGGGATGCAGGAGCAAGGTCGTTCCCGACCCGGCAAGTAAGAAGTGCAAGGTGGAACCGGCACCACGCACCGGGACAGCGCGGTCGTCGACCCGGCGCACGCGCTAGTTTACTCGTGGGGGGGTGTACAGGAAAATCAATCCGCGGCCGGTTAATAAGTGCGGGACGCGGAGCGCGGGGCGCGGGGCTCGTCATGTGACTGCGGCGCGCGGGCTGGGGGCGCGGGGGGCCGGGAGGGAGTGCCCATTGACGACGGCGTGCGGCGACTGCGGCGCGTGCGCCGCGCTGACTCAGCGGAGTTCTCCAGTGACGTGGGCGCCGGCGCCGCGACGCGAGGCTAGCTGCTGCCGTGCTGTTGGGAACCATATTATCACTGCATAGGTAATATATCTGCACGCAGCCACAGGCTACACGTAGTTATGTATGTAATAGGTACCTATAACTAGCGGCTTTAATTTAAAATTTGACAATAATTATATGTATTAAAGCGGCGCAATTCAGGGACCTTAAGGATGCGCTAGTCGGCGGGACGAACTTGTTGGCGGGCGGGATTAAAATGCTTGTTATTTCATCCAACATCACGTATCGATAGGATGGATGAGCAGTAAGTAGCTAGGGCACTTATGCAGACATACTCCACCCTTCGACTGACTCATGAATGCGTGATTACTTTGAATAATGAACTACTGCAACTTTTCAAAAGACCTTCGGGAATTTGGATATTATGAAAAAACTACTGAATGTATCTGTTCAAATTAAAGTTATCTGGAATTTTGAACAAATTATCTATTTCTGTATGGAAATTATTTTACAATTTACTGTCTTTTTTTGTTATTTATTTCCCCCCAAAGATTCGTTAAAATTAGGCTTAAAATAAGGAAGTTTCAACACCCATAACTAATAATAGATGTTTTTTTTACTTTTTTGATTCCTTACAGGACTAGACAATGATGAGATGAATGTAGATCATTGTTTAATGTGAATTTAAACCGTCAAATATTGGAATAATCGCGAAACTACGTTTGTATGGAAGAATGACCGACTAGGGTACCCTTAAGCCGCGTACAGACATCGCGAGGCGTGCGACACGAATGGTTCGTCTCGCATGCCTCGGGCTGTGTGGACGTGTGTGCTCACAGTGAGCATTCGCGCCATACGATCGTCGCGAACGCCGCCTCAGTACGAGCCGTGCGCTCCGTGTGGACGGACAGGTGTTGTTTGCGTTGCGCGCATGCATCATGGAGGCCAATACCGAGTCACTACGTGAGCTGGTTCAACTTTATGAAATTAATAGAGTGTTGTGGGTCTCTATACATTCCGATTATTACAATAAATGTAAAAGAGAAGACGCGTGGCGTCAAATATCACAGCAAGTCAACACGAACACCGTGCGTGGTGGTTTGCTTGCTCAGCTTGAGCATGTTTCGTTCGGGACCCACGCATAAATGTACCATCGTATGCCTCAGGTTGAGGCATGCGAGACGAACCATTCGTGTCGCACGCCTCGCGATGTCTGTACGCGGCTTAACGATTGTCGTTTACTGTCGAATGCTGTTTGACTAAGGCCCCTGATCGTAGGTACATGGTTGCGCCGTCCATTTTCATGAACGTTATTTTGGGAGCAGACAGTTCTTTTTTTCGGGATAAAGGGCACGATTACATCGTTCAAGCTTCCTACATGTAACAGGGTCGAACTAGCCACTAAGAAGCCTCGCCACTTGGCGCTGCATGAGTCGTATATTATCATCTTGATCGCCGTGCACTTAGCCCATGCCGTGCCCGTGCATACGAATTTAACTCGTGTGAGCATCACCCTGCCCGTTCCATTCACTTAAAAAAATGACTTTTAGGATTTTTTCCCATACAAAAAAAAACTTGCGCGTGGAGTCCTTACCAACCATACGTTAATATCACATTTAAAGGGAGACTATACGACTCGCGCCCGGAGTTGGACAAGCAATCCTTTGGGTTACCCTGGAACGTAAAGGGATATTGAACGATCACCGGGATCACCGTGGATTTTAGTAAGTACGACAGTAAAGGACAAAGGACTCGTTTGAAGATTTTATTACAAAGGTAAAAGTTTCTGTGAAGTATTACTGCTGGTTACAGAAAATTAAAAAAAAACACCTCAACTGTACGAACGAGAAGCTTAAATTCAATAATCCTGTCATGCTGGTCACAACGAGCTCATCGGCCAGGCAGCCTCTAGATCTCATATTGCGATCAATCGATCGATTCGATCAATCAAACCACTGTAAACCACACAGAGTAGCCTAGTGAACCGAGAGCGCTGCGGCCGCGCTGTTACAAGGCTGTGTTAGCATGTTAGTAGTAAACAGAGTGCTGGCTGAGCGTGGCGCACGGTGTTATCTCTATGGCCGCGTGTAAGGCGCCGACTACAGCACGACGCGCGACGCGGCGACAGGAGCCGCCCGCGCCGCCTCCCGCCGCGCACTTGTGATAACGTGACCCGCGCCAGGGCCGCCCCTGCCGCATGCCGTCGCCGCCTGCCCTCAGCTGTTTGAAGGTGTCTCGCATAATTATTATTTCACCTTACACGCTTGGAAAGATTCTATTTCTCATTCAAAATCTGAGCGCAAAACTCCATTTTGCGTAAAGTACCTTTGAATCCTTCGCTCGCTTAGCTCGCTCGTTTTCAATTAAAGTAGTCGCGCCTAAAAATAACTTAACAGCCATAACAAATAATTATTTCTCAGTATTTTCACGCCTAAAGATTTACATGCACAATATGATTCATAATTTCTTCTCGCCATCTAATTAATTAGCCCGATCTCTTCCATGGTTGATGATGATTTAGCAAGCAAGATTGATGGGACTCTTACTTAAGCTCTCTCTATGAAGAACAAATACCTTCGCGTGATAATGTTTATAAATAGTCTTTTATGAGCAATTCTTATGATCGCAAGTCGACACCGATCTCCACCACCGAGCAGCGCAGCTATCGCACACAACAGGGAGCACACGAGCACACTGGTTGACTAGTGAGCACTGTGAGCAGGTGACGGTTCTATCGGCCACTTGTTGACGTAGGAGCACAATCGATATTCGTCAACAGTAAAGCGATTGGCACTTCATTTATTTAAATGAATCTCAATTTACGGATCCCCTCCCCTCATGCCCGTGCCCCCTTCCCCCCTCCGGCCAGGGCGCGCGGCATTACGTACCTCGCTCGGTCGGCCAGCTTGTTGACTTCAGTCAGTACGCGATGCCAGAGTCCAACGCGTTTGACCAATAGTGCTGCTAAATTGAGAACCTCCCGAGTCATTGAATTTCAGAATAATGTTCAGATAGCGTTTTTTTTCGAACTTGGTGGACAACCTTATTCTTACCAACGTACGTAAACGTAACTTAATGTTGGTTCCCAATTTAACTAAGATTTCTTCTTAATGTAACCAACATTAGTGGAACGCTACAGTGACGCGCACGATCGCATGTCGCACCGACATGCGACAGTGCGCGGGTTAGGTTCTATAATATGTGCACGATTAGATATTAACCAGCGCATTGGCCTCGTCGTGTAGTCGTGTTCTAAGGACTGTCAAGATGTCACTGGTAGGTAGGGTTTCGTTCATAAATATATCAAAGAAGGTTTCGTCATAGTCCAGAGCTTGCAGCTCCACAAAGACCACGTTAGTAATATCATCGTGCCGTAACAAGCCTTTCATGCACCCAGTGCGAACTCAGTGGATTTGGGAGGTTCCTGAGTCGGTAAAAAACGCCTGGGTCACCACTACGAGGATCAGTGTAATGTGCTTACGGTGCGAGACTGCACCGCCTGATGGATGGCGCGAGACGGAATGGAAATCGGTCGCCTCCATGTGCGAAGCAGTCACGCGAGCAAAGAACGAGGCTGGTGGGTAAGGGAGAGGATAGGTTCCACTTAATAACCCACCCGCTGCTAACATTACAACTATTTAAGGGGCTAACTTACTTAGCCAGCGGTTGGCTTCGTTATTCTTATGCAAAGCGTATATAGGATCGTCAGTACTGAATATTTACCAGTGTTTGCTAGTGTTCTTCCAGGTGATCTTGAAGTGCAGCGACGTCCCTAGTTATAACGTTGAATTCCGTAATTTCAATGCAGTTGTCCGTTAGTTGTAATACTGGAAATCAGATCTGGGGGGCGATTCTACTAATTTGCAAAATTACACAGCCTATCGCTATTACGCAGCGGTACAATTCCTATCGCCAAACAATGGCAACCTAAAAAGTTATTCTACTATTTGTTACATTACACCGGGATCGTAATCGATGCGTAATCGTAGCGGGAATTTACGACGGTGCTAGGAACGTTATCCTGTGTTACCAGGATGACGAATAGTATGTTTTATTGATACCACAGTATGAAATATGAATGTTACTAAATAGAAATAGGTGCCACCAAAGTGTTTTAAAATATAACAAATTATTCAAACTTTATGACAAAACATTTGACTGATACAATAATGGAAAATATCAATGGTTAAATAATAAAATATTAGGAAAACGTTCCATTTTAATTCTCTTGCAAGCCGAAGATGTGAAACGAAACGTCTTGGTGATGTCAATCATTTCAAAAGTGATCCAAATATAAACAAACAGCGGGAAGCATAAACTTTAGTTGCAAGTTCATCAAAATTACTGATTTACTGTGAGTATTTGTTTCATTATAATATTACATAATTATTTGTAAAGTCAAAAGTCGCACCATATTGTTTTTATCATAGGAAATGTTGCGCGAGACGTCCATTATAAGTTAATATTTACGACCCACTTGAGGGTTACAGTCACACGATCCCACTTACATTTGAATTGGCTAAGAAAAAAAAAAAATATGTGACAATTTGCAGATTGGTGCTTTATAGTTTCTGGAAAAGATTTAGTTTCAGTGCAACCGTTCGTGTACAAATACGTGAATTTTTCAGGCATAATGGAAGGGCGCAAAGGCAACCTCATTTCGACAACTTGAACTTCTGCTGTCCTTCATGGAAGGACATAAAAATAATACCGTATGACAAGTGCGGTCCAGAGAAGGATGAGCCACCACAGCACGCTTATGGGAACAGTGTGTTGGAGTAAATGCTGAAGGTGTTACAAGAACCCCTAAAGATTGGCCTAAGGTATGTTTTCAAGTAAATATTAAACTGTTATCATTAGAAAAAGTGATGTGCTATGAAAAATTGTAGGTCAGCAGGTCAACCTACCCCAGTCTGTCAAATTTTGCAAATTCAATGTTAATGTTTAATTGGTAAAATTTCCAGTATTGTAATAATGCTGAAAATCTATATGAATACAGAAATTTGACAGATTAAGGTAAGTTGATTTGCAGGCATATATACTTATTGATAGGTAGCCATTAATTTTCTAATCATTATTTATGAATTCTTTCAGAGATCTTCATTTAACTCAAGAGAATGGTGGTGCCCCTGTAAATGGCTTTCACGACACTCTGGGCTTCAAACATAATAACTGAACGAAAATATTGTTTGTTTCATATCCATTTTAAGAATTATAGTGACCTATTTCATTCTGTTATGTTTAGTGATTTAGTTTACTTATTGTTCGAGTGTATTTCTTTGTTTTGTAAATGTTTAGATTTAATAAAGTATATTTGTAGTAGTGTGATAAAACTTACTAACTAATAGGTTTAATGAGACATTAAAAAATTATTAAACTTGATTTACTTGATGAACTTGATTGACTTTAAAAAATTATTATAAGATTAATAAAGTTTTATTTTACAATATTCATAACCAAGGTCAACACTTGTTTAATTTTTAATTCCTTTCCAAATACTTTCTTTGTGTTTTTTATTAATCGTTAATATTATCCCTTTTTTATATCCTCCAACATAACAAAACTAAAAACTATAATATAATTATGAGATGTACAATGTACAGATAAGTATTTTTTTTTTGTATCGAATATAAACCTTCCACTTGTGACAAAATTGAAAATCTGTAAATAAAAAATGATTCCGGTGTCTGTACAGCGAAATCCATGTAAAACATCATTTTTATTAGGTAAAAAAATGAAAAAAGTTCTAGATCGGTCCTGCAAAAGTTCCACTGTATCAACTTATTATCAACCGCTAATTTTGACAGATGAACCATCGTACTTCAGTTCCGGTGCGATCGTAACAAGTGTCAAAAAATTAGTAGAATGCGAGAACATGTGACGTTTGTCTTCGACTGTGCCACGACAGTGCTAGCAGAATACGATCTAGCAGTTCTCTCGATCGATCGTTGCGTTCGACTGAACCGTAACTTATTCTGGGTCGTTATTCATTAGCAGAATGAGAAAACGCTAAAGAGCCGCGATTCAGTCGCGGTTACGCTGCAATGGTGACAGAAATTAGTTAGTAGAATCGGCCCCCTGGTCTCCGTATCAGAGACTGGAGGCCACAGAAGTAGAGAGTGCAGATCACTTCCGCAGCTCATGCCACGACACACATCTTCTGTAAATGTAAAATACTTTCAACCTAATCGAATCCGGATGTAGGCACTAGGCAGTAACTCATAGCGTAGGAGGGAAACAGTTCCGCACGCTTTTATAAATATACCTACAAATTCAAATGTTGTTTGTCATTTAATTAAGGTATGTTTTATACACCGACTTCAAAAAAGGGGGAGGTTCTCAATTTGGTCTGTATTTATTGAAAATGTACGGGTACTAGATATTTCTATATAGGTAAGTGTACTTAAATCTTACAAATATAATAAATGCAAAGTTTGTGAGGAAGGATTGATAGATGCTTGTTACTTTTTCACAAAAAAACTATACTGAACAGATTAGAATGAAATTTGACACACAGGTAGCTTTAGTTAACCTGGATAAACACATTGGATAGATTTTTATCCCGATTTTATCTTCCCGCGAGGTAATTTTGCAGCGAGTGAAGGTGCTGGCAACAGCTAACTAGAAATATTTCTAAGTCACAACAGTTTTATTATTCCTCATTAAAATAAAAGGCACCGATCAGGAAGTAAGTCTAATTACAATTTACCGCATATCAATTCAATATGACCTGACAATGACGTAAGGAGATGCAATATTGCTCCGACGAACTTAATGCGGACGGTGAGTAATAATGGATGACTCGCCGTCCGGTCATGGACCATGTCAAGTTCTACGGCGCGTCGTGTTACCATAGAGGGCCTAAGCTTGCCGGGGTCGCGGGACTTTCTCATCAGGTAACCGAGGCTCTGGATCGTATAGGCCTATTGAAGGATCTCCGTGGATTTTAGTCACTAATATGTGCTACAAGTCTGACAGTCCCTCCCGTCCCGCCTTGGCTGGGAGGACTGAATTGATGATTTAAAAAAACGACTGTGAATAGTGTGACGCTATCAGGGCTGTACAGCCCTTTCACACGGCAGTCCAATTTTGCAGCACCGGCTTTTTACTAGATCCTGCGAAAACAGACGCTGTCTTCACACGGGAGATCAGTTTTGCAGGAACCAGTAATAAGCCAGGTCCCGCAAAAGTGGACTGCCGTGTGAATACCATTGCATACCATTCCTAGTCTAGTGGTCAGGCGAAATGGACGAGAATACTTTTCTAATATCCTATTGGTATTATCGGCGTCGGCGTCGTCGTCAGCGAAATAGAAGATTCTGGGTTCATCCTATCGTGACACAACGCTCGACTTTAGGTATTTTTGTAAATCTAATGAGCGATTTGAGAAGAGATGAGCCAAAAATTTTCAATTATTTTAATATGACCACATTTGAGGGGCGCGGGGCGTTTGCTGCCACCACTCCACTATCCCGAAAAGACAGTGTACACCAAAAAACCGCCCGCAGGAAGCCGTGTGAACACTGCTGAAACATAATTATGTGTCATTAAACGGTTACAACTCGTCTTAAATTAGCACTCAGTGAAGACCAAAATCGAGAGATGGAAGAATATACTAAAAACCTAGAGGCAACGGCAAGTTCAAATTATTCTCTCTGGCGAGCAACAAAAAAGCTCAAAAGACCTGTAGCAAGCCAAGCACCGATACGCAAAAGCGATAACACATGGGCCAAAAGTGACTTCGAAAAAGCTCAAACATTCGCAGAACACCTAAGCGAAGTATTTACACCCAATAATGCTCAAGGATCACAAACATTGCATAGTGAAATAAAATCATATTTACAGCAAACATACCAACTCGACTTGCCTCTTGAAAAAGTAACGAAAAATGAAGTAAGAGCTGCCATCAATAAACTGAATGAAAGCAAAGCACCTGGATATGATTTAATAACAGCAAAAATATTGAAAGAATTACCTGAAGCAGGCATAACATTCCTCACTGCTTTATTCAACGCAATTCTCTTAAAGGGGTATGTGCCTTCTCAATGGAAAGTAGCTCAAATTATTATGATAGCGAAGCCTGGAAAGTGCCCTGGAGATGTGAAATCCTACCGTCCCATTAGCTTGCTGTCTATTCCTTCAAAACTACTAGAGACATTGTTCTTGAAAAGACTAAGACCACTGATAGACCAAAACACCCTCTTGCCTGACCACCAGTTCGGTTTTAGACAAGGTCATGGAACTATAGAACAAATACATCGTCTGGTCGAAAAAATTCATATAACATATGAGGAGAAAAAATACTGCTCAGCTGCTTTTCTAGATATTTCACAAGCTTTCGATCGTGTTTGGCACGAGGGCCTCTTATATAAAATTAAAAAATCACTCCCAATAAATTACTACATTTTTATTAAATCCTACCTAGAGAAGAGGTACTTCTTTGTAAAACAGGGCGACGAAATAACTGGATTGAACGAAATTCGAGCAGGAGTTCCACAAGGCAGTGTGATGGGCCCAATTCTTTACCTTCTTTATACAGCTGATCTCCCCATCTCAGAAGGAGTAGTCCTGGGCACATTTGCCGATGACACTGCTACACTAGCTGTGCATGAAGATGCCGCCCAGGCATCAAAGATTTTACAAAGAAGCTTAGACGAAATATCTAACTGGCTAAGAGAATGGAGAATAAAAGCAAATGAAACCAAGTCTGTACATGTGACGTTCACAACGAGGAGAGAGACATGCCCACCTGTAAAATTAAATAATGTTCAGATTCCCCAAGCAGAAGAAGCTAAATACCTCGGAATGTACTTGGATCGGCGGCTAACCTGGAGAAAACATATATTCACGAAGCGAAAAGCATTGAGCCTACAACTAAGGAAACACTATTGGCTACTAACGAGAAAATCCAAGCTCTCCCTAGAAAACAAGCTCAGGATTTATAAATCAATCATAATGCCTATATGGACATATGGGATACAGCTGTGGGGCACGGCAGCCAATTCCAACATAGACATACTCCAAAGGTTTCAGTCAAAAATGCTTAGGATTATAACTAATGCACCATGGTACATGACCAATGACAGGTTACATCGGGACTTAGGAATACCAACGCTGAAAGAACAAGTCATGCAAACTGCCGGAGCTTACAGGGATAGGATTGCTGCTCATCCAAATAGACTAGCATCAAACCTGATGCAAACAAGAACATTCAAGAGGCTGAAAAGACGAACCACACAAGACCTTATAAAATAACAGATGGCACACAATATAGGAATTGATGCGGGTGCTCCACTGGGAGCATACCAGGCATGACTTTATCTCAAGGCAACACAAAAGATGCTGAATGTCAGTAGATGGACAGATTGCATCGAAAATCAATAAAAAAAAAATTAAACGGGTTCCCGCTTTTTACTGGACGACGGATCCAGTTTCCGGTGACAAAACCGAACTGCACATCTATATGCGCAGTTTGGTTTATACGGGATCAGCATTTTGCAGGATTTTGCATGCGGTTTGCTCGTGTGACCACTAGCATATAGTCTCTTTTGCGATCAAACGGGATTCTGCAAAAAACTGGAGTGCCGTGTGAAAGGGCTGTTACGTACGCGCCACTTCATGTGGCAGGTACTAGACGCACTCCGCACTACGACGTCCATACCGCGCCTCGACACACCAAGCCGCGCTGACACATTCTGAATGATCGAGGTTGACCAACTAATTTAGTGCACAACTAACTCCTTTTATGGGTTCTGATTCTCATGTTTTAAGAGTGGTCCACCTTGCGCACTCCGCGGTTTCCTTAGTACGAATATGGAACAACAAAGTACCCACACAAATCAGTAGTGAACTGGCGCGTTGAACGTTGACACGGGAAGCTCATTAGTATACAATGCCTAGCGCAAGATGATGTTATGTTTTATACGGAAAGTAGTATCTCCGTAGATAAACTCGTAGATAATTTTTCTTTTATTACGTAATAAAATAAAAAATATCTTCGGGTTAAATATTGTTTGATAATCTAACTGACGGACTTTAAGTAACATGTTCTCAGTCAAATACCCAATGGACCTATTGAAGGTGTAAGACAGAACTTGTGTCTGTCGGACGAGCTAATCATTAGTGTACGGGTGAGATGCAGTGCAGGCAGTCGCTCGGGGAGAGCTGCACACAGTGCACACTGTCACAGACCACCGTGCTCACCGCGCGACACTCGACAACCCGGTCAAGGCCGCCTGCACAGCGCGGCATGAAAGCTCACTCGCATTCGGACTTATGCTCAACTGTTTTGTTGAAGTGATAAAACTCGCGATTGATCCAATGGCTAAACAACTGTCTAATTCACGGTTTGTCCAATCCGCGATTGGTCCATTCCGTGCCTAAAGGTTTTTAGCATGAGAGTGAACAACTGAACACTGATATCTCATTTACTCCTTGTAGAACAGTGGCTCATACATGACATAATACCTACGCTTCGCACAGGTGTCAGTGCCACGCCAAATCAAGCTCGATAAAATGTACTGGTTTCTCGTTGGTCCGTTTATAACATTTCGAAATCAGCCAGATATACGAGTAGCTCAATATAAATTAAAATTAGAAGAATAGTAGAAAAAAACTTCCTACACATTTTAATTACCTAGGCCTAGGTATGGATTTCCTTAGCGCGCCGCTCTTTATATCACTGTACAAGTGGGCACCCCCTGGTGGGCTCGAGCCACTGTTTGGGAATCCCTGTTCCACATCAAGTATTCACTTCAGCAACATTGAAAGCGGTGTGAATGAATCAGCGTGTCACCGTGACCTATACATTGATTATTCACCGTGTATCTACCGTTCAGGGTTACAAAATCATTTTTTTTGATAAAATATAAGCAAACAGTTCAAATTGTTTATCAATGGATAAACATTGTGTTTTTTTATGTTTGTGATCTCTAATTAATATGAACGCTACACATTCACTCTGTACGTTCTGAGTAAAGTTGATTCGGCGACCTTTGGACTATACTAACCGGCCAGAGGGGAATCCCGAAACACCTATGAATTATTTCTATAAATGAGGTATTTTCATCAACATTTTATATGTTTAATTTAAGGGATTTAATCACTACCAAGTTCATTGAATTACTTTCTTTCGACAGCCGACATCATGGACCGTTTTTTTAATAACTACATTTATTGTAGCCGCCTTCAAAACCCACTAGCTACAGTCGGTTGCAAAAATGAATAAAAAAATCAAAGAACAGTAGCACGGGCCGTCACGCGCTGTCTTCACAAGCCGTTCACCCACTTCTTCCAAATCCTTACAAGTTTATAAGTCTCAAGCCGCATACACACCGGCACAACAAACGCCAAAGAATAGGTTTTGCAGGTCTTATTTGATCTGGTCTAGCGGTAACTGAAGGCGAGCAAACGAACGCTCGGTTCAATCGAAAACATTTTACTTCCACTATTATATCCGCATTTCTGTTCCTAAAATAATTACTTAATGTCAAAGAATAAATAATATGTTAATGTCATATGGTTGTCTGTTGTCTGCCTCCGCTTTCGAAAGTAATATTTGATCTAAATCGTTTTGGTACTATAAACCAACATAAAACGAAATGTTTCTCAAATAATACTCGAATTGCAAGTGCAAGCCTGGAATCAGGAACTAACGTACATTTGCTCCGCTACTATAATGTATTAGGATACCTTCGGAGGCCAACAACGAGCGAACGTTACCCAACGCAGAATGTCGTTCGTTTGCGTTCGCTTGGCTTTTGTGTACGCAGCATTACGCCAGCGTCACCGTGTAACGTGTTACATGTAGACCATGCCTTACCATGTTTGTAAATATTTCAACATCATGCTGACTTTCGACTGAGATTTTTTGGTCAATTTTATCAAAAACAGAGCTTAGAGGCTTCCTCAAACCTACCTACAAATGAAATTCAAAAAGCGATGAAGCAACTTGACCACTGACACATGCGCTCACTGACTGGACAGGTCCGTTTGTATCTACATAGTATCCCCGTGTGTTATACAGGGTGTTTCTTTAAAATTGGCCAAAAGGGAGAAATCCATAAGAGATATGGGAAAACTTTCTTAGGAACCTTTAGCTCTTTTTTGGTGTTGACAATTTTGGCGTTTTTATTTTTTTGGTCAAGTGCGAGTTGTCCCCAAAAATGAGCATAATTGACCAATTTTTTTTTAATGCCCGTCGACTCTGTTTCATGTAAGGATCATTTCATTGTATCGGAAGAAAAAAATCGCGACTGCGGAAGTTGATCAAATTTAGCAAAATGTTTTTTCATACAAATTGTATGAACGAAAAAATTTTTTTTTTTTTATGATGTCATCTGATTTAGTGTTAGGTAAGGATCATATCATTGTATGGAAAGGAAAATGTGTGGGCAACAGAAGTGGGTCAAATGTAAAGAAATACTTGACTACCTTACATGACTTTATGCTGTTAGATGAAACATTACTCTAATTTTGATCAACTTCTACTGTCCAGATATTTTTGTGCCAATACAATTATCTCATCCTTACATGAAAATAAGTCAAACAGCATCATAAAAAATGGTAAATTTTTCGTTCATTCAATTTGTATGAAAAAATATTTTGCTGAATTTGACCAACTTCCGCCATCCCGATTTTTTTCTTCCTTTACAATGGAATGATCCTTACATGAAACAGGGTCAAACGGCATTAAAAAAAAATTTGGTCAATTTCACTCATTTTTATGGACAACTCGCACTTGACCAAAAAAATAAAATCCCGTATCTCTTATGGATGAGGATTTATCCCTTTTGGCCCATTTAAAAGAAACACTCTGTATACGGTATACAGAGTGTTTCTTTAGATAGAAGGTAGAAGCTGGTATAATGAATTACCGTGATCCTGGAATGGCTATTGAAGGACACCGTGGATTTTAGTCAGTATAGGTTTGACAGTCCCTCCTGCCCTGCCCTAAGTGGGAGGACTCATTTGATAATATAACAACGCTAAAAAAATTGGTCGTCGCGTGATGATATAATAATATAGCCTATAGCTTTTTTCGGCGGCGAGTAAAGGGCAACTCGCCTTTCGACCATGGACCATGCCCGGGTCGACGGCGCGTCGTGTTCCACGCGCGCCTCAAAGAGCGTCAGCATAATGACGAGGCCCCCTCTCAGAGGGCTAAAGCCTGCCGGGGTCGCGGGACTCATACTATCACCGTCACCCCGGAACATCAAGGGCTATTGAAGGACACCGTGGATTTTAGTCAGTACAAGTCTGACAGTCCCTCCCGCCCTGCCCGGGGTGGCAGGACTCATCTGATGATTTTACCACGTAAAAAAAAAAAATTATGAAGTAATTTAAATGTTTGCACGACTTGTAAATCCAATACAGTGAGATTTTAATATTAATTTATCAAGTACCTTTGTTCTGGTAAATAAATTAAACATTCATTCAGCTGCTGTCGTCTGTACAATAAAATATGTTTTAAGTGATCCAAGCTGGTGTCCTGATATCTTCTATACTTATAATAGATCTGTAGAGAGGTCAATTCTGTACATGAGATATATATCCAAAATAACTATCACGGGTCATTAGGGATCGATACTGATGCCAAAAATTAAATCAGTAAAGTTTTTGTATGT
Organism: Agrotis ipsilon; assembly: GCA_028554685.1. Lineage (NCBI taxonomy): Eukaryota > Metazoa > Arthropoda > Insecta > Lepidoptera > Noctuidae > Agrotis > Agrotis ipsilon. The sequence goes on along the minus strand of CM052962.1, from coordinate 18,660,348 downwards.
CTGTCTGTCTGTATAACCGTTAAAGAAACAAAAACTACTCGACGGATTTTAACGAAACTTTGTACAATTATTTTTCTTACTCCTGAGCTGGTTATAGGATACTTTTCATCACGCTACAATAAATAGGAGCACAGAAGTGAAGGGAAATGTTGGGAAAACGGGATAACTTACTCCATTTTTAGGGTTCCGTAGTCAACAAGGAACCCTTATAGTTTCGCCATGTCCGTCCGTCCGTCCGTCCGCAGCTTAGCTCAGAGGCGCCCAGTACTAGAAAGCTGTAATTTGGTGTAAATATACGGAGTTGTTAATCCAAAAAAGTGGTAAAAATATAAAAAAAAAATTCTAGGGTACCTTCTGTACACGTAAAGTGGGGATGTTTTTTTTTCTCGCGTACTCCTCCTCGGGTATCATTAAATAGGTCTTTAAATATTTATAGTTTCCATTAACAAATTTTGGATAAAAAGATCCGTGCATGAAATATTCTCCTCTACCAGCTAAACGGTTATGTTTGGGGGAGTGAAAAAATTCACAATAGTAGTATATATAACTTTGTTTAAAGGAAAATTATCATGACTAAGTAGGCTTTACAAGTTTACGAGAAAATGTAGTTTTATTTATTTTTAATTTCTAGCTTTAGTTTGTATATTTATTGTCAACTTAAATATAAAAAAAATATCAGAAAAAGGCCAATTTCTGTATTAAAAATTAGTTTACGAGTAATAGTCGACCAACTTATAAAACGTACTTGGATAACATATTTTCCTAAATAAAATGTATAGGAGAACATGTTTTTCAACTGCAAATGTAAGTTTGTCAACTTTAATTAATTAAAATTAAATTCAGCGAATCAGTTTAGTTAGTTCGCATAAGTATTTTGATGGGCAACTACGGAACCCTACACTGAGCGTGGCCCGACACGCACTTGTTTAAAATTCCGTCGCGTGTGCAACTTTAATGGTTAAAGCTACACAGAAATCATTTATGACGGAAATGTTCTCCTTAAAATTATTTAAAAATATCAAGAATCATATAAATCGGCATAGGAACAACGAGTTATTCCACTCTGATCCCCAAACCGATCCCCTTTCATATATTTTTACTTCTAGGGGATCAGTTTTTGGGGATCAGAGTGGAATAACTCGGAACAACAGCTATCTATCTATACTAATAATTTAAGGCTGGAGAGTTTGTATGTTTGTTTGAACGCGATAATCTCAGGAACAACTGTTTTCAATTGTAAATATTTTTTAAAATCATATATTCAATCTGAAGAGAAAGGCTATAATCTATATATCATCACGCTAAGGCCAATAGGAGCGGAGCGCTAACGAAAAATACTTCAAAATTATTCTTTATTCATTTTTTTTTCCTTATCATTTACATTTTTAAATATTGTTACAAAAAAAAAAAAAACATTTAAAAATATAAATAATAGTGGCCCGCCGGTATCGGGAACAGGGTCCAAGCTACCGGCAGTCAGGGCTCCAGAGTAAGGAACCTCCGAACAATGCGCACCGTGTCCAGAAGAACTGCTCTCTGAATCTGGCCCTTGATCCAGCTGCCTAACGAGAGCCTCCTGAGATGTTGGTCGAGGCTCTTGGCGATTAAGCCATGGGCCGACACGACTATCGGCACAATGACTGCTGAATCCACATCCCACATATCGACAACCTCGCGAGCCAAATCAATATACTTGATTTGCTTATCTTTTTCAGCTTTCACGAGGTTCTCGTCATGCGGGACGGTTATGTCAACAATCATTGTGCGCCGCTCTGATCGATCCACCACCACTATATCAGGTCTATTGGCTACAACAGTCCTGTCAGTGATGATGGATTGATCCCAGTACAGTGTGATATTGCCACTTTCAAGAACTGGGTCGGGCACATACCTGTAGTACGGCACTTCAGATTTTACAAGGCTGTATCTCAGAGCAAGTTGCTGATGGATTATCCTGGCTACAAGGTTATGTCTATGCAAGTATTCTCCGTTAGCCAGACGAGAACATCCGGAAATAATGTGACGGATTGATTCGCCAGGACGGTGGCATGCCCGACATATGTCAACCGTGCCATCCTTCACAATAAATCTCCGGTAGTTATTCGTCATCATAACTTCATCCATAATTGCACAGACAAAACCCTCGGTTTCACCAAAGAGGTCCCCGGATCGTAGCCAGGCCACGGACGCTGACAAATCTACATCAGGCCCATGTAGAGCCCGGAAAAAGCGTCCGTGAAACTCCTTGCTCTGCCATACCTCCATGCGATCATTAGTGTCAAGCACCACAGGTTTGCGCCAGTTCTCTTTAGCCAAGGAGAGCGGGGTGAGGCCCCTGTCCGCCGCCACTACATCTCGATGCATCCCCACGTCGGCTTTGAGGAAATATTCCCTGAGATTGCATATCTCGCGATTGTGGAGAGTCTTAGCGTTTAGAAAACCTCGACCTCCACATTTTCGCGGGATATACAATATCATAACCGAAGACCGTGGGTGATGCATTCGATATGCAGTCAGCAATGTACGGACCCTCCTATCCAGGGCATCAAGTTCTGTTTGAGTCCATTTGAGTATGCCAAAAGAGTACATCAAGACTGGCATGACCCAGCCGTTGAAGGCTCGCACCTTATTACCACCTGATAGAAGGCTACTAAATACTTTCTTCAGGCGGCCAAAGAAACGCTCCTTCAACGATTGTTTCATGTCAGTAACATTGATGCCCAACGCTTCCGACATACCCAAATACTTATAGGTTTCGGTTGCTGAGAGGGATCTAAGGCTTATGGAATCCGAGAGTTGGGTGCTCAAGGACTCCACAATCTCCCCTCGCTTTACATGCATGACCGCACATTTGTCCACACCAAATTGCATCCTGATGGCGCTACTGAAGGTTTCAGTTATCTTCAGTAGCTCCATCAGTCGCAAATTGTTGGGGGCAAAGAGTTTAAGGTCATCCATATAAAGGAGATGGGATATAACCTGACCGCCTCTCCTCAACCGATAGCCTAGACCTGAATCCTCCAACAGTGTGCTAAGAGGATTCAGGGCCAAGCAGAACCAAAGTGGACTCAAACTATCACCCTGGAAAATACCTCGCTCTATCCTTATCGGTTCGCTAGTTCTCTGGATATGCCGACATCCTGGATAGCGAAGGACCGTCCTCCATTGCCTCATACACGACATCAGGAAAGTGCACAAAGTTGTATCAACTTTATACAACTCCAGCACTCTCATGAGCCATGTATGTGGTACCGAGTCATAGGCCTTCTTATAGTCTATCCAACATGTCGACAGATCCTTTCGAGAACGGCGAACCTGTTGGCTAATGGCCATATCTATGAGGAGCAGCTCCTTAGTACCGCGGGACCCGTTCCTACATCCATTTTGAGAAGCAGACATGATAGAATTCTCAGCAATGTGTTTACTAATTTTAGCTCTCAAAATGGATGTAAGAACTTTATATAAAGTTGGTAGACACGTTATCGGTCTATAATTTTTGGGTTCCGCAGTACTACCTGATTTGTGGAGCAGGTGGGTTATTCCTGTCGTCAGGAATTCGGGAAGCGATCCAGACTCCAAGGCTGACTGGAACAAAGCCGCCAGGCGAACGTGCGACCTTTTGAACCACTTGATCCAAAAGTTGTGCAGTCCGTCCGGTCCTGGAGATTTCCAATTTGGTAGCGGACGGACTGCACGTGCTACGTCTTCGGGGTTTATCAAAACTACCCCCATTTCTGTTATAGGATCGCACGCTCGCTCGACGTCTCTGGTCCATTCACCTTCAGTATGGCTGACAGGTACCGACCAGATACTACGCCAAAATGAACACATGGTGTCATCATCTGGCAGATCCCCGTCAGCCACACCTTGGTCTGGTTGCTCCCAAGACCTGTAAACCCACCTTTCATCTCTTTGGAACGTGCGATTCTGATTATATCGTTCCACACGTCGCTTATACCTACGGATACGGTTTGCCCATGCACACACTTTCTGTTTCAGGAAGTCGATGCGCTCCGTGACACGTGAAAGGTAATCCCGAGGATTTATATCAGTCCCCGAGAACGCTCGTCTCACAAAGCGCATCACTCTAGGGCGAGTGTTGCCCTCCCTGAAACAGATGAGTTTGCCGATGAGTGCTCTGGCCCCACCAATACGTCGTTCAATCCTGTACTGCCATGCCGGTATAGCTAGCTTAGGTCGTGTGGCTCTATCATCTGAGAACTTTACATGAGCCATACGGCATGCTGCCACAGCCGCACAATACAGGATTGAATGAGCATCAGTGAGGTCTTCGCAGTTATCAAAATAATTTGATAACTGCGAATCCAGAACAGTCACCAGCACCCTGTTTTTGTTATGCATGGGCAAACGAGGTAGCCGTGGTCTAAGTTCAGGTGACATGAATCGATACTCTCGAATCGCACCCTCCAAAGTACTCCTCATTTCCTCACTGCACTGGTTACTTACATTAGTAACCATGTCATTGCTTACCACGTCAGTTTGACTGGTTGTTTGGTTGGACTGTGATGGAACCACAGCCTGCGACAATGGGACAATGACATGGTTACATTGTGTTTCAGATCGCAAGCGATCAAGTACAGAATCGTCCAACATACGGTTACGCTGGATGACCCGCACCTGATCCGATAGTCTTTGTGCCGACACGTTGACAGCCGGCTCAAGCACCTGAAAAAGAGAGAGCATTCTAGCACGGTACGCAGTCAGGTTGTTTCCTCCCTCTGTAGCCCCATAGTATGAGCGCATGACGTTCTCATTAATGGGTTGAGTCCATCGCATGCGCTGCACACTACCGCCGGGAGCTGGGACCCTATCAGAGGCCGGTGGGCCTCGAGGTCCTAAGCAGCCCGGTGGCCGGCGTCCTCCCCGTCGGCGAGCAGGTGGTGGTGTCGTAGGCGGGGAGAAATACTCGTCGCTCGACCTCGACGCAACTGCCGCCGCTGGTGTCGCAGGTGGTTCGGTGTGCGGCGGCGGCGAGGCGGAACTGAGCGACGACTCCGGGGATGGTGGACGTGCGCGTCGTGAAGCTGCTCTCGTTAACATCTAGTTTCATCCGATTTCATTTCATTTTCTGATTTTTCTTGTCCTGACATCTGTCATAAGTCGTTTTTACCTTTAGTTTCCAATATTTTGTGGTTTTTGGTTTTCATTATTACGAGTTTTTATATTATTTAGAAAACTCTATTCCGCAGAATGGTACAGAGCTATTTACTGCTTTTAAATATATACTTTTTGAAAAACAAATCGGAGATTTTCTTAACTTGACTTTTGTTATTATTATTGTTTTCAAATTTTTATTTAGTTCAAGAAAAATTAAAATTATTATTTAACCAATCAAAAGGTTGCACTTTCATGGTAAATGTTGCGTATACCTGTCATAGGTTACATACCAAAACATAAGTTTATATTTTTGTTTCAATTACTACATTGTATGTTTTGCTGTTGGTGTACCTTTAAATAAATAAATAAAATCGGGGTTAAAAACGTTCGCCCAAAGTAACTGTTCAACGCGGACGAAGTCGCAGGCAAAAGCTAGTTTTTAATAAAAACTAGCTTTTGCCCGAGACTAGTAATCTTTGTGTGCACCGTGGTACACGTTGACGCAGTTAGTACCTAGATCAGTCATAAAGTCGGTAACGTAACAATAAGGCCCAACGCACACGGGCGCGGCGGAGGCCCGGCGAAGATACTGAAAATAAAAATCAATTTTAAATAAACCTTAACTCCTATGACATGCGGTCCGGTCGGCTCCGCGCCCCTCTTCGTGACACTTGGCGACCGCGCGTATCTCGTTTTGCATGCCGTTTTCAGTCGCATGTTATTATAAATTGTATTTTCCTCAGTATCTTCGCCGCGCCTCTGCCGGTGTGCGTTGGGCCTAAATTGGATAGCTCCCGTTGCTCCCTCCGCGCCCCGCTGCGCCCCGCTGTGCCTCGTTATTGCCGCGACATGGTTCCACAAAATAAATGTCCATTGTCATCACACATCTGTTTATAGCTCATTGTTTGTCACCGAGTCGTTACCGCTGCGGGTGCAGGCGGCGAGGCGGGGCGGGGCAGCGGGGCAGCGGGAGGGGCTCCACTCCGAGCTCTGTATGGGCTCCACTACGACGTTCGTATGTTGGAACTGCACAACTAAATACCTGTCAGCCGTCCTGTCGTCATCAAAGATCACACTATCGGTGAAGTTCAAATCTTTCTTTCTTATAATACGTAACGTATAGTATCTCTGGTGGAAAGGCACCCCCTTTCCACCAGAGATACTATGCAGCTATGCTGCGAGAATGTAAAAGCTGAGCCGTAGCTCGATGCGATGCGATAGCACGCATTCGGTGAGTCCGTTACTCCGAGACGGGACGGGAGTCCGAGCGTAGCGCGTTCAGACTGCCATGAAAACACATGACCTCTGTCTTGTGCAGCGCCAATTTACGATAACCTGTACCGGCCGTATCACTTACTTTTTAAATCATAGCATGTAGTCACGTAGCATGTAGCACTTTTAATGTAGCGTGTAACAAACCGCAAGTTGTATCGCAAGTGTTGCCCATAGAGCGTAGCCCGTAGCGCGTAGCCCGTAGCGCGTAGCACGTAGCGCGTAGCCGGTACGCGTAGCACGTAGCGCGTAGCCCGTAGCGCGTAGCTAGAAGCGCGTAGTCCGAAACGCGTAGCTCGTAGCGTATAGTTTGTGGGTGTAGCCCGTGACATGATCTGCAACTGCTACAGCTTCCTTATTTAACATATACGGACGCTGTAGAAATTATACATCGTAGCGTAGCCCGTAGCTTATAGCAGCTTATCGCACTGCGTTAAGCATCTGGGTTGTAGTATAGCCGTAGCTTGTAACCAGTAGCGTGTAGCCATAAATAATATAGGTATATTAACCGTAACGTGTTGCTTGCTTGCTAGCTCGTGCAGATAAATGACTGCATGTATTCTCCTCATTGTCATTAGTAAGCTAACTCACGGCTCTTCTTTCAGTCAGTTGTCGAGAACAATTATGCAATGAAATTAAGTCAAACAGAATCGCAGTGATTTGTGACTCCAGCTGGAGGTAGATTATTATAGCAGTACCTAGCCATTGACATTTTGTATGATAGATAGATAGACAATTTTATTTGCTAAAACATGTGTATACCAACAGTTCCTTGCATGCAACTTACATGCAACGGTTCACTTGTTGTGTTATTTTGGTGGAACATGTTTGTTACATTAGTGACGTTCAAATATTAAGAGTTTTTAATATTACAATTATTTACAATAATTTAATTGTGATCAAGTTCAGTTATGTTTTATGTAGTGATCTGTGCTGCAACTGACTCATTGCTGACAGACACATTCAATGAACGCTAGTTATGTTGATGGGGAATAGAGGGTTGGTTTTATATCGCATGGTACACCGGAGGAATTATTAAACAGGTCTAATTAAATTAAAGCACATACTAATTTTCGCACGTACCTATTAACAATTGTCTTACTTATATTTTAAGACGGTTGAAAATGTATGCAAAAGGTGCATCAATAAAGTCGGCAGTCACGTGATATCGGATGGTTCTCTCAGAGTCGTGTAGCAGCACATCAGTAAACATGTCATGCCAATAACATGTAACGAAGCAACGGCTGGCGGCTCGGGCAGAGGGTGCGCTCACGTGAGCGGTGCTCGCTGTGTCCGCATCACGTGCCCTCTGCAGCCATGTGGAGTCGATACCCACTCGTTCTCACCCAATACGTGCCAATACTATGAGGAAAATACTTTTCAAATGTTTATTTTTAAATTTAAGTAATATTATTTATACGTATTGTTTGGCATTGTTGCTGTGCCGCGGCGCCGTGGCCGTGGTTATTGTATGGCAGGGGTGCGCGGGCGGGGGGGGGCGCCGTGTCTAATGAGGTCCATACATACAGCGTTCAATAATGTTCTATAAGCAACATCTCATTCAAAAACCACTTCATTTTAACTATGAATTCATAGAACTGTTTAACATTTTTAGGTAGGTATTTGACGGGCATGCGGGCGGCGAATAAAGGGCAACTCGCTGTCCGACCATGGACCATGCCCCGGTCGAAGGCGCGTTGTGTTCCACACGCGCCTCAAAGAGCGTCAGCATGATGCCGGGGCCCCCCCATTTAGAGGACCAAAGCCTGCCGGGGTCGCGGGACTTATTTCATTACCGTGACCCCGGAACACAAAGGGCTATTGAAGGACACCTTGTATTTTAGTCAGGACAAGTCTGAAAACCCTCCCGCCCTGCCCGGGGTGGGAGGACTCATTTGATGATTTTACCACGAAAAAAAACAAAAAAAAAAGGTATTTGAAGACCTGGCCGGGGAGTACCTCGCGAGCGTACTTAACGTAACATTTTTTTTTTCTAATTATGAACGTATTTATTTGGATAAGGATTAGAAATATTATGTTCATGAAAATATACTGTCGCAAGTAATGTATTATTTTAAAACTAATGTGATTTCCATAAAAAAGGTTATGGTGAGTTAACCTTTAAAGTTAGATATGTTCTATCACGGACTTCATTTTAGAACGTTTCATGAGGAACAATTCCGTCTGACATAATTTTTGCGTAAAATAAACCGTTTACGCAGCGCACGCAACGGAAACTGTCAATAAGAATTTTCCGATTTGACAACATTTTTCATTGCTGCTGTTCCTATTGGTTATAGCATGATGCCATATGATACCCTTCCTCGATAAATGGACTATCCAACACAAAAAGAATGATTCATTTCGAACCAGAAGTTCCTGAGATTAAGGCGTTTTTATCAGTTACCTATACGCGGAATTTTTATTTAAAAAAAGTTGTTATGCAATAGCTTCACTGCGGCAGTTTCGGGAGTGCCACATGTATTTTTACTTATTTATTTCTCGCACTTCTGCTGCTCAGGGTGAAGCAACTCATATCGGGATCGTTGTTTTTGATTGATTCCTCTATCTACTTGTTCTGTATTGATTGATTTGCACAGTGAGTGAGCGGCGGTGGCGCCGGGCGACTATGTGCTTCGGGACGCAGCAGCGGATCTGAGACGTTGTAAGCATCAATCAAGAAAGAGGTTCTCAATTATCTCGAAACTTTTTTAAATTTATGTTTCCCTATTTCTCGATGATCGTTGGACTGATTTGGAAAATACTTCTTTGTTTTAAAACGGTATACTTAACAGATAATCCCAGGACAGGATCTGATGACGAGATCTTGGATAAATCAAGGGAACTCTTCAATAACTTACAGAAAATCAGAGTACCGAATCAGTCAGAGTCAGAGCCCGCGATAAAAGCTACGCAATAGCTTAATAAACCTCACTCATAATTTTAATCTAATAATTTAGAAGAATGTTCTGCATGCTGCTGACATGACGTTGCATTACATTATGAAGTTGATATTGAAACAATTTGTCAGCGAGTCGTCACGCGGCCGCGGCGTGTCCTCCGTGTTGTGTGTTGTGGTGTACACTTCAGGCAATGGTTACTGTTCCTGCAGTGTGAAGTCAATAATCCGCTCATTTTGTGCTCAAATTGTTTGAATACATAACAAGTTAACACATATTTTGGTAATAAGAGTAAATATTTAGGAGCGATTATCGTGTACGTAGAGGTGGTTATCACCTGCGGGCGTGCCGTGCGCCGCTCGTTAGGACTCGCGCGCGGCACGTGGCTTCGCGGCGCAGACAACACGCGCACGTGCACGCGCAGCTTCCGGGCTTCCACGTATCGCCGGTATTGCCACCTTCCCCTACACCACACACTTACTAATGCTACAATAATCAAATTATTTCAATAGGATAATTGAAATATTAACTATATACCTTCAAATAATGATGTATTTGCTTTTGTGGACACACTCGCGTGTTCTGAGCGTTCTATCTGCCTATTTGTTTGATCTGACTGATCTGAGTATATACATATACAAGCTGGTCGGTGCAAATAGAAAAATGTAATTTTGGTTGCTTAAAATTTACTAACCTTTAATTAACAGGGGGTTCGCCTAGTTTGTTTTTAGGAAATATAACACCTTGGGAGATGAAAAACAAAGTTTTAGCTAGAAGTTTATTATGTTACCCTTATTAGATCAACTATGTAAAGAAAAAATGACACAAACATTTTATTTTTGTTATCTTGAAAAGTAACCTAGATATCTATCTTAGCCAATGTGCCAAAAGTCCCGAAAAAATGGTTAGGTATCCACAATGAGGAAAATGTACGCCACATATTAGTAAGCGCCAAAAGCTACCTACTGACATGCCGTTTTCAGCTTTAATTCATCATCATCTCAGCCATAGGACGTCCACTGCTGAACATAGGCCTCCCCTTTTGATCTCCACATAATATAGCTGTTGCAAGCGACCTGCATCCAGCGTCTTCCGGCGACCTTCATAAGGTCGTCTGTCCATCTTGTTGGTGGACGTCCTACGCTGCGCTTGCTAGTCCGCGGTCTCCACTCTAGCACTTTTCGACCCCATCGGCCATCTGCTCTGCGAGCAATGTGGCCTGCCCATTGCCACTTCAGCTTGCTAATCCGGTAGGCTATATCGGTGACTTTAGTTCGTCTACGGATCTCCTCATTTCGGATTCGATCACGCAGAGGAACACCGAGCATAGCCCTCTCCATAGCTCGCTGAGCGACTTTGAGCTTTAAGATGAGGCGGTTATTGAAAGACCACGTTTCGGTGCTAACACATTGGTCGGGTAACACTCATCACTGGTAACACACATTGGTTGAAGACTTACGTCTTGAGGCACTGAGGTATATCGGACGAAAAGACACTGCGTAGTTTCCCGAACGCTGCCCAACCGAGTTGGATTCGGCGGCTGACCTCTTTCTCGAAGGTGGATCTACCTACTACTTGTCCTAAGTAGATATATGACTCAATAACTTCGAGTACTGAGTTTCCAACAGAGACTGGGGTGGGCACAACATTGGCATTTGACATAATTTTCGTCTTGTCCATGTTCATTTTCAAGCCCACCCGTTGCGAAACTCGGTCGAGGCCATCGAGCATCATGCTGAGTTACTCCATCGACTTTGCCATGACTACGATGTCGTCGACAAACCGAAGGTGAGTGATGTACTCGCCATTGATGTTGATGCCAAGTCCTTGCCATTCCAGCACGCGTAGCATGACCACCGTAGAAACGAGTTATATCGACGGAAGAATCGACAAACTGACAGATTGAAGAAAGATTTCTATCGTCCTAAGCACGGCGATGTTTGTCGCGTAGAAAAGAAATGTTTCTTCTCTACGATAGAAAGAAGTCTACAACGTCGAGCATGCCGACAATATTTTCTCTACTTTTGACACTTGGGGGAAGACACATTTCTTCTCTACAAGAGAAACTTGTCTACATCAAATGAGACCTAGACAAGTTTCTTTTTATAATATTCTTGATGTTTATAGACTTTAAATTTGTTTTAAAAACAAGTAAAAACCTCCAAACTCCTAGAATAAAAAAGGCTGAATGAAACTTGTAAGGAAAGTGCATCAAACTTTTTTTTAATACGAGTTCCATGAAAAAATATAAAATGATAAACTTTAGTGAAATAATGCAGACAGCTAATCTTTCCAATGTTTATTACTAGACAAAAACATTTTTGCAAGAATCTACGTGTCATCAGTCATATACATGCAGTATGGACCCAACATTATCGGCCTAAAATTGCCGTAATCATAATTGTGATCATTATTTTTCATATAATAAATATCTGTCTCCTATAACACATAGATAATGTTCTAAACTTGTTTTTCTCTGTTTCTAGAAAGTATGTTAATTTTATTTGATATTTGGCTAGGAAAGACTCGTTTCCATACTGTGTGTCTATGGTTTGGATACTTTTTACGTTTTGTTGTCGCTGTGATTTATGTGCAAAAAGTTTTTTTATTGCAAATGAATGCACATATTTCTAGAATTACGGATAATTTTGTCTAATTCCAATAAAATAATTTTAGTTGTATTGAAAACTTGAGAATTTTACACGTTTTTTTCGTTAACTAAACGTTTTAGTTCATTCACAGTTCAATCATTCGCCGTTGCTATGGAAAGAAATCTTATGTCTTGTCTTCATAGAAACACGAGTCTACAGGCTGCGCCATGCTCGGGCAGAAGACATATCGTGTGGGATAGAAAGAGCTTTGTCGTTTCTTGGTAGAATAGAGATAGAATCGCCATGCTACGCGTGCAGGAGCTTGTCTCGTCTTCCATTGCGGCAGTAAACAGTTCAGGGGAGATAACATCCCTCTGTCTGACGCCTCTTCTTAATGGAATCGCCTTCGTACTCTGCTCCTGTACTCGGACCGACATGGTGGCGTTATTATAGAAACAGTTCAACACCTCGATGTACCGACAGTCAATACAGCATCGCTGGAGTGACTCAAGCACTGCCCATGTTTCGACCGAATCGAAGGCTTTCTCATAGTCCACAAACGCTAAGCATAAAGGCAAGTTATACTCCTCGGTCTTCTGTATAACTTGCCACAGCGTATGGATGTGGTCTGTGGTACTATAGCCTCTTCGGAAACCGGCTTGTTCGGGAGGCTGGAAGTCATCGAGTCTGTGTTTGAGACGGTTCTTGATAAACCTTGAAAACAGCTTATAAACATGACTCAGAAGCGTGATGGGAATGTAGTTCTTCAATAGGCTGTTATCACCTTTTTTGAAGAACTGCACCACCTCACCTCTGCTCCATATTTTGCCTTCGAACAGGACGGTATTAAAGAGCTTCTGGAGGACTTTAAGTATGTACCGGTGTTCCACCCGCTCTCAGAAGCTCTGAGGTGGCTCAGAGCCTTGTTGTTCTTAAGCTGTTTCAGGGCCATCCTAATCTCGTACAGACCGATGTCCGGGATATCTTCGGTATAATGTCGGGACAGCTTGGCTCTTGGATCTCCTACCAAGCTGTCAACGGGCTTTGCGACCGAAGTGTATAACTGTCCATAGAACCTTTGGATCTTGCCTAAAACCTCTGCTTTGGTCAACGCTATGCTGCCATCCTCCCGTTTCAGCTTTGTCATCTGGCTTTTCCCAATAGACTTGTCCTTTGCGAACACTTTGGAGCCTTGGTTTCGCTGTATGGTCTCTTTAACACGATTCGTATTAAAGAGAAGCAGGTCTTGTCGCAAGGACTTAGATATACTCGTACGTCTATTAAGCTGCCTATATGACTTCGCGTCATCGGAAGACTGCAACTGTAGCAAACGTCGTTCAGCAATGAGGTTTAAGGTTTGATCGGTCAATTTCTGAGGTCTATCTTTACAGTAGGGTCTAAAAAACTTAGACCCTACTGTGCGGACAGTTTCCACTAGCCCGTCGTTGATCTCGTCCACTGAAACTCTTTAATTCGGATTCTGAAATATTTATATCGTATTGGTATCGAAGAGAGGGCTCGCGGCGCGAGGAACGCGAGCAATACATTAATGTCGCTGAGTGCTTATCATATTTATCGGCACTCGCTACGGTCATTCAGGTTTGTTATCCGTATTGCGCGTTCCGGCCAAGGCTCAAGGTCGGTTACCTCATTGTCTTACATTTTAATTGACCGACTTGGAGCCTGCCACGGGACGTTGCAACAGCTCTGACGCGGCTCTGTTGTCACACAATAGTACCCCGACACCCTCACCGCGCTTGTGCAAGTGTCATGGTTGTTGATTACACTCTGAAACGTCGTCGATACAAAAGTTCTTTTACTGACTCGACAGTGACATCATCAATTCCCGGCAAATGGAAAATTGCTTCTATTGGATCTTTGTCTAAAAATTTAACCCATCAAACAGTTATGGAAGATTTCCTTGTGTGTGTGTCACCACAAGTGCGCGTAGTTTCTTTAGAACGGTCGAGTAAGTTCGATCCAACTGGTTTGAAGTCTTGCTTGTAGTAGATGCACACGACTTGTGATATGATATTGTAATTTTGCATTTTGATAATAGGCGTGCATTTTGGACTTTAATGAGTCGCAGTACACTTTTGTTGACAAGCATGAATCACACATTCGTTTGTCGAAGTACCGCACGTAATACACCTACTACAGGTCAGATACACTGAAGAGTCAAACATTGTTAGTTCACGCTTAATATGGAAACATTTGTTCGGAACTGGTTCCATGATATGCCAAGCATTCTCCTCCAGCACCACATTTCCAAAGCGTCTATCTTCTTGTTCTCACTTTCCCCAAGTGGCAATGTCTCCGATCCGTAGAGAAATATGGGAAACACTAATGCCCTGACGATGACAGCACTATCTCCGAAAAAAAATATACGTGCCACACATTATAAAAAAGTGGATATTAAAAAAAAACAAGAAAAATTATCGCCTACCGCGAATATTTAACGTTTCCCCCACACTAGGAATTTTTCCTGTGTCGTGGGTGCGTTTACAAACATATAAACTCATAAATACATGTCGTGAATAGCAGTATCGTTTTTAATAAAAGTTGCTCAATTGATTAATGTAATGGCAGCACGTGGACGGAGTCGTTTTGGAAAGTGGGGATTGTCGAACGGTCACTTCGCATCGAGACGAGGACCAAGTCACTTCTCCAAAACGGAACTGTCAGTTTGCCTAACTAAATTATTTTCAAATAATATTGTGAATTAAGTGATTGTGAATAAAAGTGAGGTTATATTAACGTATCGTGTTATTCGCGTTATATTTCAACGACACCTACGAAATGGACCCTTCACCACCAAACCGAGATGATGACCCTATCGCTCCGCCGTCGCTTACGTCGTCATACACAAACGCAGACCCGAAGCAATTATCTACTTGTGGTTGTGGGTCACACAAGTAATCGCTCCTTGCGGGAATCGAACCCACGACACGCAGCGCAGCAGTCCAATCGCTCAGCCACTGCACTAATCGTGCCGTCAACTTTGTGGTGCATTACCTACCTTTTATAAAGAAATATAAACTATAATGAAGATATAAGTGGATCTTTTACAGGATTCCCAGGTCTCACTTCCACACTGGGTCAACATTTTCAACAGGTTATGGGCCCAGCACGCTTTCACTGCGCCACACTGTTTTGTTGTACGAGGATTTTATAACTAGGACGCATTGTGAAAACCTCCTTTTGTAGCAGGCCGTTTAGAATCAGTAAGAAAAAGTAAATTGTCTTTATGACAGATATTTTTAACCGACTTCAAAAAAGAAGGAGGTAAAAAAAATATATTACCGTCTGCCCGATTTTTTTTCCGATATACAATGAAATGATCCTTACATGGACCAAGGTCGATAGGCATTTATATATTCGATCGAAAACAAATTGACTTGCTTTGCTCATTTTATGGACAACTCATACTTGACAAAAACACTACATATCTACCAAAAAAAAAGATCTAAAATCTCCTTAGAAGTTCTTCCGTATTTTATCTCTTACGGATTCAGATTTCCATTGTTGGCCAAATTCATTATTTTTTCTACTTATATAACGAGATCTTAATTTTTTAATTGGTAAACTTTTTTATGATAATATTACAAGCTATAAACATTAAACTTTAAATCATAAAATTTGGTTTTCGAGGTTTGAACGCCTTGGGAACTCGACTACAAAGACAATTTCGTCTTTACGGCGTAATTACTATTTATCTGGTCACTATTAACAATTAAATCAAATTAGAACTATATAACTTCTATTGGACTGGTCTGTTGCTCTAATAGTTAGTGACCCTGACTGCTATGCCGTGGGTCGTGGGTTCGATTCCCACCCAGAAATATATAAGTAATTTATTTATTTTAATTAGGAATATATAAGTATGTTTATCAGTTGTCTAGTACCCATAACACAAGTTCTGCTTAGCTTGGGACTAGATGGCGTTGTGTGATGTAGATGGGATATTAAATTACAAATTCGTGTTTATAAATTATTAGATTTAAATATGACTATTTAAACAAATATTTACTTTCATGAATATATACATTAATATTTATTTGGGTTTAAATTCAAGAATATTAAAATTTTCTTCCGAAACAGTGACGTTCAAACCTCGCGAGCGAGTGAGAGAGCGAGACCTTACGATTTTGACATCCATTGACGCCAATTGACGCGAACCTTTATGGATTTGTATTGCGATAGTCGCCTGGATACCTAAGTCGCAAGGTATCAGAGACTTGCGTCGCCTAGTGTATGAAGGGATTTAGGCTCTTGTGCCATTTTTTTTGCAACCAATGTAGTTTTTATCGTTGTCATCCTTTTGTTCATTATATCACCATCATTCATATAACAATTATGTACAGTCCACTTTATTGAAGAGTCCCCAAACATAATATTTTAGCGGCTTCATACCTATGCTTCTTTTTCATCCTGGCGAAAGCAAAAATTATTTATTTCTTGGAAAGTGTATTGAGAAACGGCGTCTGATAAATGTAATTTTTAATACACTTCCTCGAAGACTGCCTCTTATCGCACATAACCTGGGTCTTAAGTCCAAAGTGGTTCAATGCATACAACCCGCGGTGATTGTTTTTTTTAGACCAGGCCGCCCAGAAGACATCCGTATGCAAAATATGAGGACCGAGTTTTGAGTTTTGTAATATATTTTTAGGATTGTCTAGATATATATTTTCGATGTTGCCAGCAAATAACGTGGTCCAAAAAAAAAAACGCACTGTGGTCTCAGATCAATAAAACGTTGATATTTGTGGGTTTTGATGTGAATAAATTTCATATGATATGGTATTACATACTAATTATACTTTATTATGACGAGACCTTGATAAAATGATTGGAAAATATAGTAGAAAAACATAAAAATACATAATTATCTGTAATTTCAAAGAACAGGGTATGGTCGTAAGACTCGCTTACAGCCGAAATCGCTAAACGTAGAAACTTGGTTTTTGGACAATAGTTGCAGTCTACCATTTAGGGCAGGCTTTCATAAAGTGGGGTCCACGGACCCCCTGGACCCCCAGGCATGTGCACCAGGGGTACGCAGTAGGTCAGCTACGAGGGGCGTTCAATGTATTCTCGGTATCGGGGTGATTCGATATTATTGTGGGTAATTAAGATATGTCATTAGCTAACAACATTATCTGAGAGTGTTTATATAAAATTTCATGTTGATAACTTCATTAGTTTGTTTTCTACCTCCAGTCAGCGACGACGAAAATGACTGACGCGACAATGTTGAAGAAAATTGAGCATCGTGCGGTGATTAAATTCCTCACTAAACAGGAAAATCTCAAAAAATATTCATGAAGAAATGATAGTCGTTTATTAAGACTCTCCTCTTTCGTTGTTGACCGTACAGAAGTGGTTATCGAAAAACTTGTATTAGAAGATCCACTTGTAAAATCAATATATTGGCAGGAATAACTAAGCTATTCGTTGGTACTATACATACTATACTAAATGATTATCTCAACCTTATAAAAAATAGTGCAAGATGGGTGCTGCGCATGCTCACTCAGCTTCAAAAGCCGGCGCAGATTCACTCTTGTAATGAGTTTTTAGAGCTGTGTGACGACGATCCGGCAAGTATCGTAAAAAAGTTACAGATAATGAAACGTGGGTTTATCACCATGACCTTGAGAGTAAACAGGAGTCTATGCAGTGGCACAATAAGGGATTAGACCCTCCGAAGAAGTTCAAAGTCACTTCATCCGCTTGCAAAATCATGGCCATAGTTTTCTGGGATTATAAAGGAATACTATTGATTGAGTACACAAAATAAGGTGAAACTATTAACGTAGAAAAATACTCTACCACTTAATGCCGTTTGAGTGAAGCAATTAAAGAAAAAAGAAGTGGAAAGCTGGCAAAGAATGTGTTGCTTCTTCACGACAACACACCGGTTCAAACTGCGCGGCTCTCCAAGGCTGTTGTACGAGAGTACGGGTTCGAGAAATTTAACCACCCACCCTACAGCCCGGACTTGCCCCCCAGTGACTCTTTTTTATACCCAAATTTAAGAAAAAGACCTCAGGAGAATGAGATTTGTTGACGATAATGAGCTCAAGTCCGCTGGAAATGAGCATTTTTCGGGTCAAGAAGAAATCATTTTTTTTAAGAGAATAGAAAAACTTATTTCGCGATCTAACTTATATGTATTCAAATTATGGGAGACTATACTGATAAATACATTTTTTTGGAGTTTCTATCTTTTTTCTAACATACCCATACCGAGAATACATTGAACGCCCCTCGTAACTCTTAACCTATTTACTAGGAAATAGTATAATCATCTCGTCTAGGTAAAGACAAGAACTCACCGCGACAACATAATTATCGTCAGTCACAAAACATGAATTAATTGAACAAAGACTAAACTTCTAGCACAGGGTTTGTTTCATGTTTGTCTCTGATACTCAGATCTGTTCAAATAGTTATTTTCATCCCCCCATCTCGGAAAGGGTACTTTTGCTCTTCGATATCTGACCGTAAAAGCCGTTTTTATCCTCAAGTGAGTAAAAGCCGCTTTTATCCTCTAGTGAATAAAGTAAATTTGAATTTAGAACATCGTATGAACAAAAGAGTAGCAGCAGTAATGGCGGCCGATGACCGCA
Organism: Agrotis ipsilon; assembly: GCA_028554685.1. NCBI lineage: Eukaryota > Metazoa > Arthropoda > Insecta > Lepidoptera > Noctuidae > Agrotis > Agrotis ipsilon. The sequence goes on along the minus strand of CM052962.1, from coordinate 18,641,832 downwards.
ACAGCTGATCGCTTGCTGTGGTGTCCACTTGACGTTCGAAGGTTGATGATGTGGTAACATCAAATTTTAAAAATAGAATTTGTTTCCTCGCCTTAGGTGGGAAAGCAGAGTGCGGTCCTCAGGTGTAAGGCTGCGTTGCTTTGGGCTAACTTGAACTTGAACAAAGGATTTTTAACTTTATTCCCTCGTTTATTTCGGGTATTAACACTTGAAACTCCTCGCTACGCTACGGACGGAGGTTCACCCCCAGAATCCTCAGTATCGCTTCGGAATTCAATACGCCTCCCTTGGAGCGTAATCTAAAATTATTTTGTTAAAATCTCAGACCCGGGACATTCTTGGCTCAGTACTTTGTTATACCTTTTTTATTTGCTTTGTGCGGTTTTCATTTCATGTCTTATTGTTATGATATGACAAACCAAGATAAAAATAAGTAACTTAATAATACTTATGTAGTAGTTTTCAACTACTACCTAAGTATTATTTGTTTTAATTTAAAAATTATTCTGTTCTATAATAATATCTTAGTTAATACCTAAATTGAAATAAAAGCCTATCTTGTGTTTATACGATTGTACATCTGTTTTTTTTTGTTTTTGCATTTAGTAATTTCCTCGCTGAGGTGGGATGAAAAGTTACGTGTTGCACTCGAGTGCAAAGATTTTTCACCTTGTGCTCTTTTGATTCCCTCGCTATCGCTCATGATTCTAATTTTGAATCACTCGTTGCACTCGTGATTCAATTTTAGAATCATTCGCTTGCTCGGTCATCAAAATTGAGCACGCGGTTAAAAATCAACTTTGCACTCTTGTATAACAATAGTTATTTGTTATACAAGAGTGCAAAGTTGATTTTTAACCGCGTGCTCAAGAATTAGAATCATGAGTGATAGCGAGGGAATCAAAAGAGCACAAGGTGAAAAATCTTTGCACTCGAGTGCAACACGTAACTTTTCATCCCACCTCAGCGAGGAAATCACTAAATGCAAAAACAAATAAAAACAGATGTACATTGTTCAAACACAAGATAGGCTTTTATCTCAGTTTAGGTATTACCTAAGACATTATTATAGAACAGAATAATTTTTAAATTAAAACAAATAATACTTAGGTAGTAGTTGAAAACTACTACCTAAATATTATTAAGTTACTTATTTTTATCTTGGTTTGTCATAACATAACAATAAGACGTGAAAGGAAAACCGCACAAAGCAAATAAAAAAGGTACAACAAAGTACTGAGCCAAGAATGTTTCGGGTCTGAGATTTTAACAAAATAATTGTAGATTACGCTCCAAGGGATATTGAATTCCGAAGCGATACTAAGGATTCTGGGGGTGAACCTCCATCCGTAGCGCAGCGAGAAGGTTCAAGTGTTAACACCCGAAAGAAACGAGGGAATAAAGTTAAAAATCCTTAGTGAAGCGAGGGATTCAAGTTAGCCCAAGGCGAGGAAACAAATACTATTTTTAAAATTTGATGTTACCACATCAAATTTTAAAAATAGAATTTGTATCCTCGACAACCTTCGAACGTCAAGTGGGCACCACAGCAAGCGATCAGCTGTTGCGGTCACCGGCCGCCATTACTGCTGCTACTCTTTTGTTCATACGATGTTCTAAATTCAAATTTACTTTATTCACTAGAGGATAAAAACGGCTTTTACTCACTTGAGGATAAAAACGGCTTTTACGGTCAGATATCGAAGAGCAAAAGTACCCTTTCCGAGATGGTGGGATGAAAATATTATTTGACGGGGGTCCGTGGAATTATTTATATTGTGAAGGTGGTCTGTGACTGCAAAAAGTTTAAGAAACCCTGATTTAGGGGGACACGAAGACGGGATATTGTGAAAATCGTCCTCTAAAGGTGTGAAAAGGGGTGAAAACTACTGTATGAAAAATCCGATTACTTGGGCTTATACATTTGAAACTAGTCATGAATAAGAACACAAGTAAATAAAAAAGATTAGCACTATTCATTTTTTAAAACTACCCTCCATTAGTAATCTAATCGATGTTAAAGTTTGTATGGAAAAATCATAAAGCGTGATCCGATTACTTTGAAAATCAGTATTTATATACGAACACAGAAATAATCAAACACGTGTTTTTGGATTTTTCGAAAATCACCCCCAAAGTTAGTGAAAATGGGTATTCAAGTTAAAGTTGTTAAAGGGAAGGATTTTAAAGCACTAAACGTGTAACCTGAATTTTGGATAGTAATTGCAATTTATCATGTAGGTGAGCACCAAGAAAAGATTTCACCTTTAAGGGGGTGACTACACATTAATAGTTTTTTAAAACTACCTTCCAATGATACTCTAGACGATGTTAAAGTTTGTATGGGAAAATCATAACGTGCTAACCGATGAATTGCAACCCGGTATATGGAAATTAGATCAAAGAAGGAAGTTTTTTTAAAAATCGCCCCCTAAATTGGTGAAAAGGGGTGATTAAGTTTCAAGGGAAGGATTCTACTACGTGTAGTACGGTAGTATTTTAAAAAAATCTGGACCACTCCAGACACTGGCAACATTCATTTTCAAATAGTCCTAGAACCCATTTGCATACTTCATAAAACAGATTGGGGTCCTCATATTTTGCAAACGAAATTCCTTCTGCGGCCTGCACTATAGGGTTTCGGAAAGGTAAAACGACACCCTATTACTGAGACTTCGCTGTCTGTCTGTCTGTCCTTCCGCATGTCACCAGGCTCATGAATCATGATAGTCAGACAGTTGAAATTCCATCACATCATTGATGATGTAGGTATTTCTGTTATCGCTGTAATAACTAATACTAAAAAATTACTTACTAAATAACTTTTCTTTCGGAAGTCGGTGGCTTTGTAATTAATTGGCTTAATGATAACAATCTAGTGATTAATCTCGATAAAACTAAAGTTATGCACTTCCATCAGCGACTTGAAAATGCTGCAATTGATATCAGCTATGGAGCTTCTAGAAGAAGCAGACTATGTGAAAGTTTTAGGTATTACTGTAGACAACAAATTGACTTGGAAACCACACCTAGAAGAAGTTTGCAAGCGACTAAGCAAGTCAGCATATCTTCTATTTCAGCTGTCAAAAAAAGTGAATATGGAGACACTACTGGGGTATCACGGACTAGTATCATCGGTTTTACGGTGTAATTTTCTGAGGACAGTCAACAAACCGAGAAATCGTTTTTAAGATGCAAAAGAGATGCATACGGTCGATGTGTGGATTACAAAAGACAGACAGTTGCATTCCATACTTTAAAAAACTTAAGATTTTACCTCTCCCGGCTTTGTTTATATATAAAAAGTAATCCCCATTTGTTTCAAAAACTTGCCACAGTAAAGAAAATGCCAGTACGCACTGAATATCTAAACACACTGAGCCATGTGAAATGTAAAACAGCATTGATGAAGAAAAGTTTCTTTGGTCTTGCACCTCAAGTCTACAATAAAATACCCGTAATTAAATGCTTGCCAGTCAAGAAATTTAAAAGTACCCTACACCAGCTGCTACTTCACAAATGCTATTATACATTGGACGAATTCTTAAATGACAGTTTTTAATTATCCCAAACTGAAAAATTAATATTAAATAATTAGTAATTAATAGTAATAATATAATTAGTAATAACAATCAATGTTAAATTAACAATAGAGATTTAGTGTGACATTTTAATTTTTGACATTCCAATTTAGTTTTTGAATGATTAATCTATCTTCCAGCCCTAACCGCTGGGCCTTGAAACTTAAAATTTGGCATGAACCCTCCTTATACCACGTAGGTGAGCACTAAGAATGGATTTTGCGAAATTCGGCCCCTAAGGAGTTGTTTTTGGGGTTGATAGTTTGTATGAAACTTCACTACTACAGGTGCCAGGAATTTCAAATTTTGCATGGGGTGTCTTTTTAGAACGTAGATGCTCACTATGACAGGATTTTGCGAAATCTGACCCCCAAGGGGGTTGTTTTAGGGGTTGATAGTTTTGAGACTTAATTTTTAACATATGGATTCATTTTAGGACATAAGTGATACTAAAGACGGGATTTTGCGAAATTCGACCCCCAAAGGGTTGTTTTTGGGGTTGATAGTTTGTATTAAACTTTATTGCTACAAGTGCTAGGAGACTCAAATTTTTCACCGGGTTCCTTTTTAAGAAGTAGACGTAGTTGCAGTGTGTAGTGGAAGTAATTTGCTTATCGTGATGGGATTTTACGAAATTCGACCCCTATGGGGATTGACAAATTTAGCTGGGGGTTCTTCTATTTAGAACAAAGGTTCTCACTAAGAGAGGATCTTGCGAAATTCTACCCCTAAGGAGTAGTTTAATAAGGAATCCCAAATTATGCATTGGGGTTATTTTTAGGACGTAGTTGTAGGTGCTACCCAAGACGAGATATTGCGGTTTCATAGTTTTTTTTTGAATTTTGATTTAGGTTTTCCAAAAGTATCCCCTAAAGTGGATGGCATAAGAGATGTTGTACACAGAGTCGATAACGTTGAAGTAGAAGCCTTCAAACCCCGCGAGGGTCATCATGACTCCTAGCAGGACGCAGGCGCAGATGTACCAGTTCCACAAATGATCATCAGGCAGGTTGCGCAACCACTCCACGGTACCGTGCATGGTCCACCAGGGTGGGTAGACCGTCTAAAAAGGAGCAACAATACAAATTGTTAGAAATACTCCTCACTTGCGATAAGCAGCGTTGCCAATATCATCTCTTCAATTGGGACTCGGGAATGTGCTCAGGGACCCACAATCAACTACAAAAAGGTGGCTAGGAGTACAAATTCACAAAAGCAAAGTTCGAAAATCACGCGGACGAAGTCGCGGGCGGAGAGCTAGTATATTATATCCTTTTTCTTCTCTTGTCACAATTTGCATGCAACTAAAATTTGTACGCCTCTTGGCATAACATAGCGTCCCAATTTACCACCTAAGATGTTACGCAAATAAAATGATTTGATTTGATTTACTCCTTTGACTCTTTTGCCATCGACTTCCGAAAGAAGTGTTATTTGGTAGGTTATTCAACCCTTTTTCGTGGTTGTTTCTGAAGTCGTTTACTTTTTTATTATAAATATTCAAGCCAAATTATTGTCAAATACATATAATTTTTCCTATTAGAATTTTGTTTCCTTAGCACCGGTTATAACATCGCCCATATACAGAATATGCTAAAAATGCTCATAAAATAAAATCAATGATCTTCGTCATCGTCATCAGACTCTTAATGACAGTTACAACCCGTCTTGTACCCAAAGTTCTTATCAATACAAATTAATCAAGCTCAAACACAAGACAGTTGCTGTGAATCAACCAGCATGACAGGTAGTGTGATCAGTTATTTGACCTAGGATGCAAGAGCGATTTCATTTTTTTTTAACGTGAGCTCCTTGTACTCTGCTCATTAGTGTATTTTTCAAAGTGGTTTTTGTATTCGAAACACTTCATTTATGATAAAATGCAGCTCAGTATAAAAATACATTTGCCAAATATTGAAAAAAATGCAGGACGTAACGTTGACAATCAAACAAATATTAAGTCGCTCAAATATTATGAAGCTGCTCATTTTCATTTTAAGTAACTCAAATTAATGTTTGTAAGATACTGTTCTGTTGATTTCTCGTCACTTACAGTCAATCGCTCACTTAGTAATTATATAACCCAAATTAATTAATTTTGACACTTAAAATTGTAATTTACAGTCACTCGTTTTATTGCTACCCTTTTAAAACTGAAGCACTGAAAAAACGTAACGGCTACAAATAAACAAGTTGATGCTATTTACAACCACGTAATTTGCTTCGGAGGGAGCCTGCAGGCTCCCTCCGAAGTTGATGTTGTTGCTAAAATTATACTAGTCAACTTTGCTAACGTATGTTGATAATATAAACCCAGAAAGTTTGTAAAAAAATAGCTATCCAAGGGTAGTTGCTTCTAACCTATTCACTCAGTATATTATATGGTACGGTGCAGTGGTTAAGTGATCGACTGATGCGCAGCGTGTCGCTAGTTTGATCTCCGCAAAGACAATTAATGAAAAAAAAAACATTTAAAAACGACGAACTCTTTGCAGAAATTAAAAAAATAAAACACAGTCACCGCCGACGCCGATTGTTTATTAGGGTTCCGTACGTCCCAATGAAAAAACGAAACCCGGATCACTTGTGTGTCCGTCTACCCGCCGTTCACAGTCAATTTCATCTGAACCTACCTACTGGACCGATTAAATTGAATGGTAAGCATGTAAATTGTTGTGCCCCAAAGGTAGAGGCTTAGTTTATGTAATTTTAAAATATTAGGTTGCAGAGTTATTCAGGAAAAAATATACCAACAAATACTATTCTCCGCCCTCCTCTTTTCTACTGCTGATATTTGAGTCAATTGTCTTTTGTCTAAATAGTACTCAACTCCTTTTCATCCTCACCGCTGCATATAACGCTTCGATTGCAATAAACGTTTCCCTACATGTATCGAAATTAACATTTTTTCACTGACTTAAAACAAATAATTTTTCAGTTTTAACCGTATGACTGTTTGTATGTAGTTTTGTCCGCGTTTATCTCACGTTCGGCTGATCGAATTTTAATGCGGTTTCATACAGTTCGTGTTCGTTACATTCTGGAGAATGTTTTAGCTTTGTTTTTAGTATACAATCGTAATACATGTCCCGTGGATATAGACGTTGCCCGCAAGGACTACTTGGACCAAGAAATTTCAAAGTCGCCGATTATAATAATGTTTTTGTTGAATATCTCAATCAATCTATTATTTGAGAGTTGGCAGGAGATGCTGCAAAGTTAAATATTAATTTGTATGACCTACACTGACCTACGTGTAATTGTTCCGGGTCTGAGTGTTTGTTTATGTGAGTTTCTGTTTGAAACACACGGCTACAAAAATATCTAGGAACTGAGTTGCTGCTGCTCGCGACTTCGATTCTGCGTTGGTTACGGGTGAATCCTGAGATTGGCGATATTCAGTTGATTCCCCTGGCGAAATTTATTTACACAGATTCTTTCTAAGTAACAATGTAATATAAAATTTAACTTCATTATAAACACATTAAACGAATTGGCATCACTTTTGGCCGGATGGTTCTCAATATATAGCAGTTTAATTTTTTTCTGGCCAGGGGAATCAAAAAAGACGACAAGGGAATCAAAATCTAAGCAATGTTTTAAAAGAAAATCAAGTTTTATTATTATTTTAACGTAGCCTCTTATTTTTTTTTGTAGTCTAAGACGTTCTGCAAGTCGTTTTTTTTAATCTTTCTTGCCTTGATTGTTTTGGAGGCATTGCTAAAATCTGAAATATGAACATAGGTAATTTAAAAACTTAACATCGTTGATCAATATTTGTTTAAGACATTAAGAAATTCATTTAAATTGTTAATAGTGATAATATTCTTGTTTTCAAAAAACAGGCAGGAAAGTCGTGCGAATTAAATAAGATAAATGATTTTTAATCGATAAGACGGTTTAAAAAAAATATGTATAAGAAATATCACGAAAACTTTCTTGTTTTCACAGAAAACTTTTGATTTCCATAATACATTTTGATTACCTTGGCGCAAATACCAAGGGAATCAATGCCAATGGAATCAAAAAACACGATGTTTTTGTCGATTCTGATAAAAACAATACGTTTTAAATAATATGAATGTAATAAATAAATAATGATCATTAAAGCTGTTCCATGTACACCCGAAAACAAATCCTTAAAACTCAAATTGCATTTATAAACGTGATCAGGGTAATCAACGAGCTAGCGAACCAAAACCAGGGAAATCAAATCTTTACCTTCGTAATTTCGTCCTGGACCAACGAGCAGCGCAACCTTCTACAACTACGTTGGAAGCGCTACCGGCAGCGCTCGTGTGACGGCTCGGAGACACTGTTCTAGCATATTTTACTAGAGATTTACGAAGTTTAGTGACGCGCCACGGGAATCACTGTTTAGTCTCGGACAAACTTTATATTATAGTTCTTAATAAAACTATCATAAATAAACAAGGCGTATATTTTTTTTATATATTTACAACAACCCTGTTAGCGATTAGACCGCATTGTTTATTTTGTTTATGTTCGTAAGTTAGGGTTTTGTCGGTTTGTTGTTTGCAAAATGTGTAGCGGACGCGCCAGGGGTATCAATATTTAGGCATTTTGGATTTTTTTTCGACTATTTAGTACCATATTAGACCCAAAAACTATCGTGCTACAGTTAGATCATACATTAACGTGGCATAAAAAAAATATTTTGACATCAAATTTAAATACTACGGGTACTTTTTTTCTTCGGACAACGTAAAATTAACCTCTCAAGATTCACCCTTACCTCATACCTAACTTATAACTGGGCGATCCGATATTAATTATTCCAGCCCGCTAGCCGCAAAATTCGAGGCAGACGCCTTACCTAACGTCATACGATATAAACCGAGAGTAACAACTGAATTATCAACGACTGCCCCAGAAGAGGGAAAATGTCAATGCATTAGCCTTGCGTGGCGTTAAGTGGTTCGTGCTATCAGTTCAGTTTTTAGTTAGTTATATTGCTTCCCTGGTATTGTGATGGCACAATCAGTTGGTAATTACTTGATCGATGGGCAGGGTCGCGCTTCGTGCTGTAGCCGGTTCGGTACGGTACTCCATCCACATTCCCTGATCCATCGGCGACGACCCGAAAAAAAATTAGCATTCGATCATCCGTATACATAAATTTTCAGATGGTCCTATGGTAAGCAAGTCAAGATCTGATAAAGGGATTCGGAGAAATTGAGGGAACTCTTTAATGAACGGCAGCAATTCATCTACGATCGCTATCGCGTACCTATCTCTGTATTGATGTTACGTCTGTAGTCATTAAAGTCACTCAAAAGTAATAAGATAATTGTTGAAAATATACACGTGAGCGTTTGTTATTGCTGTTCTCGGCTCCTTATCAGTACATCAGTGTCGCCTGGGACTCAGCTGACAATATTCCGCCTCGAATGCTAACAGGGTGAATTTTTCAACTGTGCTATCCGAAACTATGAGGAATAATAAAAAAATGTTGAAAGAAGTCTCGAAGACGATTTTGACGAAAACCAAAACTGTATCATTGGTTTTGAGAGAAATCAATTCTGCCCAGGAATCAAACCTGTTGATTTTGGGAATAAAATGACAGCCTGTTTTATCATAATCATTCAAAAGTGATTTTAATAAAGGTCAAAAACTGGCAATATTAATATTATAATCTATACTATCTATACTTAATATTATAAAGCTGAAGAGATTGTTTGTTTGTTTGAACGCGCTAATCTCAGAAACTACTGGTTGGAATTGAAAAAATCTTTTTGTGTTAGATAGCCCATTTATCGAGGAAGGCTATAGGCTATATTACATCACGCTATCACCAATAGGAGCGGAGCAGTAATGATAAATGTTTCAAAATCGGGAATTTGTATTCCTTTTTTAGAGCTTCCGTTGCGTGCGCTGCGTAAACGGTTAGAGTTACGCAAAAAACATGTATCACGGAATTATTCCTATTTTGAACAAAATTGCCCTTGACATCATTTGATTTCAATGAATATCTTAGGAGATATCACAGTTTCAAAATAATACCGCGACAAAATAATGACCGATTGGGTATATCACAATTGCGTGGATAAAATCCCTCTTTGAGGAGCGGTTGGAAAGACGCTACGGGCTGTATCCTCACCTTCAACCTGACGCAGTCCTCCCGGGCATGGTTGTTTCGGGATGTACCTCAAGATTCGGTGGCAAATAAGGGGAATGGTTAGCAGTCAGAATGCGTGAGGGAAAAGACATCCTCTACCTCTCGCCCCAGCCACCATTAAAGATGCCCACAGCGTCAAAAACCGCGGTGCATATACCTGCTGCTTGCGGACGAGGAGTAACGGGTAGCTCACCGTCCGATCAAGGGCAAGGCCCAACTCACAGCGCGTCGTGTTCCACGCGCTCTTCAAGGGAACTGATGGGAACGGGACCATAGGACCAAACGCCTAACATGACGCGGGTGAAACCGCGGGCAGAAGCTAGTATAATATAATAATATAGTACAATATTCCACAGATAAGCATACCTACTTATATATTTATAAATACTTATATATTATAGATAAATTACACCCAGACAGAACAAATGATCATGCTCATCACACAAACATTTGTCCTGGGTGGGAATCGAACCCAAGACCTCCGGAATAGCAGTCAGGGTCACCAAACCACTAGACCAACAGGCCTGTCAATGTCTATTAGCCCAGTCAACGAATAATTACAGAGGAAAAGTCTTGAAACACAATTTTTTACTACGCAACTTTGTTTAAAAGACTAGTTCGGAGGTGAACATTTCAAAAATCCCCGCCCCTAGCCCCTGACCTTTGGGCTTTGAGCTAGAGGCATAACATGTATGATCGAAATAAAAGTCCCCATAAGTTTAATACAGTGAGTTTTCGAGGTATCTGCACTTGAATGTCTATAATTTGGGAAAAATCATTATTTTTTCACATTTGGAAAGTTGTATTTCATATCGCCAACGATCCAGAAAGCAGCAACAGTCTTTTCAGACCCTTCCTTTACCACCTACGGTGGGGTGTCACCACTGCGAAGATCGCCCGGAGGACACAGTAGAGCATACGGTGCAAGACTGCCCAGCTTGGGCAGAGCACCGACGGGGCCCCCTCTCAGAGGGCCAAAGCCTGCCGGGGTCGCGGGATTTATTTCTATTACCGTGACCCCGGAACATAAAGGGCTACTGAAGGACACCGTGGATTTTAGTCAGTACAAGTCTGACAGTACCTCCCGCCCTGCCCGGGGTTGGAGGTCTCATTTGATGATTTTACCACGCTAAAAAAAAAAAACCACCTACGGTGAACACGGCCAGATGAAACCTGCATGTTAAGCTGGTATGGGGCTCCAGTCAAAAAATCTCCTTCAATGCCCACAAGTAAGTGGCTACCTACTTACTTGTGGGCATTGAAGGAGTTTTTCCTTGAAATCGGTCGCCACCATCAAGCTTGACGCTATGCTTTTTACGTCCACTCGTATGTATTTAGGTCGTATCTTGAAATTAATTTCTAACCTTAGGATATAGACTATCGGGGGAATGACTCTCACTTTCTAACTGACTCCTCACAGACTGTTTTAAGCATCATTGTTATTTTATGTCTTATGATTTAGGGCAGTATGGAGGGAGTGACTGTCGAAGCGAGCTCCGGGCACGCCACAATCGCGGCGGTAAGAGGAGTGGCTGGATAGGTGTCACGGAGTCCTGACTTTCCGCCTGACGCAGGTTTTCACGGGACACGGATGTTTCGGGAGGTGCCTGTGTCGGATGAGGAAGGAAGAGACGTCTAGGTGTCACCATTGCGAGGATTGCCCGAAGGACACGGTGGAGCATACGGTGCAGGACTGGCCCGCTTGGGCAGAGCACCGCCGTTTCCTCACGACGGCGATAGGCAGCGACCTCTCGCGACCGGCATCGGTCGAGGCCATGTTGCGGCGGGACATGGAATGGGAAGCGGTCGCCTCCTTCTGCGAAGCAGTCATACTAGCGAAGAAGTAGGCGGCCGCGTGAGAGAGAAGACAGCGTCCTCCTTCCACCCTCGACGGCGCCTTGTGTTCCACACGCGCCTCAAAAAGAGAGTCAACATTATGACAGGGCCCACCTTAAGAGGGACACAGCCTGCCGGGGTCGCGAGACTCACAAATTACCGTGACTTCGACGTAAAGACCTATTGAAGATCACCATGGATTTTAATCAGAACGAGTCTGACAGTCCTCCTGCTCTGCCCGGGATGGGAGGACTCATTTGATGATTTTACCACGATAAAAAAGATGTCTTATGATTTAGGGTACGCTCGGAAATCTACAGTTTTGACGATTTGGTCACAAAATATAGAAATTTCGCTATTATTAAAAGGAGACGGGTACTCGGACGCATGGCTATATTCTGGGTGCTGGTAGGCGCCCTTTGCTGCCATTGGGGCTGAACCTGGACGCTTTTTTTTTTTACGTGTTAAAATCATCAAAAGAGTATCCCGGGCAGGGCGGGAGGTACTGTCAGACTTGTACTGACTAAAATCCACGGTGTTCTTCAATAGCCCTTTATGTTCCGGGGTCACGGTAAGGAAATAAATCCCGTGACCCCGGCAGGCTTTGGCCCTCAGTAGGCCCCGTCATCATGCTGACGCTCTTTGAGGCGCGCGTGGAACACAACGCGCCGTCGACCCGGGCATGGTCCATGGTCGGGCAGCGAGTTGCCCTTTACTCACTGCCCGCATGCCCGCGCCTACGGTGGCCGGAGATCGCCTGGCGACGTACGACGCCGTGGGCGTTCACCACTGCGGCTGGGATGGAGGGAGGACGCTATCCTCTCCCTCTTGCGGCCCGCCTCCTCCTTTACGAGCATGACTGCTTCGCAGAAGGAGGCGACCGCTTCCCACTCCGTCTCGCTCCGCAGCATGGCCGCAACCAATGCCGTGCGCGAGAGGTCCCTGCCTATCGTCGCTGTGAGGACACGGCGGGGCCCCGCCCAAGCGGGGCAATCCTGCACCTTGTGCTCCACCGTGTCCTCAGGGCGATCCTCGCAGTGGTGACACCCGGGCGTCTCTTCCTTACCCATCAGACACAGGTACCTCCCGAAACTTCCGTGTCCGGTGAGGACCTGCGTCATGCGGTAGGTAAGGACGCCATGGCGTCTATCCAACCACTACTCAAAAAGGGGTCTCGGTCGTGCCCTCCATACTGCCCTGAGATCGCGCCGGAGCTCTTCCCGCCGCGCCTCGACTTCTCGAGGCAGCGGGGTTACGCCCCGACGCTGCGCCTCCACGCCCCATTCGTAGACGCGCTGGAGGGCAGTCGCCTCCAGATCCGGGGGCAGTAATCCGGCCATCGGGGCCAGAAAGGAGGTTGGCTGATTCGCCGGCAATCGTGCGGTATCCCCGGACCATTCGGATGGCCATGACCCTCTGGCATGCGACCAGCTTCTGTGGTCGCGTCCGGATGCTTAGGGCCCACACGGGGGCCCCGTAGAGGGCCATGGACCGCACGACGCCGGCGTACAGCCTACGGCAGGAGGCGTTTGGCCCGCTGAGATTAGGCAGGAGTCGCCTGAGGGCGGCTGCTGCCCGGTTCAGCTGTCGAGGACGAGTCCCAGGTACTTCATCGTCCTCAAGACGCCGATGCGAAGAACCTGGATTCTAGAACAGGAATTCAAATATTGTCAAAAAAAAAGCCTTCTCCGAACCGTGAATGCATTCAAGCTGTGGATAAAGCTGATAGCAAGCGTCGCGTTTGAAACCGCAGCTTGATGAGTGGCAAGGTAGCTGTGAATTGGGGAAGTCTAACATTAGCCCCTTAAAATAAAGAGAAAAAAAAAGTCTAACTTTACCTAAATAAATTATTTTTATTTAGATTTCAACCTGCTAGCTATTTTTGGTGACGTACAATATCAGTGTGGTGGCTGAGCGAGTGCAGTCGAGCTTATCGTGGTTGAGCCGCGTCAAGGATTCTGTAATCCATCAATACTTTCCGAGTTTAGTGAGCACTATCTTGAGTGGTGCGCTGATGCTGATATATATCGCGTAAGTGCGCTAATCTAGTGGCCTGTCGCGGCGTATCGATAGTATAGTGTCGATAAGTATCAAGTCTGTGTGACGTCTTCAAGTTGAACGATTCCGGCGGGTGAGTTGAGCGTTCACAGAGCTGATAGCGTAAGCAGATAGGTTCGATAGTGGCTGGACAGGTGAATAAACTGATAACGCAGAGCACATGTTCAACATAACAAGGAGCAGCCGCAGCTCCACGTGGCCGCGCAGACGGCGCCCCGCGCCCGCACGGGGCCGCGCACGCTCCCGCCGCCCGCCGCCTTCCGCCGCCACCAGAACCGCATCCCGGCTCACTTACTTAGTATGGCACATAACATATATATTACACAAGTAATTAATAAACATATAATAATCATACTTAATTTGGTTACTAGTAGGTATCTTGATTTAGCTCACGAGGTTGTCAATATGTGGGATGTGGATTCAGCGATCATTGTACCGATAGTGGTGCCAGTCCATGGCTTAATTTCCAAGAGGCTATAACAACATTTTAGGAGGCTCTCGTTGGCAGCTGGACGCGGCGCGCATTGTTACCCTGGTTGGACCCTGTTCCCGATACCGGTGGGCCACTATTATTTATATTTTTAAATGTTTTTTTCTTAAAGGAACAGTAAAACTTTTAAGTGGCTATGCAATAAGATTTTCAGATTCATCCGTATCGTATGTTACCACTACAACCATTTGGTTAGTTTCATTTTATTTTCATGATGCGGATATGACATGAGGAGGATTCTGTTCATCTTTTAATACAGCCGAGAGCTAGTGACCATCAACTGGCGACTTTATCTCTGTGCGACTGGAAAACTTAGAACGGCATTGGACTGAATCGCAAACAGGATCCAGCCCAGAGGCGGATTATCCTTAAGGCAAAGTAGGCATCTGCCTAGGGGCGCGAAGGTACAATGGGGCGCGCGGGCGGAATTGTAAAATAAAGAAAAAATATACAATATAGCATAAAATTAATTATGTCAATATTGACATAATTAATTTAGTGGTGGCTTACATATGTAAGCCACCACTTAGACAATAAAACTATTATTTTTGCATACAATCTCAATTTGCTAATTATAAGATGGGACTGACTAAAACTTAGCTTTCAAACAACTTTGTCTATGTGTACATGATCTCTGATTGAAGTTGGAAAGATACGACTGCAATGTTCGTCGCGTCGACTGCCAGCACACGGCGACTTGCGAGTGAGTATCGGGCGGATTCGGACGTTCCTGCTTCTAAAATTGCGGGGATAATAGCGGCGTGTAAAGCCAGATATACTTTATGTAAGGAAATTCATAATTTTCGAGTTTACATGCCAGTCTTATCTAAGGCTTTAAAATATTGTAAACCGAATTCGTAAGATCAGTAGAGCATACGGTGCAAGACTGCCTAGCTTGGGCAGAGCACCGACGTGTCCACGGAGGCGATAGGCGGAGACCTCTCGCGCCCAGCATTGGTCGCGGCCATGCTGCGGTGCGAGACGGAGTGGGAAGCGGTCGCCTCCTTCTGCGAATAGGTAATGCTCGTGAATGAGGAGGCGAGCCGCGAGAGGGAGAGGACAGCGTCCTCTCTCTGCCCCAACCGCAGTGGTAGACGCCCACGGCGTCGGACGTCGGCAGACAACCTCCGGCCACCGTAAGCGCGGGCATGCGTACAGCGAGCAAAGAGCAACTCATCATCATCATCACATCATCATCTCAGCCATAGGACGTCCACTGCTGAAATTAGGCCTCCCATTTTGATCTCCACATTTATACCGTTTGGAAGCGACCTGCATCCAGCGTCTTCCGGCGACCTTCATAAGGTCGTCTGTCCAATTTGTTGGTGGACGTCCTACGCTGCGCTTGCTAGTCCGTGGTCTCCACTCTAGCACTTTTCGACCCCATCGGCCATCTGCAATGGCAACTCGCAGTCCGACAATGGACCATGCCCGGGTCGACGGCGCGTCGTGTTCCACGCGCGCCTGAAAGAGCGTCACGCCGTCGCGGGACTTATTTCCATCACCGTGACCCCGGAACATAAAGGGCTATTGAAGGACACCGTGGGCATTTTAGTCAGTACAAGTCGTCAGTCCCTCCCGTCCTGCCCGAGGTCATTTGATGATTTTACCACACAAAACAAAAAAGAAAGGTACATCGGTTTTGGTCAAAGTATAGTATCTACGAGCTATTTTTAATATAGGGGCGCCGATGAAATGCTTGCCTACAGCGCTCTCAACGTTTAATCCGCCACTGATCCAGCCGCAACAAGGAATGTTTCGCAGCACAGCGCCGAGCACCAAGAGCTATCTCAAACTAAAATACAATCATTATGACACTTTTATAGTACCTACTTTTCGATTCAAGTGAGGAAAGTTTGTTTTGCATTCAAGACGGAATACTCCGAGCCGTAAAGACGAGGTTGATGAGGAAACGAGAACAGTAATGGCCACGTTTATGGGATTTCCCCTTAGGCCCAGTAGGCCCGGGCCTAGGGGGCGGCCACAAATAAGAAGCGACAAATCATGTCAAAAATCACTGACGGTATCAATATAAAAATAAATAAACATCGTATCGTACATTGTAAAATAGTTCGTATATTTGGTTTAAATTAAGTTGAAACAAAACCGTTTTAAATGTTTTCTTTAAATGTCCAATAATTCCTGAAAACTCAGAAAATATTATAAACTAGCAGCTTTCATTAAGCAATTTTCTGAATCTGTTTAAATTGGGTAATCTATACTAACATATAAAGAGGAAAATTTGTTTGTATGTAGGGGGTAATCTCAGGAACATGCTCAACCGATTTTGAACATTCTTTCACCAGTAGAAAGCTGTATTGGTTCTGAGTGTGAGAGTATCGTGAGTGTATGTTTCTTCACTCCCTGTACAAATATTTTGTCATAAATATTAGCAAACTATAACTACTTACAACTTTCTTTGTTTTCCCACGCTTTGTTTTAGTAGGTTAAGCTGCTAAACAGCCTTGTATGAAAAATAGATATAATAAAATATTAATAAATATAATAAAATAGGTATTTAATATTTTTGAATTTAGAAAACAAAAAATGAAAAAAATGTTAATTTATATTTATTTTGGTTTTGTAAAGTAATGTTTATGTTAATACATATCTATTTTTGTTATAAATGTTAAGTTCATGAAAGGTTGCAAAAATTTAGCATGTGATCATATCGCGCGCTGCGCGCTCGGTAAAACCAATAGGTAGACTCGCAGATATTAACCCTCAGCCGAGTTCTTTCTTTTTCATAAGTAAACACTTTTCATCCATTTTCCCTTTCTTTTTGACACAGTATAGTAGTGACCATTGGACACAAGTAAGGGTTATTGACATACATGAAAGCAAAGTTAAATACAGATTTATATTTTGTGGGGTTTTTCCAAAAAAAAACATTACTTACTCAGAATATTATTTGAGGCTTTGTACAACATATATGTAAAAGATTACCATAGCATTCGTTGCCTCTCTTATTTGGCGATTAGGTAGTGTATTCGATAATAACAAACCACAGTTCACAGCACGACACATTGTTTATTATCTAGTAGAAATTAACGTAGACGTTATTCACTATAACAGCGCACTATAAAAAGAGTCCAATTGCTCGATGTGTATCAACGTGGAGGTATCCTAAAACTATATCCGACGCGAAAATAAGTTTACTAGCAGAGAAAAGCAAGAAATAGTAGTTTGCCGGTAATAACGAAATCTATTCTATTCTATTTTTTAATATGGCAAGCACAGGCTGGGTCAGCCATTTACCAATTACTAAGATGAACTGGACAAGCAGTGAGTGTGTTATGAGAAGAAAATCACCAATTTAGAACGGTTAATGTGTCCGTTCGAATTATGCACCATAAATGTTTTCTGTGTAGCTTTAACCATTAAGGTTGCACACGCGACGGAAGCTTAAAAAATGGAGTAACTTTTCATCTTAATTAACTTTAACATTTTCCCCACATTTCCCTTCACTGCTCTGCTCCTATTGACGTGTGTAACGTGATGAAAAGTATACTATAATACACCTCATGGAGCATGAAAAATAATTGTACCAAGTTTCGTTGAAATCCGTCGAGTAGTTTTTAACCGACTTCAAAAAAAAAGCAGGTTCTCAGTTTGACCTGTAAGTATGTATGTTTGTCTGCGATTATCTCGCGTTTGGCTGGACGGATTTTAATGCGGTTTCCAGTAAAGTGTTCATTATATTCCGGAGAAGGTTTTAGTATATAACACATATAGATATCCCGTGACGTTGCCACGTGGATCCGTTTTTGCTTACTTGGATTGTAGATTTTCAGTGACGATTGCATGTTTGTCCGCCATTATCTCGCGTTTGACTGAACCGATTTTGATGAGGTTTTAAGAAAAGCGTTCGTTACATTCTGGAGAAGGTTTGAGTATGTAACAATAATATGAATACCTCGTGAAGTTGCCCACATTGATCCGTTTTGCTTACTAGGATTGTAGATTTTCATTTCAAGATGCCGATTACATTATGAAGATTTTTGTTGAATATCTAAACAAAAAAGGGAAAAATAAAAAACTTTTTTAATAAAAGGGAACCGACTTCAAAACCAAACACAAAAAAACTGTAAAATAACTTTTCTTTTGGAAGTCGGTGACTTTGTTTTTTATTTCATTGACTATGGCCACCGACTTCCGAAAGAAAAGTTATTTTTCAACACATTTGCTCGTAAAATGCATTTACAGTTTTTTTGTGTTTGGTTTTGAAGTTGGTTAAAGTTCTTAAAGTTTTTTGTTTCTATAACGGTTATTCAGACAGAGAAACAGACAGACAGACCGACAGACAGACAGACAATAATTTTACTGATTGCATTTTTGGCATGAGAATCTATACTTAATCACCCCCTGATAGTTATTTTGGATATATATTTCATGTACAGGATGGACCTCTCTACAGATTTATTATAAGTATGTATAGAAGATTAGCAGCGATCACATGCGTTTCTCGGAGCTCTCTAGCGAAGAAAATAACAATTATCACTACATAGTATAAAACAAAGTTACTTCCTGCTGTCTGTCTGTCCCTTTGTAGATAATTATGCTACAACTACGCAACGGATTTTTATATGGGTGTCTAGCGTTTTTTTTTGATCGCGTTCGCAAAAAAGTAACGTAAAGTCAAGTCATAATATTTATTTGAAACTATACAAAGATGAATAAATATTATCAGAATTAATAGTCAAATTATTCATGTGTTCCCAATTTTTTACATAAATTAGCATGTGAATGTGACCAGCACGTTGCGACGTGAGCGGCGAGTGCGCAGTCACGCGGTCGGAGGTGCGCAGGCGCGGGTGCTGGAGGGGGAGGGAGCAGGGGGGGTCGCGGAACCGCAACATTCATGTTATAAACATGATCTTCCTTTTCTAAATCTATTATTTCTAATTCAAGAATTAGCATTTTTTTTTAAAGATTGAGTTGTGAATAAATTAACTTCATACTAATTCATAAAGTAGGCGTGCAGTCGTGGCCCAATAGTCAAGGCCCCCACTTGTTATAGGCGGTGAGTTCGAACCCAATTAAGTGCATTACTTTGTCTAATTAAATTCATTACCAATACTCTCAAAGTGGTGAAAAAAAACATCATCAGGAAACTGGCATAGACTGTAACTAAAGTCTAGAATCGAGTAGATGTATGTGATGATATTTGACGTCTATCACCGGGAACTGGACCCGCGTGGTGGATAATCCACCACTTACTTTACTAGCCATTCCCTCTCACACACAGGAAGTCAACAAGCCAGCAGTGGGAACGTTATAGCCTGATTCGAACTTCGAGATTCGTAGCTGATAATGTTAAAAGTAGTCGCACCTACCTACATAGTAGCCGCTCGGGCAGTCGCAGTGCAGGCGTGACGTACGTGTCATGCGAACTGATAATAAATGATCTGTCTATCACCGCGGCGATAAAAATCGACAAGTCATAATACAATTTAAACTGTCAACGGAGATAATATTTGCCAAGTTATTATTACTCTATTGTATTGTTGTACCTACCTGCTTATCTGAGAGATAAGCCGACTTCTGTTTGTATTCTGATCTGTGACGTGTGCGAGCGCAGTAAAACCGCACCTGAGGTGTCCCGGCGGAAACCCTTCAACTGCTCCAGGGCAGGTTGGCACATCTCATGACCCCTGCATAAAACATTTAAAAAGTAATTGTCGCGTAGTGTTATCATGAGGATCGCTAGTGCCGCTACAGTAAGGCTGAAGCTACACTAGGCCGCGACGCGATCAGCGAAACATGAGCGATTAAAACAAATAAATTAATGCTCACGTAAATGCCTACATTGTCCATCAGCGATACCACGTGTAACCTGTTTCGCTCTTCCAGTCGCATCGCAAATCGCTGTCTAGTGTAGCCTCAGCCTTAGAACCACCGAGTATTTGCGGTCACTGTTTTCCTCGTTTCGAACAGGTAAATTTAAGTGCCCCGGTCGCCGGGCGTCGTCAACTAAACTGGATAGAATTATGTATTTTGTTATCCTCAAGCATCGCGAGCACTACGTCAATTATTCCGTCAGCTTATATTAGGTGGTTTAAACCTTGACGTCATTGGGTCGACGAAGAAACTTTCCTTTGTGGTTTGTTGTACGAGTGTAAAAGGTTCCTGCTGCATTCAGACACTTCAATGAATCATTTTAATTCCATAAAATACAGTATTGAGTTTTTTTATGCTACACTACATTACTATAAGTACATACTACACTTCACTTCCCAATAAATAAAATAATATAATGAAAAATAGTTTTTCCGATTAATTATTAACAAACATTTTTTCCGTGCCTTGCTTTTGCCAGGTTGAAGAAGAAGCAAAAGTAGGAGCCGTCAAACAGTCTAAATTAAAAATATTGTATTTTAACATTTTTGAACCTAAAATACCTACAAATAAATCTACTTATTAAAAATTAATTGCTGATCGTTAGTCTCGCTAAAACTCGAGAATGGCTGGACCGATTTGACTAATTTTGGTTTTGAATTATTTGTGGAAATCCAGGGAAGGTTTAAAAGGTGAGAAAAAGAGGCGGTACGAAGTGTGCCAGGTCTGCTAGTTTGTTCATAAAATTAAATACTTATTCCATTCTTCATATATATATATATACATATTTTTGACTGGCCTGTTGGTTTAGTGGTTAGTGACCCTGACTTCTATGCCGGGGGTCGTGGGTTCGATTCTCACCCAGGGCAAATGTTTGTGTGATGAGCATGATCATTTGTTCTGTGTCTGGGTGTAATTTATCTATAATAATATGTATGTGTTACCGGCCAAACCCGATTTCAGGACAAACTAGTTTGGCCTAGGCTAAACTAGTTTTTTGCAAGCTAGGGACTTGCTGGCACCCCGACTCGGACAATTTAGGTTAGAAGAGGATTGCGGGGTCTGAAAGACCCCGCCATCCTCTTCGTGGTTCTTTTTTTTAAAACCACCCAGTAGTAGGAAATCCGCAAAGCGGGACTCTGTCGAAACTAGTTTAGCCTAGGCCAAACTAGTTTGTCCTGAAATCGGGTTTGGCCGGTAACATATGCATTTAGAAATATATAAGTATGTTTATCAGTTGTCTAGTACCCATAACACCAGCTCTGCTTAGCTTGGGACTAGATGGCGTTGTGTGATAGTTGTGGAATATTTATTTATACTTATATTTATTATTCTACTAGCACTCCGCCCGCGACTTCGTCTGCGCGTGTTTCTAACTTCTAACTCAGTGAATTTAATGTCCGCCCCCCTCCTTAGAGGATACTTTTGGAAAATCTTAAAATGGTCTAATAATTTCGGAGCCTATTCAATACAAACAAACAAATTTTGCGATGTTCACCCCGCTAGGGGTTGATTTTAAAAATACCTACCTACATATAACTAAATACGCATCCTTTATTCAGTTGAGTGATACAGTTTTGAGTTTATCGAAGCAAGCAGTAGAATCCTTCCCTTAAAACTTAATTACCCCTTTTCACCAACTTGAGGTTGATTTTAAAAAAACTCAAATACACCAATGGAGGGTAGTTATAAAAAAACTAATGCCTATATTTTTTATCAACTTATTATTTACTATACTCATAATTATTCGTACCAAGTTGGAAGTTTATAAACCCAAGGAATAAGATTTTACGTACAACGGTTTTCACCCCTTTCCCGTCTTAATGCTCCCCTACATAGTAAAATGCAACTGCTGTCCAAAATTCAAGTTCCTGCGTTTAGCGGTTTCGGCTGTAGTCCAGTGTTAATAAAAAAAAAAAACCCCGACACATAAACCAAGTTCCCTTTAAAAAGTAAAAAATAATAATAATACGTCGCGTTGGGGGACTGCTCCAAATTATTTATCATCTCCAGTTTTTTTGCAGTCCCCCAACGCGACGTATTTTTATTATTTTTTACTTTTTAAAGGGAACTTTCCTTGGGTTTATAACGGTTACTCGTAAACTGGGAGAATGCGGCACCCGTGCTGCTTAACGCAGTCGCTCTTCGAAGTGTGACTGTGTCTAAATATCTACTGTTAACGTGAATCGGTAACAGGAACCCCAACCCTACGCATCGTGATACATCCTTAGTGGAGCAAGCAGAGACAAGTCAGGGTGACGTATGTCAGCGCGGGGTGATTGGACATGACCGGCTAATTCAAGTTTCAAGATGATAATTATATTTTTCATCCCCCCATCTCGGAAAGGGTACTTTTGCTCTTCGATATCTGTGCGTAAAAGCCGTTTTTATCCTCAAGTGAGTAAAAGCCGTTTTTATCCTCTAGTGAATAAAGTAAATTTGAATTTAGAACATCGTATGAACAAAAGAGCAGCAGCAGTAATGGCGGCCGGTGACCGCAACAGCTGATCGCTTGCTGTAGTGCCCACTTGACGTTCGAAGGTTGTCGAGGAAACAAATTCTATTTTTAAAATTTGATGTGGTATACAGGTGGGAAAGCAGAGTACGCTCCTAGGATGTAAGGCTGCGTTGCCTTGGGCTAACTTGAATCCCTCGCTTCACTAAGGATTTTTAACTTTATTCCCTCGTTTCTTTCGGGTGTTAACACTTGAACCTTCTCGCTGCGCTACGGACGGAGGTTCACCCCCAGAATCCTTAGTATCGCTTCGGAATTCAATACGCCTCCCTTGGAGCGTAATCTACAATTATTTTGTTAAAATCTCAGACCCGAAACATTCTTGGCTCAGTACTTTGTTTTACCTTTTTTATTTGCTTTGTGCGGTTTTCCTTTCACGTCTTATTGTTATGTTATGACAAACCAAGATAAAAAAAAAATATTCTGTTCTATAATAATGTCTTAGTTAATACCTAAACTGAAATAAAAGCCTATCTTGTATTTGTACAATGTACATCTGTTTTTGCATTTAGTCATTTCCTCGCTGAGGTGGGATGAAAAGTTACGTGTTGCACTCGAGTGCAAAGATTTTTCACCTTGTGCTCTTTTGATTCCCTCGCTATCGCTCATGATTCTAATTTTGAATCACTCGTTGCACTCGTGATTCAATTTTAGAATCATTCGCTTGCTCGGTCATCAAAATTGAGCACGCGGTTAAAAATCAACTTTGCACTCTTGTATAACAAATAACTATGATTAAATTAATGGTGGACCTTGGCCATGTATGGCCATATCCCTATCATCGTTTAAATCCTCAGGGACTAGACTATCCAAGACAAAAAGATTTTTCATCCCCCCACCTCGGAAAGGGTACTTTTGCTCTTCGATATCTAAGCGTAAAAGCCGCTTTTATCCTCTAGTGAGTAAAAGCCGTTTTTATCCTCTAGTGAATAAAGTAAATTTGAATTTAGAACATCGTATGCACTGAAGAGTTGCAGCAGTAATGGCGGCCGGTGACCGCAACAGCTGATCGCTTGCTGTGGTGCCCACTTGACGTTCGAAGGTTGTCGTACCACATCAAATTTCAAAAATAGAATTGGTTTCCTCACCTTAGGTGTGAAAAGCAGAGTACGCTCCTCTGGCGTTGCCTTGAGCTAACTTGAATCCCTCGCTACACTAAGGATTTTTAAGTTTAGTCCCTCGTTTCTTTCGGGAATTAACACTTGAACCTCATCGCTGCGCTACGGACGGAGGTTCACCCCCAGAATCCTTAGTATCACTTCGGAATTCAATACCTCCTTGGGCATAATCTGCTATTATTTTGTTAAAATCTCAGACTCGGAACATTCTGGACTCAGTACTTTTTTATTTACCTTTTTTTATTTGCTTTTTGCGGTTTTCCTTTCACGTCTTATTGTTATGTTATGACAAACCAAGATAAAAATAATTAACTTTGAAAACTACTACCTAAGTATTATTTGTTTCAATTTAAAAATAATTCTGTTGTATTATAATGTATTAGTTAATGCCTAGACTGAAATAAAAGCCTATCTTGTGTTTGTACAATGTACATCTTTTTTTTTTTTTGTTTTTGCATTTAGTCATTTCCTCGCTGAGGTGGGATGAAAAGTTACGTGTTGCACTCGAGTGCAAAGATTTTTCACCTTGTGCTCTTTTGATTCCCTCGCTATCACTCATGATTCTAATTCTTGAATCACTCGTTGCACTCGTGATTCAAATTTAGAATCATTCGCTTGCTCGGTCATCAAACATGAGCACGCGGTTAAAAATCAACTTTGCACTCTTGTATAACAATTATCTATTAAAATTCGAAATAGTAGTTTCTGAGATTAGCACCTTCAACTAAAAAAACAAATTATTCAGCCTTTGGAGTCTCTTAGCCTATTTTGACGAAAACTAAAACTGCGTCATTGGTTTTTGAAAAAACAATAATCCTTGCCAGGAATCGAACCCGCTGATCTGGAAAAAAATCACTTCCTGTATTATTACACCATTTGATAGTGTTGCTAATAAGGATCAAATTCTGGGAAGTAATCATATACGTCAAACTTAAAGAAAACTTATAATAGTGAAAAACTGATCAATCTTCAAGGCAGTGAATTCAAAATAACAAAACAAGAAATATAGCAATATCACAAAAATCTGCTATTTCCTTATGTTTGCGGTATATGATTGCTTCCTAGAATCCGATCCTTTTTAGCAACACTATCATATGGTGTAATAATACAGGGTCTTATTTTTTTCCAGATCAGCGGGTTCGATTCCTAGCCAGGATTACTGATTTTTCTAAGATCCAATGATGCAGTTTTAGATTTCGTCAAAATCGGCCTACAGACTCCTTTCAAAGTTTTTCGATATTCCTCATAGTTTCGGACATAGCCACCCACGCCCAGTTGAAAAAGCTGAATAGTTTGTTTGTTTGGTTGAAGGTGCTCATCTCAGGAACTACTGGTTCGAATTTAAAAAAAAAAAATGTGTTTAATAGTCCATTTTTCGAGGAAGACTGTAAGTTATGTAATATCACGATATGACCAATAGGAGCCGAGCAGCAGGAGACACCGGGAGCAATTTAACTAAGTTAGCCACTGAAATTGAAAAAAAGAAAACCTGTTATTTAATGTACATAAAATTACGAAAACACTGAGATACATTTCACTTGCGCCGGGGCTGGGTCACAGATGACCCTTCTTCCTTGGATTAAGTTTAATTACTGTGGAAATGTTTCTATCCGCAAAGTAGTAATAAATGAAAACAAACAGAAGTGTGAAATACACTTGTACTGTTGTACGAAACATGTTGAACCTAATCGTAGTGCGATAAGAGGATAAGATTTT
The DNA here is from genome assembly GCA_028554685.1 of Agrotis ipsilon. NCBI lineage: Eukaryota > Metazoa > Arthropoda > Insecta > Lepidoptera > Noctuidae > Agrotis > Agrotis ipsilon. The sequence goes on along the minus strand of CM052962.1, from coordinate 18,616,541 downwards.
GTTTTCAGATTTATATTTTCGGGTTCTAAGGGATGAGAAAATCTACTAGTTCTGGTTGCACACCTCCGAAATGTTAGAATAGTATTTTAACACAACATGACATCACTATATTTATTTAGATCTGACAACACTAAATAGTTTTTTGTTCCGTTTCCTGAACGAGTTTTTTCTCTTCTCTCTAAGTTGTCTGTGGTTCTGTTAGCGTTCTGATATATGTCCGGGTCTAGTACAAGATTAATTAATAATTATCTTAAGTATTTTCATGAAGTTCAATTTGCTTGTCATCGTTTATTTTATAGTAATAAACGTGCAAACATCAAAGCTAGAAGACCATCTTTTATTTTACATCTCCGACTACACCTGGCTGCCACCACGTGCGAACAGCTTCCACACAAAGCACTTTGCAACAGGTTCTGCACCCAGCGTTCTATCTGGGATTGGCAGCGAGAAGCAAAAAGCAAAGGAATTGGTGAGAAATATTATTATAATTATAACCTATAAATAGTCGGAGAAATGTCGCATGAAAATCCAATTGCTCATGCACAAGATGGCGACATGCACCATGTGCCGGGTGCTAACTTCAATAACATGAATGTTCCAAAACTGGAAGGTGTTTCCAATTACACCACATGGAAATTCATTATGAAAATGTTGCTGACCTTGGACGGAACGTGGGGTTGTGTGACCGGAGTGGACCTGGATGTTAATCGCAACCAACGTGCGCTTGTGCGCATTTGCTTAACAATTGATGTCAATCTTCATCAATATGTGCGTACAGCAAGCAAGGCAAAGGAAGCATGGGATAATCTGGCATCTGTTTTCGAAGATAAAGGCCTTTACAGGCGTGTTTTGTTGCTGCGTCAGTTGCACAGAATCAGTCTGTGTGAATTTACAAACATGTCACAGTATATTTCGACAGCTATGACGCTTGTGCAACAACTCGCAGATATTGGGCGTACTATAGAGGATGGCGAGGTAGCCGAGATACTGCTCAGTGGTCTGACTGCGGAGTATGATGTCCTAGTATCTAGTTTGGAGACGGCCTGCATGAGCCGTGTGCTTTCCAGCGAGTTGGTGCGGACACGTTTGCTACAGGAGGAGCATAGGAAGAATGGTTCTTCAGAAAGTAATGGTGTTAATAGTGCGGCTTATGTTGCTGGCAAGAAAGTGTTAAAAGTGTGTAATTATTGTAAAAAGCCAGGGCATATTAAATCTAAATGTTATAAGTGGAAAAAAGACAATAAGCAATCTTCTGAAAAAACTCTTATTGTGACAGAATCTGCTTGTTTAGCTGCACACCATGATTGGATAGTGGACTCAGGATGCACAGCGCATATGTGCAACAACAAAAAGTTATTTATGGACTTTAAAAATAATATAACTAAAGTTACAATAGCAAATAATGATCTTCTTAACAGTGAGGGCACTGGTAAGATTAATTTTGTTTGTAATAAGCATGAGTTTGTTGCTGAGGACACTATGTTTGTCCCTGAGTTGTCCACAAATCTCCTCTCTGTAAACAAACTAGTGAAGTCTGGTTACTCTGTTGTCTTTGATCAACGAGGTTGTAACTTTTATAAAAATCCTCAGATTATAGGTAATTCCTTAGGTTATGCTAACAACCATAATGGTGTTTATAGATTGAATTGTGTCATTCCTGTGTGTCAAAGTTCTGGTGAGGAGCATTCTTCAGTCCCTCTGAAGAATCTAGTTCAGAGTGAACAGAGTGCAATGGTTGCTACTGAGATGGAATCTTTATGGCATAGGAGACTTGGTCATTTGAGTCATGGGGGATTATGTACTCTGCGGAGAAATAAACAGTTAATGTTTCAGGAAGTTCCTGGAAGTAACTTGGATGAGTGTGTTGCATGCCTGCAGGGGAAACTCGTTGCAAAACCGTTTCCTGTCGGCGAGGCAAAGCGCGCTACTCAACCGCTGGAGCTGATCCATTCAGATGTCTGTGGCCCGATGTCTGTCTGTAGCTGGGGTGGAGCCAGATATCTGTTGACACTGACAGATGACTACAGTAGGAAAACCTGGGGTTACCTGCTTAAGAACAAATCCGAGGTAATGTTACATTTTATTAATTTTAGAGCCCTTGTGGAGAAACAAACAGGATTGCGAATAAAAGTTTTTAGGACTGATGGTGGTGGTGAATACTGTGGCGGGAAATTCGAAGCCTATTTGCGAAATGAGGGAATTGTACACCAGGTTACTGTTCCGTACACCCCTCAGCAGAACGGAATTTCGGAGCGCCTTAACAGGACCATCATGGATAAGGCACGCTGCATGCTGATGGAGTCTGGTCTTAGCCGGGAATACTGGGGTGAGGCGGTTATGACCGCAATTTATTTGAAAAATCATTCCCCGACGTCTTCCCTAGGTGGATCTGTGCCCGAGCAGGTTTGGACTGGTTCACCGTCACTGGACCTTGGTCACCTGCGTGTTTTTGGCTGTGTTGCATTTGCCTTAAAACCTGAGCCAAAGCGCAATAAGATAGAGTCAAAATCGACTATGTGTTTGTTTGTTGGTTATAGTGAAACTATTAAGGGCTATAGACTCGTTGAACCCACTAAACCCCGACAGATTATTTTTTCTAGAAATGTTTCTTTCTTAGAAAATAAATTTTTGAGAGATATGAACAATATTTCTAGTCATGAGTCAAAACAGAATATTATTTCTTATAATTTTGACATGAATATTCAATCTAATAATAATTCTAATGAAAATGTTAGTGAGGAATTGAATATTAATAATGAAAATAATAAATTAATGAATAATCATACTTTAGTTAATGAATCTCATGAAAGTGACACAATTTTAAACAGTTTTAATAATGAAAATACTGGTGTCATTTCAGCTCCTGACTCAGACTCTGAGTATTGTACGGGCAGTGAGGAGGACACGAGCTGTTCGAGTCCTGCGGCCGGGGACTGCAGCTCGAGTACTTCCGACGTGTCGACTACTGGTAGGGATGTAGCCGTGGCCAGCTCTGAACTTAAGTTATCAGTGGCTACCACTAGCCGCCCCGTGCGTGGTACGCGTGGAGTGAAGCCCATAAGGTACCAAGATTATTCTTTATTTACACATGCAGAGTTGGAGCCTGTATCTTATGAGGAGGCCATATCTTCTCCTAGTAGTGAGGAGTGGCAGCGTTCTATGAAAAGAGAGTTCGATGCTCTTACTAATAATAATGTATGGAAGCTTGTCGATCGCCCATTGGATCAAAACGTAGTGAAATGCAAGTGGGTGTATAAGATTAAAAATGACACTTCAGGCAACCGTACCTATAAGTCGCGTCTTGTTGCCCGCGGGTTCTCACAAACTTATGGGGTTGATTATGACGATACTTTTTCGCCAGTGGTACGCCATAGCACTCTGCGTACTTTGTTTGCGCTAGCTACTGAGATGAATATGAACATAGAACATTTGGATGTAGATACAGCATTTCTTAATAGCAGTTTGAATGAGCGCATTTATATGGAGCAACCTGAAGGGTTTATTGAGAATAAAAGTAAAGTGTGCCTACTTTTAAAAAGCATATATGGGCTAAAACAAGCAAGCCGTATGTGGAACATGACTGTACATAATTTACTGATTGGTAACAATTTTTCACAAAGTAAATGCGAACCTTGTGTTTATGTTAAGAGAGATAAAGGTGTGTTGACAATAATTGCATTATATGTGGATGATTTTTATGTTTTTTCTGCTCATAAGGCATCCATAGATGAATTGTATACTTTATTAAAAAAGGAATTTAATGTTAAAAAATTAGGCCCTATTAAAGTTTGTCTTGGCATGCATGTATCTCATGATGTATCAAAAGGTGTATTAAGATTAGATCAATCACAGTATATAAAAACATTGTTGGTTCGCTATGGCATGGAAAATTGTAAGCCTGTGTCTACACCTTTAGCACTAAATATAAAGCTGGATAAAGCTGAAAAGGAAGTGCTTGATGATAATGTGTATAAGTATAGAGAATTATTAGGTTCCCTTATGTACCTATCTGTATGCACTAGGCCTGACATAACGTATGCATGCAGTCAGCTAAGCCAGTTCAATAATTGTTTCGGCAGAGAACATTGGCTCGCGGGAAAACGAATTTTAAGGTATCTTGCAGGCACTTTAAATTATTCCCTATGTTTTAATAGGTCTGGTAGTTTAAATATTACTGCTTATGCCGATGCCGACTGGGCTAATAATATTGTAGACCGAAAGTCTTATACTGGATTTGTGATTCAGATGGGTGGGAATACCATTAACTGGGAAGCACGGAAACAAAAGTGCATAGCATTATCAAGCACTGAGGCGGAATATTTGGCTATAGGTGAGGTGTGTAAAGATTTAAGTTTCCTTAAGAATTTTTTGGCAGAAATTGTAAATGTTCAAATAGACATAATGTTATTCAATGATAATCAAAGTGCCCTCAAACTGTTACAAGCCAAAGAATACTGTCATAAGAAAACTAAACACATAGACTTAAGATATCACTATATTAAAGATCTGATACAACATAAGTTTGCTAATGTACAGTATATGTCAACTCATAATATGATTGCTGATGTATTGACGAAGGCTTTATGTTCCACTAAACATAAGGATTTTATAAATAAGATAATGAATGTTAAATAGGTAAGAACGCTGTGCAATTGTGATTTGAAATGTTTTTTAACTGTTGACTTGTCATGTTGAGTAAAAAGGAGAGCATGTTAGAATAGTATTTTAACACAACATGACATCACTATATTTATTTAGATCTGACAACACTAAATAGTTTTTTGTTCCGTTTCCTGAACGAGTTTTTTCTCTTCTCTCTAAGTTGTCTGTGGTTCTGTTAGCGTTCTGATATATGTCCGGGTCTAGTACAAGATTAATTAATAATTATCTTAAGTATTTTCATGAAGTTCAATTTGCTTGTCATCGTTTATTTTATAGTAATAAACGTGCAAACATCAAAGCTAGAAGACCATCTTTTATTTTACATCTCCGACTACACCTGGCTGCCACCACGTGCGAACAGCTTCCACACAAAGCACTTTGCAACACGAAACAGCTCCACCGATGTTAATGGAACAAACACCTAGTGTCACTGAACCATTAAAATCGATGGAGCCGCTCGGAAAGTTTGAAATTCACTAGTCACACAAGTCTCATTCAAACATGAACCTTCAACTATTGTGATAAAGTTGAAAATCTATTAAAGTTTCGGAGGGTAGTTTGATATGATGCCGTCTGTACTTAACTATCATGACAAGTGTTTGACAAGTTGTTAGTTTTTCCAAGGTTTAGAATAGATAAACAATTGCGTAGATAAAGATAAATGAGGATTAGTGGAGTGACATTTGTAGTTAGCTGGTAGATAATGTGGACAACCTAAATGAATGTAAATAAGTGCGGCAATCCTTGTCAGTGTGATATTATGTACTCTCGCTCGCTCCATCCTACTGAACTCGCACGTTCTACATAATATACCTACTGTTTGACATTATCCTTTCCAATTATCTATGAAAAAATGAATACTTATTTATAAGAAAATTTCACCAATCCGAGGCAAAGTTAGATATCACGTTTTCAATAGTGTTGTCGTATATCTTTTTAAACTGACATGGTCACTTGTTACAAATATTGGGGTTGAAAACGGGATATTTACCAATATAATAAACATGGTATGTTTATTATTAGTTTTGAGTTTCCGATATTTCGGCATTGTTGCAAGCGCCATGATCACGGATGAGCTGACTGGTAGACTGATTTATCTGCTCGTAAACATCCACCCGCGATAATTTCAGTTCATCCGTGATCATGGCGCTTGCAACAGTGTCAAAATACCGGAAACTCAAAACAAATAATAAACATGGTAAATATCCCGTTTCAAACCCGTCAAGCCAATCATTGTCGGTAATATTTAGTTACACACATTATTTAGCGATGCACATTATTTTGTGAATTAATTCTTGGTCCGTTAATTTTTGGCAACTAGATAGTTCGATAAACATATTTGGCTTATTTTAATCCACTTTAAAAAAAATAGGTTCTCAGTTGTTAGTTGTTGTGTGTATGTCCGACCGCGATTAAATAATATAATACAAATAAATAAGCTAAAAACTTTTTTTAAAAAAGGGAACCGACTTCAAAACCAAACACAAAAAAACTGTAAAATAACTTTTCTTTCGAAAGTCGGTGGCTTTGTTTTTTATTTCATTGACTACGGTATGGCCATTGGCCACCGACTTCCGAAAGAATAGTTATTTGTTATACAAGAGTGCAAAGTTGATTTTTAACCGCGTGCTCAATTTTGATGACCGAGCAAGCGAATGATTCTAAAATTGAATCACGAGTGCAACGAGTGATTCAAAATTAGAATCATGAGCGATAGCGAGGGAATCAAAAGAGCACAAGGTGAAAAATCTTTGCACTCGAGTGCAACACGTAACTTTTCATCCCACCTCAGCGAGGAAATGACTAAATGCAAAAACAAAAAAAAACAGATGTACATTGAACAAACACAAGATAGGCTTTTCTTTCAGTTTAGGTATTAACTAAGGCATTATTATAGAACAGAATAATTTTTAAATTAAAACAAATAATACTTAGGTAGTAGTTGAAAACTACTCCTCGACAACCTTCGAACGTCAAGTGGGCACCACAGCCAGCGATCAGCTGTTGCGGTCACCGGCCGCCATTACTGCTGCTACTCTTTTGTTCATACGATGTTCTAAATTCAAATTTACTTTATTCACTAGAGGATAAAAACGGCTTTTACTCACTTGGGGATAAAAACGGCTTTTACGGTCAGATATCGAAGAGCAAAAGTACCCTTTCCGAGATGGGGGGATGAAAAAGTTATTTTACAGTTTTTTTGTGTTTGGTTTTGAAGTCGGTTCCATTAATAAAAAAAAAAAATATTTTTCCCTTTTTAGTTTATTTTTTTTTACAAAAATCTTCATAATATAATCCGCGCCTTTGAAAATCTAAAATCCGCGTCAGCATCAAAAAACGAATCTATGTGGGCAACTTCACAAGGTATCTATTATTGTTATATACTCAAACCTTTTCCAGAATATAACGAACACTTTTCTAAAAACCGCAACAAAATCGGTTCAGCCAAACGCGAGATAATCGCGGACAAACATGCAATCGTCTCTGAAAATGTATAATCCAAGTAAGCAAAAACGGATCCACGGGGCACCGTCACGGCATATCTATTAGTGTTATATACTAAAACCTTCTCCGGAATAATGAACACTTTCCTGAAAACCGCATCCAAATCCGTCCAGCCAAACGCGAGATAATCACGGACAAATAAGCAATCGTCTCGGAAAATGTACAATCCAAGTAAGCAAAAAAAACTGTAAAATAACTTTTCTTTCGGAAGTCGGTGGCTTTGTTTTTTATTTCATTGCCTATGGCCACCGACTTCCGAAAGAAAAGTTATTTTACAGTTTTTTTGTGTTTGGTTTTGAAGTCGGTTCCCTTTTTTTAAAAAAGTTTTTTTTTATTTTTCCCTTTTTAGTTTAAATAATCAACAAAAATCTTCATAATATAATCGGCGCCTTTGAAAATCTACAATTCTAGTAAGCAATGAGAACCTACTTTTTTTTTAAGTCGGTTAACAAAAACGAATCTATGTGGGCAACTTCACGAGATATCTATTAGTGTTATATACTAAAACCTTCTCCGGAATTTAATGAACACTTTCTTGAAAACCGCATCCTAATCCGTCCAGCCAAACGCGAGATAATCGCGGACAAACATACATACATACATACATACATACATACAGGTCGAACTGAGAACCTACTTTTTTTTTTGAAGTCGGTTAAAGAATCGTAGTTACATGCGCGTTTGCAATGTTTGGTTTTTTATGTCGATATTGACCGGCCTACTTTGAGGATCGTTTGGAAAGGCTACGGGCTGCGTCCTCACCTTCAGTCTGACGCAGTCCTACCGGTTTTCGTTTTTTCGTTTCAAGAGGTACCTCAAGATTCAGTGGCGTGTTATGGTTAGCAGTCGGAATGCGTGAGGGAAAAGACATCCTCTACCTCTCGCCCCAGCCACAACTGAAGATGCCCACGACGTTGGAAATCGCGCTCTTCAAGGGAACTAATGGAGACGGGACCATAGGACCAAACGCCTAACATGACGCGGGTGAAACCGCGGGCAGAAGCTAGTCGCAATATAAAACCATAGAGGTTCGTACACAGGCACGCGTCAATGGCGTCAATGGATCTCAAAGTCGTTAGGTATCGGAGACTTGCGTCGCCTAGTGTACGAAGGGGCGAATAGACGGATTTGAACCCGCGACCTGACCTCGGATGTACCGAATCCGGAGGTCGCAGCTTCAAATCCTGCTCGGGGTTCGAATTTTTCTTTCCAGAAAACAGAGTTGATGTTATATTTCTCTTCGATGCAGTTAAATTATTCAGGGGCTTTGCCAAAGGATGAGGCTAACTCAGATACTGTAATTATACATAAACATAATATGATAATAATCTGTAATTGCTGATCATAAGATACCTTACAATATTAACAAGAAGGTTAATATAATAATTTCATTTTATTACCCCAGCCGACTAGTGGCTGACTGATAGCGCCAATTAGTTTGCAGATCGGCACATCTCTACATCCGGCTGCATCTTAGATATAACAATTGCAATATTAAGACGTAAGATTAAAACGGGAAAACTTGTCCTCATCGGGCACCTGGTGGGCTTCCGCAGAGGGCGCTCGACGATGGACGCTACCATGCGCGTGAGAGCCCTCACGACGGGGGATGCGGTATACCGGGGCAGGGTCGCCTTGGCATTGTCACTGACATCACCTACGCCTTAAACACCCTGCCCTGGATTTGCATCAGGGAGGTGCTCCAGTATCACCGGGTGCTGACCTACCTCCGTCGCATGGTCTACGCATGTCAGGATGGACAGAGCCGTCGTCTACCCCCGTCATCGGGAGAGTGAAATCGGCGAGAGATCAGTCCTGGGGCTGCTTCTGTGGATCATTGTCATTTACGACTGGATGTTGCGTGACGACCTCCCAGGCAAAGTCGTAGACAGCTTCCAGCAGTAGGGACTTAAAGTGGCGCTGCACAAGACAGAAGCCATGTGTTTTCATAGCATTGTCAGATCGCGCTACGTTCAGAATCCAGAGTGACGATGGGATGGGTTCACATCGGCGCCGATTCGACTATGAATTACCTAGGACTTGTGCTCGACAGCCAGTGAAACTTCAGGGAGCGCTTCTCTTCTGATGTTTGGGCGGAAAGACACGCCTGGTTGTCACCATTGCAAGGATTGTGGGAGTGCCACAACACTTAACCCTAACCCTAAAACGTAAAAGGCTATTAAAGGAACACCGAGACGAATGTTAGTCAGTACGAATCTGACAGCCCCTACCGTCCCGCATCGGGTGGAAGGACTAATACTTTCATCATCATCTTCATCCCAGCGACTGCTGTGCCTTTCAAGGTCTCCTTTCTTTACCATTCATTTATTTGTTTTACTTTAACACATCGCTATAACACGGCCAAGGCCAATTACGATAGATTGACACAATTTCATAAACATTTGAGCCTTGGTAATCCACAATTCCGATATTTTCCGAAATAGATCCCATAGAAGCGGTTGTAAAGAAAGTAGCTACATAAATTACAAATTGTTTCCTTTCAGGATTTTTAAGCCTGCAGTAGGCGGCGAGCGCGCAGTACCACATGTTAACAGTACGCTGACAGACAAGATAGCGCCGGCGCACATGTGCGCGATAAAGATGTCTATACACCGGCCCGCCGCCAGCCACGTAGTCTCTCCTCCATGCGCGGAGCCCAGGGCTTCGTTCAAATAACCCGACCCCCCCACACACACACACACACACACTTCAGACGATATTATGGAAAATATTGTGAATAAATAAAATGAAGTCGACTATGCGCTAGTCCTCCACTCATTCACTTCAATTTTGTTTCGGCCGTCTGTTGGGGGGCTCCACCCACCGACACTGCGGTAGGCCGCGTGCCCGGTGTGTAGGCAGCTCAACAAGTGTGAGCTCGCTCGTGTCGCCGCATGATCGTGTCGAACGCGCACCTGACTAACATAACACTCTGATGTGTTGTAAAATGTTAAAGTCACGTAGTAACTGCGCATCCAATTGAAGCATTACTTAGTGCACGTCTTGAATATAAAACAACTCTAGGTAGGTACTTAGGTATATTATGACATCCTCTCACCTGAACGAGTCAGGAGCACTTGCTGACCAGACAAGTGGCTCGCGGAACTGTTTTATAACAGTTTACCGACAGTCTGTAACTCTGGAACGTAGGCACTAGGGCTTTCTTTTTTTAACGTTGCCCACACTAGGAATTTCTCCTATGCGTATTTCCCTTTCCGTGTTTAACTGGCGACACCGGTCTCGCGAAATCCACACGCTTTTGTTTTACTACGGAATCCTACGATCCCGTGTTCAATTCGCGTCAACTGAGCACGCTTTTGCGATCAAGCAACGTTAAAAGAAGTTTTACAAAACAGTGTGTAATTGAATTGAACACGGTTTTTTAACCTATCTATTCGAAACAAATCAGTACTGTTTAATGTTTTATATAAATATATTGACTCGGCCATCGCATGAAAACACGTGTTAATTAAATTATTTAGTGCGATGACCAAGTCAATATATTTATATAAAACATTAAAGATTTTTAAGATTGAGATGCGTCATTATAAGAAGATTTTTAAGATTGAGATGCGTCATTATAAGATGCTGTCGATTATTACGTAACAACTTAATGCTTCGAGTACTGAGATTCCAGACACAATTGATTTTCAATTAGGGAGTGGACGTATTAAGACAGGAAGTCGCTTAAGTATTACATGGATAAGACTTGGTATTACATGGATCTCACAACTTTTTACCGTAGAACAACTGAGTTGCGAGACTTGGTTTTTTTGACAAGTATTGTTTTTGATGGGATCTCATTTCTTTTTGTATTTCGTAGACAGTTCTACTTTTTTCTTTTCCGTACTTTCTACTTATATCTACCAGCAAGTTCATTGTACATTAAGAAAATTTGACTATAAGTGGTAGCACTGGTAGCCTGATGTGGTTTGTCCGTAGCTAGGTAATCCATCCTTTGCGAATAATTTGCATGACGGGAATTTTTTGCTCGATTTGGCAGGGGAACTACCGTGCGCCTATATTTATATGTTATTATGAAGTTATTTAAGCAGTTATGTACCTATCTAGAAAACTGGACCAACATTGAAAAATTTTACTCGACTTGGCGGGGGCACTACCGTGCTCCCAAATATTTTAGTTTTTCCTTGATTCATACACTAAACACTGCTTATATTCCAAATTTGAAGCTTCTAGGTCTGCTAGAAGTGCCTTAGAATTTTGATGATCGGTGAGTCAGTGAGTGACAAAATTAAGAAACTTTGACCCGTTATAATTCTTAAACTACTGGTTCAAATTGAATGAAATTTGAAATATACCGTGTCTTTACAATGCCTGCATGGTTACTGAAAATTCAGTCTTCTAGTTTTATCCACAACAAAGTTACAGGGGGTCGAAAATGGCCTGAATTGCTTCGAGAAAAGGATGGTAGGGCCGTGCCACTTTTTTGCTCGACTTGGTGGAGGCACTGCAGTGCCCCCAGATAGTATAAAGATTCAATACTATTGTGAAAGCAAAAGAAGTTGGAAATATAAACACGTTTATTTGTTTTTCATGTTGGATGCCTTGAGAGCGCGGTAGGCGGCCACGGCGGCCAGGCGCGCGCGCTCGCGCCGCTGCAGCTCGGCAGGGGGCGCCGCCTTCTTGTTGTTGTTGTTGTTGCCGCCCGCCAGCAGACTGGTGAGCAGCAGGTCTCGCTTGCCGGGCTGGAACATTCACACGTGACTGTTCCCAATATGATTTAATTGCTACTTTTGTGCAGAGTGAAATTTTATTAATGAGCAATCTTTCAAATTCGGGCTTTACTAACGATACTGATCGTATTAAGGAACTCAAAAACGTTGTAAATGCAAGTATCTTCGCTTAATATAATTTGATGTTTGTTTACTTTTCGTGTACTGCGCTTAAAAAAATTGTTACTTTAGGATTTCTTGGGGTTCATGATTCTTTTTTATTAATTATTTTTAAACGCATTAACGCATGCGATGCGCATCGTAAAGATGATTTTTGAGGAAAGAAAAACACGCTACCATAAAGCGTTAACGAGGGATAGAGAATTTCGGCTTGCAAATGTGGATTGCAATGGCCTAGTTGGTTAAGGCGTCTGGAGTACCTATCCAGAAGACGCAGGTTCGAATCCCACTTGCAATCTAAAATTTTTCTTTCCTCAAAAATCATCTTTTTTATTACTTTTAATGTTTATTTGCAATAATAAGCCATTTTGATTTGCGATTTATTAGACGTAATGCAATCAGCATCGTGAGTTGAGCCTTAGATTAAAATATTGCCCATGATTTCGCACCCTGTATAGGTAACATCCGGGACAACTGTGTCTTAGGCTGGCCTGATTAAAACAAGTTGTTTCAAAACGCATATTTAAAACAGTTTGACATAAAACATTTTTTTTTAATCACAAGTTTTAACTACTTTTCATGGCGGATGAACAGATATGTATAAAATAAATTAATATTTAAATGTCTAAATAGCTTGACATAAAACCATCATTTCGATATCTTGTACTATTTTGGAGATATCCGCTTTTGAAAATCTAGAATTTTGGAAAAAAAACATTTTTACCTTTTCGCATTTGTGAAGTTGAATTTAAAATCGTCAAAGATCCAGACAGCAGCAGCAGTGTGTCACTTTTTCACTCTTCCTTCACCACCTACGATGTACAGTCAGATGAATCCGGGCTCCAGCTTATGATCTCCCTCAATCATCATCATCAGCCAGAAGACGTCCACTGCTGAACATAGGCGTCCCCCTTAGACTGCCACGCCGATTGACAATTAGCCACTTGCATCCATCGGTTGCCCGCGGCCCTCACGATGTCGTCGGTCTACCTAGTGGGAGGCCTGCCTACACTGCGTCTTCCAGTCCGTGATCGCCACTCGAGAACTTTTACTCCCCATCGTTTGTCAGTTCTACGAGCGATGTGGCCTGCCTAGTGGTGTGCCTGGTGGCAATATTCCCACTGCCGGCAATATTCCCAATTTTGCCACTGCCGGTAAAATACCAAAACTGCCGGCAACATTGGCAAAATTGGCAATATTGCCAATGTTGAGACCCCCTAGGCACACAGTGCCTAAGGAAGAGCTTTTGCCCGCATCCCAGGGTGCACCGGCCCGAAAAACTGGTCTTCCCCCCGGACGTAACCCAGAAGGAACTCCAGTCCACAAGCGCACGTGGAGGTTTCCTGTCTTAGCACCCCAAGATATCAAGCTTGATGGTGGTCACCGAATTTAAGAACTACTTATACCTATGGGCATTGAGAGAGCCTTTAGCTGAAGCCCCATATCATCTCAAGATGCAGGTTCCACCTGACTTTGTTCATCGTAGGTAGGGAGGGTCTGCTACTGCTTTCTGGATCTATGGTGATATCAAATACAACTTTCCAAATGAAACACGAATAACTAAAAATATTTTTGTCCCTAAATTACAGACTTTCAAGGGCGGATACCTCGAAAACTATACAAGATATTAAAATGCTAACTGAGTAAAACTTACTGAATTATTGCCAATTCAACTTGCAAATTTTAGAGCTATGTCGGTGACTCTGGTTCTTCGCCGAATATCCGTGTTCCGGATTTTATCCCGCAAAGAAACATTTTTTTTCAAATCAAATCAAATCAATTTATTTGTGAAACATAGGTTTTATGACAGATGGATCTTAAGAACTAAATAGTGCGCTATGTCTTGTCAATTTTGACATACAAATACTTTTATGGGAAACATGCGTATTTAGTCAATTATAAAAGAAAAAATTGAACACATAAAATTAAATAGTTTACAATAAAGGACATTGGGAAATCGATGTATGGGATTTGGGCCCACCCTTCAATAGTAACATGTTATATACCGTTGGATACGGCTCTTTAAGGGGAACATTTCTTGCTAATAAACATATGGTCTAACGTTAGTACTTTCGGAGATATGAGGTCTTAAAGTTATCTCGTCTAACATTTTATTTGTATCACATTTAATTAAAAAGGGCTATATTCTTCGTGAACATCCTTGTTTAGAGTGAAAGTGATTTGAATTTAGAATGTTGATATTGTTAGTGTACGAGCTGAATGACTAAGGCTGCGGTTCCACTGGAGCGGAACGGAGACAAGCTGTGCCGTGCCGGGATTAATACGAAATTATAAAAAGTACAGATCTATGATGGCCCACCCTTCAATACTAACATGTTATATACCGTTGGATAGGGCTCTTTAAGGGGAACATTACTTGATAACAAACATATGGTCTAACGTTAGTACTTTCGGAGATATGAGGTCTTAAAGTTGTCTCGTCTAACATTTTATTTGTTTCACATTTAATTAAAAAGGGCTATATTCTTCGTGAACATCCTTGTTTAGAGTGAAAGTGATTTGAATTTAGAATGTTGATATTGTTAGTGTACGAGCTGAATGACTAAGGCTGCGGTTCCACTGGAGCGGAACGGAGACAAGCTGTGCCGTGCCGGGATTAATACAAAATTATAAAAAGTACAGATGTGGCGCCTAGTCGGTAAAGACGTTTGTGTCTCTGAGTCAGTCATACTTGCAGTGTCCTGGCTGCATATATTATTTTTAGAAGAAAACTCGATTGGCGTGATAATTACATTAAACGAGGTCTCCCGCCCTGTGTGGAGCAGAAGGGACTGTACGACTTCTACTTACTAACAATCCACCCCATGTTATTCATCATAAGCGGCTGCTGGCTCTAGGGTAAGCTCGTTTTTTTTTTCGCAAATCGCTATGCAGTGTACTTTGTTTTAGTTTTTTTTTTAATACAAGTTAATTGTTACACTATTTAATTTCATTGTCAACATTCAAAGTTAAGACAGTTGGAATAACTTAGGTGTTGTGTAACGAATACATTTCCGGTTTTAAGTTCTCTTAAATTCTCAGATAGGAGAACATTCCCGAGAACATAATATATCAAATGTGTCCTCCCAACCCACCTTGGGTGGAGCGTCATGCGTCCGGGTATTGTTTATCTCAAAATGAATTAAACTACGATCATTAATTGCTTAGATCGGGATAATATATGGTACCTAGTACTCACGGCTACACATCAAGCTATACAAAACCAGTTTGTCTTGGTCTCGCTTCTTGCGAATTTCACATACAATGAACGGTCAGCTAATACAGGTTTTGCATAGCTTGATGTGTAGCCGTGTGTACTAGCACTCCGCCCGCAACTTCGTTCGTGCGTATTTCGAACTTCACATTCGTGAATTTTAACTTCTGGCAACCCTCTTTATGGGATACTTTTGGAAAATCTAAATACGTACCGTGTCACTTCATTTGAATTTGGGTTTAAAAAGATTAAGTTCGTTAACCCACTAACAACCCTTCAAGGAAAAATTAATTAAAATAACCTTAATCAATTACTAAAAGAAAAAGAGTTTTGCGATTTTCACACTACTAGGGGTTGGCTTTTTAAAAATAGATAAATACGCATCGTTTAATTGATTAAGAGATAATGTATGCCAAGTTTTGAGCTCATCGAAGCAAGCAGTAAAATCCTTCCGTTAAAACCTTATTACTCCTTTTCACCAACTTGGGGGGCGATTTTCGAAAAATCCTAAAATACGTATTTAATTATTTTTTATCGTCTTTCTATATACTGAGTTTCAAATTCATGGGCTCACGCATTATCAATGTCCCATACAAACTTTAACACCATCTAAATCACCAATGGAGGGTAGTTTTAAAAAAGTAATGACGCCAATCATTTTCATTTACTTATCCTCGTATTCATGCTATGTTTCAAGTTTATAAACCCAAGGAATAAGATTTTGCATACAAAGGTTTTCGCCCCCTTTCAACCCTTAATAGGAAGATTTTCGCAAAATCCCTTCTTAGTGGCCACTTACATAATAAACTGTAATTATTGTAAAATAAAACATGTTTTTACGTTTAGCGATTTAGGCTGTAGGAGAGTCTTACGACCGTACCCTGACCTTTAATTTTTATAGATAACTCCGAAAGTACAGACTTTTGATCTTAGCCGTAATACTAAGTTTTATTCAGCATAAAAATACCTATTCATTCATATGTATCTTATTCTTATTGAGAGGTGGGCCCACTTTTTCCCAATATCCTTTCAATATTAATTCACATTATCATTTAAAAAGTCTTCGATTTTATAATAACACTTGTCAGTAAGCAATAATTTGAGAGCTTTTTAAAACTTTACTAGAGGCATATTCTTAATATTATCTGGTATTTTATTATAAATCTTTGGCGCAATGCCAAAAAAACTCTTTTGCATTAAAGATGTCTTGCATTTTATATTACTCAACTGTGACAAATATTGAGCACGTATTGGCTTTCTTTTAGTATCAGACATTTTTGCGAATAAGTGGAGGTTGCTTTTTACAAATACTGCTGTTTCCAAAATATACAATGCTGGTAGTGTTAGTATTTTCAATGATTTGAAGGATGGTACACAGCTATCAGTAGTTTTTAATCCACACATAGATCTTATACAGCGTTTTTGCATCTTAAATATAAGTTCCCTGTCAGTTGACTGTCCCCAAAATATAATTCCGTACCGAAGCACTGAGGCGACTAGTCCATGATAGGCTGTCAGTAACGTCCTGATATTTACCTTTTTAGACAATTGATAGAGTGCGTACGCAGATTTACTCAGTCTGTTACATAGGTGTTCTATATGTGATTTCCATGTCAATTTATCGTCTACTATTATACCCAAGAATTTAGCAGTATTAACTAATTCTATTTTTTTATTTTCATGAGTCAAATTAAGAGTGGGATTTGCCCGTCGTTGATGGAATTGCATGATTTTTGTTTTATCCAAATTGATTACTAAATTGTTACAGTTAAACCAATGTATTATTTTTGTTAGTGAGTCATTAATATCGTTTTCATAACTGTTGAGATTAGTGCATTCTATTATAGCTGTGCAATCATCAGCAAAGAGAACCATTTTTTGTTGTGTCATCATTGGAAGGTCGTTGATATCTATTATGAAAAATAATGGACCAAGCACGGTACTCTGAGGGACACCATACCTTAGGAGTCTTGGTTTCGATATGTAAGTGGTTACAATTTTAGTTTTAGGGCATAATCTACTAATTTCAGTACACTGGTATCTATTGCTTAAATATGATTTTAGGAGGTCTAGGACATTACCTCTTATACCATAAGCATGTAATTTATCTACAAGTAGTGTATGATCTACGTGGTCAAAAGCTTTACTCATGTCAGTGAAGATAGCACAAACAGGTTTTTTATTATCAACACATGACATGACAGTGGAAAGTAAATCATATAGAGCCATATTTATTCCACCTTTCTTTCGAAAGCCTTTTTGTTCCACACAAAATAAATTATATTTCTCAAAATAAGAGTAAAGCGAATTATAAATAACTTTTTCAAAAATTTTTGAAATTATAGGAATCTTAGCAATTGGTCTATAGTTTTTTGGATCAGTTTTGTCATTTTGTTTAAATACGGGCTTAATTATAACTTTTTTTAGGCTATTTGGAAAAATACCGTCACGAATACAAATATTGATAATATGTGCTAATAGAGGCGATATGATTTGTTTTACATATTTTATTACTTTGGTAGACACACCATCATAACCGACAGTATTCGTATTTTTTAAGTCATCGATAATTCTAATAATGTCATTAGCTGAAACGGGAGTCATAAATAATGATTGTGATGTCAAATTTTGAAACTTAGAATTAGGCGGATGTTTGTCAATTGGTGGTTTATTTTCAATTATGTCAATAAAATAGTTATTTAATTCATTAGTAATAAATCAAAATAGTTATTTTATTTTTCTTCTTGTTTATATAATAATTGTTTTTTTTTCACCGAGTTGAAAAATTGTGAATGTTATGTACGCCATTATTGTGACGTGCATCAGACCGCTCTTATTATAAACTGTAAATTTTAATGTTAAATGTATGTGATGTGGCTGTACTTTTCTAATAAATAAATAAATAAACTCCGAGCATAACTCTTTCCATTGCTCGTTGAGTGACTCTTAGTCTCTCTAAAAGGCCAGCAGTCATGGACCACGTTTCAGAGCCATACGTAAACACACACTGGTTAAACACACTTGTCTTGAGTCACTGTGGGATTCTCGATGAGAAGATATCACGTAGCTTCCCAAACGCTGCCCATTCGATTTGGATTCTTCGGGCGACATCTTTCTCGAAGTTAGACCTACCTAACTGAACAATCTGTCCAAGGTAAGTATAATGGTCTACAACTTCGAGAGTATCATTCCCAACAACAACCGGTACGGGTGCCAAATAGACATTTGGCGACTTTAGTCTTTCAAAAGCGGATATTTCAAGAACTGTACTATCGAAATGCTTACTGAATAAAACTTATGGCTTTATTCAGCTTGACACAACTTTTTAATTTGCTGGGCTGTAATTTAGTGCGTGAGTGTGAGTGCTAAAATATTTTGGTACATAAATTAGATAGGTGTCATTGGGCCTTACGAGGTTAAGTAAGTTGAAGTAACTGTGAAGTTTCGATTGTCCGACTGCATTGATGCATGCATGAATTTTCGTAAATTTGATTTAAAAGCAGTTGTTTTTCTGAAGTACATAACAGAAAATGTTGGGCTTAAACAATATGAATGTATAGGATGTATCGTACAGACCCTTGGCGCCGCAAGGCCGCGCGTGGGAGGCAACGTGGGCGGCTGGTGCGCCACGTCCCCGAAGGCGACGCGCTCGTACTGCAGCTCGCGCCGCTCCTGCTGTGCCTGCACCACAAACATCTACTTTAACCCATGTACAATTAACAATCACGTCCCCGAAGGCGACGCGCTCGTACTGCAGCTTAGCAGCCTAGCAGAAATATACGCTGTACGGCGACCCGCACATCATCATTTTATTATGAATAGTCTAATCATCAGTTTACGCGCTAACTTTGGTTTTAGCGTCCCAAATTGCTTATAAGAACTTAGTACGTGATCAGATCGCATTTAGTGCCGTCCCTCGTGCTCCCTCGCTCTATTAAAAAATATTTGTAGCATTCTGAACAATACACAGTTTTCTGTGAGCATTTCAGTTTATCATTTATAACATCCCAAACAGCAATCTCTACATACGCGATAGGCCTAAGTTGGTCTAGTCTCGAAGTCTCTTTCGGAATCACATAAATAACCTTTGCCAGCTAATCATTATTACATTGTAGAACCTAGAACGGCAATCATAGTTCACGGAGACTTGGGATGAGACGATGGATTAAACGCATATAACTCGACCTCTTTTAACTCAATTTTAATAAAGTAAAATAATACACAATATAAATAGTGTGGTCCAGGTCTTACGCTCTCTCGCTTACACATTTACTCCAACACAGAAACATTCCACATACTCGCACATTCGCACGTATCAATTCCTCCACAAACAGAACCGTTCATGCCTCGTGCAACAGCACACAATATTTCGTTACCTCAGAGGTTTTCATCTTTTTGGCCTTTTTTTTGAGCGCTAGTTTCTGTGTCCTAGAAAGGCGCGGCTCGACGTCCTGGTCCTGCGCCGCTCGCGCCGCCTTGCGCCGCTTGCGCGCGCGCCTCTCGCGCTGCTCGCTCATGCGTAAGCCTTTCTCATCTTCGGCTTCGATGTCTAGCTGAGAACAGTAACGATATTGAATTATACGTTGATTCCATCAAAGCTTTCTTGTGGACATTCCGCCGACGCATCCCACGGTGCAAATCCGGAATGACGGAGATCGTGCTGTAATTCCTTAAACATGTCTATGAATGGCGTGTGGAAGTGCAACGGCAAGACGAAACATCGCTGTCGCGACATATCCACGTATTGCGGATTCACGGTTGTTTCGAGAGGTCTCTATGTCGAATTCAGCTTGAAGCTAGGTCTGCCCGGCTTTATCTGAACACCGCCTTGTCCTCAGAGAAGCGATACGCGGCGGCGACCTGTAGCATCTGGCACTGGTTCAGAACATGTTACGGAGGAATGGAAAGCAACCGTCTCTTTGTGCGAAATAGTAATGCTAGCCAAGGCGGAGGCGGAAGATATGAGGGAGAAGATATCCTTGACCTCACACCCCAGACTGACGTTACTGTGGGTGCGAACTTGAGGGCGACAAGTAATGGGTAGACTCACCCTCTGATCAAGGACCCAGGCCGGGTCAATGGAGCGCAGTGTTCCATGCGCGCCTCAAGCGTTGAGCGAACTGAGACGCGGCCTCTAGAAGGTAAACAATTTGTGTCAAGATTTTGTCTCTTGAAGTATCTACATATTTGTGAGTATTGATGACGGCTATAGACTATTGAAAGTAATCCGTACTAATGTGTAAGTAATCCAAACCTTTAAATATATTAAATTCTAAGCAGACCTGCGTTATACTATTTCCAAGCCTTTTGAAGTGCGTTTATGAGTGGCGCGTGGTGGCGCAGCGCCGGGGCGTATCCCCGCTGCCTCGAGAAGTAGAGGCGCGGCGGGAAGAGCTCCGGCGCGATCTCAGGGCAGTATGGAGGGGACGACTGTCGCGACCGACGGCCAGGCACGGTAAGACCACGAGTTGAGGAGTGGCTAGATAGGCGTCACGGCGTCCTTACCTTCCGCGTGACGCTGGTCCTCACCGGACACGGGAGTTTCGGGAGGTACCTGTGTCTTATGAGAAAGGAAGAAACGCCTGGGTGTCACCACTGCGAGGATCGCCTGAGTACATAGTGCAGGACTGCCCCGTTTGGGCGGGGCATCGCCGTGTCCTCACGGCGACGATAGGCGGAGACCTCTCGCGCCCGGCATTGGCCGCGGCCATGCTGCGGGGCGAGACGGAGTGGGAAGCGGTCGCCTCCTTCTGCGAAGCAGTCATGCTCGTGGAGGAGGAAGCGGGCCGTGAGAGAGAGAGGATAGCGTCCTCCCTCCAACCCAGCCGTAGTGGTGGACGCCCACGGCGTCGGACGTCGCAAGACGATCTCCGGCCACCGTAGGCGCGGGCATGCGGGCGGCGAGTAAAGAGCAACTAGCTGTCCGACCATGGACCATGCCCGGGTCGACGGCGCGTTGTGTTCCACGTGTGCCTCAAAGAGCGTCAGATGGTGACGGGGCCCCCCTCTAGAGGGCCAAAGCCTGCCGGGGTCGCGGGACTTATTTCATTACCGTGACCCCGGAACATAAAGGGTACCGTGGAAGGACACCGTGGATTTTAGTCAGTACAAGTCTGACAGTAACGAGTGGGAGGACTCATTTGATGATTTTACCACTTAAAAAAAAGCCTTTTGGAGTACTATGTCATGCATTAAAATAAAATTTGACAAAAACAAATAAGTGCAGTCGCCAGCAGGTCAACCGACCCGAACCTGTAAAATTTTACCAATCCAACATGCTTCTACTATTGAGATAAGTTTGAAAATCTGTTAAAGAAAGGGGAATGACAAGAATCGGCCCGATTCAAATTGTGTCCAACAGAATTCCTGAATGAAAGGTAATTATTCATAACATAAAACACATAATAAAGTGAGAATAATATGCAAAAATTCATTAATTTAATTAATCATTGAAAAGTTTCTTTAACGTTAACGTTAATGGCGCGTAACCAGAAATTAGTAAAATTAATTCAAACTTGTAAATATTTGACAGCCATTTGCGACGTTGCGAGCTTTCAGAATACGCGCTCTTTAAGTTAAAAGTATTGAGTGGTCAACTCCATACAAAAAAAAAAAATCGGTGTACTTCTTAAGGAAAAGTAAGAGGGACTTTATTTTACTTTTTCCCTAGTCGATGGATAGATGGCGCTGAACTTGGTATGTTACTGCAATGAACGGAACGTCACGTCTTTTTGTTTTTTTTTCACTTAGTTGTAATTTTGAGATTGTAAAACGTAACGTACATGTCATGTCATTGTCAGTCACATCACATCACACCATTGGCATTTGGAAATAAATAACAACAAAGAAAAAAATATTCATTCAGTCTTTAATTTATGAGTTTTAGAATTTAGAAGTCTGTGCCTGGATTTGTGCAAAAATGAAGGCATACATCTAGTAACGTAACGTAGTTAGTTCAACGCCATCTACAGAGTTCTTGGAAACTACTTTTTTAAAAAAATACTTCTCATTATACCATTGAATTCAATTATTATTTTCCCTTTTAATGATATTTAGTTCATATTTGTTGGGTTTATGGGCCGAGGCTTTGAGGGAATCTTGGCAGTATCTTTTGTCAGATTGAGGTATGTTGATGTGCTAGCGTCTGTACAAAATGAAACGTACAGGATAGTGTAATTCTTCAGCTGGGTTGTGAAGTGCCTTCACGGCACTGTTGATGCGCAGGGAGAACCCTCGCCCGGACTCCCCTGGCAGCTTGCGGAGGCGAGAGATCGGGTTGTGAACAGCACCATTTGAACTACCACCTAATAAAAATAATATTGCATTAGACCCAACAGTGATCGAATATTAAACTATAAAGTAGATTAAATTATGTAGATTAAAATAATTAAATCAAACGAGCGCTATGTGAAAGTTGCCATGTATATAAAGAAAGGGCATTTCAATGTGCTTTTTTAACAAACAATTATTCTTTTTTTTTTTTAGTCGTAAAATCATCAAATGAGTCCTCCCACCCCGGGCAGGGCGGGAGGGACTGTCATACTGAGTAAAATCCACGGTGTTCTTCCACGGTACCCTTTATGTTCCGGGGTCACGGTAATGAAATAAGTCCCGCGACCCCGGCAGGCTTTGGCACTCTGTGAGGAGGCTCCGTCATTTTGCTGACGCGCTTTGAAGCGCGCGTGGAACACGATGCGCCGTCGACCCGGGCATGGTCCATGGTCGGACAGCGAGTTGCCCTTTACTCGCTGTCCGCATGCGCGCCTACGGTGGCCGGAGGTCGTCTGCCGACGTCCAACGCAGTGGTCGTCTACCACTGCGGTTGGGGCGGAGGGAGGACGTTGTCCTCTCCCTCTCACGGCCCGCTTCCTCCTTCACGAGCATTACTGCTTCGCAGAAGGAAGCGACCGCTTCCCACTCCGTCTCGCCCAGCAGCATGGCCTCGACCAATGCCGGGCGCGAGAGGTCTCCGTCTATCGCCTCCGGGAGGCCACGTCGGGTGCTCTGCCCAAACTGGGAAGTCTTGCACCGTATGCTCTACTGTGTCCTCCGGGCGATCTTCACAGTGGTGACACCCAGGCGTATCTTCGGTCCCTATCCGACACAGGTACCTCCCGAAACTTCCGTGTCCGGTGAGGACCTGCGTCATTCGATAGGTCAGAAAGCCGTGACGTCTCTGCAGCCACTCCTCAAAGAGGGGTGTTGAGGAGTGTGCCCGACCCTCGGTTGCGGCAGTTGTTGTCTACATACCGCCCGGAGATCGTCGGATCTCTTCCTGCCGCGCCTCGTCTTGTCGTTGTAACAATTTTTGAGCTGAATAGCAAAAGTTTCGTCGGTTTAATGTTTTGTATTATTTTTAGCTTTTCCATTTTCTATCATGTCTAATACATAGAGAACCCCATCTACACTTTTGACATTGTCAATGTAACCGTAATGCTTCTGCATTAACTGTTGACAACTTCTTAGAACTGGAGTCTCCATCCTCAGACGCTCGACGACTGCCCCCAAAATAAATAAAAATAAAATCCAGATCAAGATGAATGTAAGGAGCTCAAATACGCTGCTGTTATCTGTTGAGGACCTCTTGGAATTGACTTCCCAAAAACAGGAATCTGAAGTTGATCTGATGATGGGGACGTAGTATTAGGTTGTGTGCACGTAATATTAGGTTGTGTGATTATGTAAACAATGCGATAGCAGAAATCGGCAAAGATTTGCTATCATTTATTGAAGAGTTCCCTCGATTTCTCCAATATCCCGTCATCTGATCCTGACCTTTATTAATATGTGTGTATAAACAGTACATATTATACAGTTTATTGTATATTATGTAGTTACTAAGTTTTGCCCGCAGCTATGATTTGAGCCGCGAGAGAGAGAGGACAGCGTCCTCCCTCCGCCCCAACCGCAGTGGTGTACGCCCACGGCGTCGTACGTCGCAATACGATCTCCGGCCACCGTAGGCGCGGGCATGCGGACAGCGAGTAAAGGGCAACTCGCTGTCCGACCATGGACCATGCCCGGGTCGACGGCGCGTCGTGTTCCACGCGCGCCTCAAAGAGCTGTCAGCAAAACGACGGGGCCCCCTCTCAGAGGGCCAAAGCCTACCCTGGTCGCGGGACTTATTTCTATTACCGTGACCCCGGAACATAAAGTGCTACTGAAGGATACCGTGGATTTTAGTCAGTACAAGTCTGACAGTACCTCCCACCCTGCCCGGGGTTGGAGGTCTCATTTGATGATTATACCAAGCTAAAAAAAAAAAAAAAATGCTATGATTTGAGAATCAATTCCGATAGTATAAGTGGTGCCATCTGTTAACACAAGAATGTTATTGTTGTCTTTCATGGTAACAGCTCCCTTCTTTTTCAGGATGAAAAAAAAGCTATGTACCTCTCTCTGTACTCCTGACCACGGGCCTAAACTATATTTATCATGGTAAGTAGTAACCCCAAACATATATGTTTTGGTTGTGTCTACTACATGTATTTTATTATAAAACAGGATTCCATTTTTTTATAATTACTACATCCAAAACATAGAATAGAAGACTCATCTGTATACATTATTCCGTGTACCTTCACTACATACAGATGTAGCTTTTTGTACAAAAAAATTAACCAGTGTAAGACTGCAGGTATAGTTTGCAACTTACTTAGGCCCATAGCAGGCTACATCCATGGACCACCACTACTTTGGAGTTGAATAAATGTTTAAATGCTATGTGGTGAATATTTTGTAAAACAATAGAAAGTAGGTAGTATGAAGTTCTATTTGTTTACTTCTCTTCAAAGGCAAGACTTAAAAGGCATGCTTATAGATTATCATGAACAGTGCAGACTATGGTACTTTGTCCTCACTGGAAGAGTGGCCTGACACAATAAACTAACCTTTGCCTTGTGTTTGATGCCGGTCTGAGTGATTTTTGATCATCTTCTTTGATATATATTTTTTTTTATTATCTGATTCTTGAAACGCAAACAGCCTCATCAGCGACTTAGGTACTGGCTGTTCATCAGGATCCTTTGGTGGAGCATTAATTTTACCTTTTAAGCTGAAACAAATATTTAAAAATACTTATTGTAAAAAAGGAATTGCCTTCAAAAACAAACACAAAAAATGTTTTTTTGGAAATTGGTAGTAAAAGTCAAGAAAATAAAAAACAAAGAAATCAACCCCCAAAAGAATAATTAGTAATACAGGGTTACTGGTAATTCGACGTATTCCTTGCAGGACGTCATAGTAGGGTTAAAATGCAGCAAATTAGGCCACCAAATGTTCTACCGAAATTCAGTAGTTTTTGAGTTATTTAGATTTTTAGGTTTTTATGAAAAAATCCCAGATTAAATCATTTGAAGCCAATTTAAAAATGATTTACAGCTCGACAGTGCTGAAATTTAAGTTAATATCATAGTTGATGACGTAGCAGATCTTTGTAAATAATGAAAAGTTCAAAAATGCCAAAAACTTTGGCAAATATCACTAAAGAAACATTTTTTTTTGTTATTTTCGCTATTACTTCATACAAAATGTTGTCTAGTGAAAAAAAAAATTACTACGCCTGATGTACAAGTTATTAGAAAAATATCCTTGTCTTATCAGCTATCCAAAAAGATATGATTGTCAATAGTTTTGCATGTGTGACAGGGAAGGGAAGAGTTTTATGATGAGCATGTAAAATTTCGAGACGGTCAACCTATTGTTTCATATTCGTATTATCCGTAGTTTTTACCTGCGCTTCAACTCCAAACACTCGGCAAGCTTTGTGATTGGTCACTATTGTTCTCTCGGCATGACACGGGGTGCGACTTTAAAAAATCTGGTCGTCAGCCTCAGTTAGTTTCAACTCTACGTCGCGCAAGCTCGTGTTTTGTTATCTGGCTATTTCCTTAACTGATACCGGATTTGCTTATGCCTTCGGTGCCCAGTAATGTAAGTTGTGGTAATTTGTGATACCATCACGGTCAAAACATGACTCATCGGTAGACAGAATGTTTTTTTAAAAGTTTTCGCTTTCGGCGACGGCACTTAGCATAAAACGACAAAATTCAAGCCTTCTTGGCGGATCTCCCTCTTCTAATGACTGGACAGGTTGATAATGGTATGGATGTCGGCCTGACAAGTGAACTACAGACCAAACTTTGTTCAGTGTAGGTAATTCTTTTCGTAAATGTTTTACATATCAAGGTCTATAAAAAAATACAACAGCTTCTAAAATGAGGGGGAAGTACAGTCGAGTTCAATAATATGTTGGCATTGCCAACGATTCAAAATATTGTGAGCGTTGATAAGCTCAAAAAATTCTACAAATCTAGAGATAAAAAATATGTACTCCAGTGAAGGTTCAATAATATATAATTTGCATTAGGCAATAATATGTGATGACCTTTTAATAATATATCTATACTGTATTAGCTTCAATAATATCTGAGCAGGATAAGCTTCATAAATATGTCTACATGCATAGGATAGTATATTATTTGCTTGAATAAATAGGATCCAGTTTACATTGTTATAGAAATGACAGCATTTCAATTGTTTCCCGCGCGAATGCTTTTTAGGTCTTTTGAAATGAGTATTTCAATGCCATAGTATATTTTTTTATGAATGACATTTGCGTCAATTATTTCTTTTTAATAAAAAAAACAACGGCTCTTGATGGAAAACTAGCCAGTGATACCTAAATAATGTTGCAAGCTCCTTGACCACGCAATTATAAGATTGCTAGTAAAATCATCTTTATGACGTTGTAATAAGTTTGAATTTTCATTACATTTACGTGTTGTGAGCTTACATAAATTGTGAATTGTAAAGTGAACACTGTTCAGATATTTATGATCTTAAAGTTGTTCATAAATAAAAATTTCCCTTTGGCTGTATACATGTTATTGAGAAAAAGTAGTCACATATTAATGGATCTAAATCTTGATCACAATTTAATGACGCTTTAGTTGTCACAATATTCTGAATTATTTTGATATTCATATATTTTTGAAGTCCAGACGTGCCAACATCTTAATGAACGCGACAATACAGTGGTGACTGGTGC
Source organism: Agrotis ipsilon (assembly GCA_028554685.1). NCBI lineage: Eukaryota > Metazoa > Arthropoda > Insecta > Lepidoptera > Noctuidae > Agrotis > Agrotis ipsilon. The sequence continues at coordinate 18,589,258 of CM052962.1, read as the reverse complement.
CATTATGACGAAATACCTAATTAATTAGTTCAAACAAGCACCAATATGTAAGTGAATTTTGTAAACACATTACAGTTAAAGGTATGTTCAACTAAGCATTGACTGTTTATAAAAAAAAAGCCTCTTCCTCTCTTGCTGCTTTACCAACAGGGTCCTTAACCACAATGTCATTTTTAATACTTCAGCTACTTTCAAACCTGTGCAGGCATTTATGCGTACCTAGTTATTTGGATGTAAATAAAAGAGCATGTGACTGTAAGAACGTGGTACTTACCTAGCTATACGTTTAGCTTGCTGTACCAAAGGATCTTTAACGCCACGATGTTTCTTTGCTGGTATTTTACGACCCATTTTGGTAACGAGTTTTTAATTTTATTGATTCAAAAATCACTAGGTAGGTCGATATGTTGATCATGCAGATTGTAGGTTACTCGTTGAGTTTGGCATCGTAACGTGTGTGGCGGATACCCATGGATACCTTATGGGTATTAGACACTTCCACTCTCCATACACAATAAAATATTGTTACCCGAAAATAATTATATTAAATTATTGCAAGTTGCAACCACGATTTTGGCGAAACAACCCTGTGTGAAAACTGGTGAAAACAACCAAAAACAACCAACTCCATGAACTCCATGTCAATTATGATTTTATGTAGTTTTATGTCAATGATGTCAATATGTCAACCAGAACCACATGTCAACTATTAACTATGTCATCTGTCAAGTCTTAGAAGTATTTTTTTGTCCATTTGTCTAATGCAGGGTTCTTCAACCTTTTTCATAGCACGACCCCTTTAGTATGAAGGGTATGAAGAAATATTTCGCAACTCCCCTACACGTTGGATATTTTACATGTATTTTATTTTGTGACAAATAAATATTGAATCCAACACAACCTCCCTGTCTGACGAGCATTCGCGTACATAATATAGATTTAATACAGGGTACGCATTGTGATGCTCGATTGTTCTCCCTCACCAATAAAATACCCGAATTTGTTACGTACTACGTAGTGAATGCTCGCGGTGAGGGAGCGCCTTAGTATATCTTTTTAAACTTAATTGTTTTTTTAAATGCAGTAGTTTTTCCAACCTTTTACAGCTTTTACAGGGGTGTAGAAGCTTCACGAGCCCCTGAAGAGGCTTCGCGACCTCCCAGGGGGTCGCGACCCACAGGTTTATCTATCTATCTATATGTTACGGTAAATGTGATTAATTGAAAATTATTAATAATTTTACAAAATTATTAATAATAATCAAATGTTTCGGTAAATGTGAATAAACTATCGAAATTTATTACTTTTAGTAGTAATTATTAATAATTCACGACACATATTGGTAAAAGTGATAAAATTAATAAACTAAGCGGCTAAACCTAGTGCTAACTGAAGATAAGTATGATACACGTAGGTTTAACCGATTGGGGTCGGTTACACCTAGGTTTAGCCGGTTAGAACTAGGCCTAGGCACCCCGACTCGGACAATTTAGGTTAGAAGAGGATGGCGGGGTCTGAAACTTTCGGTTTCTTTCGTGGTTATTTTTTTTTTAACCACGCAGAAGTAGGAGCCCCGCGGAGCGGGGCTCCGTCGACTTGCTACTGTGAAGGAAGTTTACTTATTACATTTATCACTACTAGGGTCAAATTATTAATAATAACCGACAAATGTGATTAATTAATCACTTTAACCTCGACTTTCGGTAATTATTAATAATAATAGATAATTATTAATAATCAGTGACGGATTAAGACTACTTGATGCCCTAAGCAGTTGAAGCCTTTGGTGCCCCCTATCCACAGGTTTTTTTTTCGTGGTTAAATACCTATATCAAATGGGTCCTCCCACCTAGAGCGGGACGGGAGAGACTGTCAGACTTGTACAGAATAAAATCCACCGTGATCCTTCAATAGCCCTTTACGTTCCATGATAACTGTTAGTAGTAGTAGTAGTTGATGAGATAGTCCGGCGAACCCGGCAGTCTTTGAACCTCTAAAGAGGGGGGCACCGTCAGTTTGCAACAGCTCTTTGAAGTGTACGTGGAACACGACGTGCCGTCGACCCGTTAACGGTCCATGAACGGACGGCGAGTCACCCATTATTCGTCATCCACATTTTTTATACTGGCCGGAAATCGCCTCGCGACGTCTGTTGCCGTCTTCCACTATCCAAAATCTACTCCAATCCACTATCTATGCAAAATGTCTACATCGCGCAATCAAAATTTACAGCGTACTAACTATAAATAGTTAAATAGAAAAAATCCGAAAATGAATATCGGGCAGAAAGTCCAACAGACACAACACCCGTCTGGTTGGAAGATACCTTCCTTTTCACCGGGTAGCGAGGAACTTTACATACTAACTTCGTGTAGTATGTAAAACAGAGCCCTTTAAGGAAGAGCAAGGGCGAGCGAAGCGAGCCCGATTTTTTTTTGGACCTTTCTTTGGTATGCAATAAATGAAGTAACGAAGTCTACGCATATTGGATTAGCGAGCGAAGCGAGCTAGAATTTTTTTGCAGTTTTAGTAAGTTTTTGGTGACGTGATGAGAAGTGATGCCCATGAGGGGCACCAAAAAAGAAGCACAAAAAAAACCCGTCCATAGAATTTTTGTGCTTCTTCTGGTGCCCCCCAAGACGTGATGCCCTAGGCAATTGCTTAATTTGATTAAGGGTTAATCCGTCACTGTTAATAATTTTCAATTAATCACATTTACCGTAACATATACATATAATAAAATAGTAGGACAGTCAAAACTGTACATTGAATATTCTTCTAAAAGAAGATACTACCATACTAGATACCGAAGCCAAAAATATAGTTTTTAGAATTTTTGTCTGTATGTATGTCCGGGATAAACTCAAAAAGTACTGGATGGATTTGAATGATTCTTTTTTTGTTGTATAGATATTAAGTCTGGCCAACACATAGGCTATGATTTATGTTGAAAACTTGAACACCTGGCGCAGAACCGCAACAGACCAGCTAAACTATAAGAGATACAAAAATGGTGCGATAGCAAAAATTGATCCACGTGATGAGCATTTTCTGCTGAGAGAATAAATCTGAAGATCTGGAACACCTGATGTGGAACTCCAAGAGCCCAGCTACACTATAACATATACAGGAATGACGTCTTAGCAAGAGTTGTTCAGCCTGATGAGCACTCTCTGTTGACGTATGAAAAAAGAAGATCTTGAACACCTGATGTGCAACACCGAGACCCCAGCACTACCTATAACATATACAGGCAAATATTGAAAATCTGGAACACCTGATGTGGAAATCGAAGCTATCACTAATTTCACTGTATGTTTATAAAATAACATAAGCTGGGATTACCGTAGCGGCGGCGGTAAGACCCCTCTTTGAGGAGTGGCTGGATAGGCGTTACGGCGTCCTAACCTTCCGCGTGACGCAGGTCCTCACCGGACACGGATGTTTCGGGAGGTGTGTCTTATGAGAAAGGAGGAAATCTGGACGACACAGTCGAGCATACGGTGCAGGATTGCCCCGCTTGGGCGGAGCACCGACGTGTCCTCACAGCGGCGATAGGCGGAGACCTCTCGCGCCCGGCATTGGTCGCGGCCATGCTGCGGGGCGAGACGGAGTGGGAAGCGGTCGCCTCCTGCTGCGAAGCAATCATGCTCGCGAAGAAGGAGGCGGGCCGCGTGAGAGAGAGAGGACAATCTCCTCCCTCCGTCCCACTCGCGGTGTTTGACGTCCACGGCGACGGACGTCGCAAGACGTAGGCGCGGGAATGCGGGCGGCGAGTAAAGGGCAACTCGCTGTCTGACCATAGACGATGCCTGGGTCGTCGGCGCGTCGTGTTCCACGCGCGCCTCAAAGAGCGTCAGCAAAATGACGGGGCCCCCTCACAGCGGGCCAAAGCCTGCCGGGGTCGCGGAACTTATTTCCATCACCGTGACCCCGGAACATAAAGGGCTATTGAAGGACATCGTGGTACAAGTGGTACAAGTACAAGTCTGACAGTAAAGGGTGGGAGGACACATTTGATGATTTTACCACGTAAAAAAAAAAGCTGGGATTACCTCCACGCAGTGAAGGCGGTAACAGCTTAGGACTGATTTTCGTTAACGATGAATCATCATCATCAGCCTGTAATGTTCCCACTGCACACACTGGGACACAGGCCTCCTCTCTGAGAGAGGGAGTGGGCCATAATCCACCACGCGGGCCCAGTGCGGATTGGTAGATGTCACATGTCTTCGAATTTTTGGTCCACCACTGCCCTAGCGATGTATATATAACAAAAAATTTACTCTACTGGCCAATTTCCCATTACTTTTTTACTCGGACTCTTGGAGTTGAGAATCAGAATTTGCAGATCTTAGATTTTGACGACCCCGCTGTCGCTGGCATAAGCAACAGGATCCGCGTATGAAGTCGCGGGCAGAAGCTAGTACTAGGGTGCGTTTAAGTCACCTTATCCAGTTTATTTATACGGACTAAACGTTAAACACCCCGTTCAAGTACACCGCGAGGTGAAAAATTAATATTTAATATGCCCCGTTCACGGTCGTCCGCTGGTATAAGTTTTCGCCTAGTAGAATAAATCTTAGCGACCTTTTTACCTCGCTAAATTTTATCCCGCTGTCAGATTGACTTTGACATTGAGCTGTTTGTAGTTTAATTTGCTCAATTCGCTCTCTAGAAACAAATATTTTTAACAAGTACTTATTTTATCGTCTCCGTGAATTTTCTTTGTGTGTGACAAGTACATATGATTTAAATAATTGAGAATAATTAATAACTGGGGCTCTAGCGGTTAACGCTCGAACTCAATCCATAGACAACATCGACAGCTAGTTCTTCACTTTGATGGTTCGTTTTAGTCTATGATTGTTGTGAAGTGAACGGGGAAGTGTGCGGGAGGGGCTTGTTTTTAGCCAGCAAGGTCGTTCTTTGTGTCAAAATTCTGCTTCTTGTGACGAACAATTAATAGTTTCAAGTTTTTACTTATTTCAGTGAGTGATTATTTTTTACTTGGCTAAAGTAACTGTCGTGCTTGTGTGCCATTGTTTGTAGAACTTAGTTTTTAAAACAATTCGTACGCTTCGAACGTTCCAATGAGTTTGGGAGGAGGTCAAAACACTGAGGGCTCAAATGCAGGAGGAATATTTGTTCAATTCAACCAAGATTGCACGTAAGTAGTAGACCTCACGGTAATAAATTGGGCATATCATTGGTATCCTGTTTGTAATGTTAGACTTCGGGAAAACTTGAGTAGTCAGATTTCCATGAACTGTGGTTGCGAAAGCGTACAATGTCACGAATTAACATCGATAATGTTACAAGTGCGTTCCGTTGTTTAGTGTGATGATGCAATACGTCATTGCCAGCTGTTTCGTAATGTCTTCTCCCGTAGCATTGGCTGTAAACAAACATGGCGTCCGAGGACAAGCCCAACAATCGTATACAGCCGAAATGTACGAAGTACGTTCACTCGCCAGGCACAGTCCAGGATGTCTCTGGTGCGACTATGCTGACTCTTTGTTTAATTGCACAACAATTAGTCATAACTGTACAATAAATTATTTGTGTTTGTTTGTAACAGCTGCTGGTATATTTATTTAATTTCCATAAGGCCCTAACTAAGGGCTTAAGTCTGTCAATACTCAAGTATTACCTTCAACTAGTTTCAATCATAAGCCTTTTTTTTACGTGGAAAAATCATCAAATGAGTTCTCCCACCCCGGGCAGGGCGGGAGGGACTGTCAGACTCGTACTGACTAAAATCCACGGTTTCCTTCAATAGCCCTTTATGTTCCAGGGTCACAGTAATGGAATAAGACCCAAGAAAATAATCATAAGGTTTCAATCTAGTTTTTAGCTGTCCTTGACAATTGAGTTATATATTTTAAAATGTGAATAAGAGCTCTGAGTAACAGTTTAGCTGACACTGTTGTATATGTAATTGGTTTAAAACTAATAATTCCATATGTTCTAGTAGTTGGGCTTGTTATGACACAAACTGAAGCCTCAACAACATTGACAATTAAATTCTAATTAATTGTATGTGATGAGGATAGCAATTAAAATGTTATTAAATTCAATACTCATGATATCTATTTTTTTTTCTAATTATAGTAATCAAATATTGCTGTTGTTCATACATGAATTGTTATGAGCTAAAAGTTGCCTAAACTAATATATTATTATTAGGCTATTGTAATTAATACCAATTCATAAAGTTGTAACTGGCACTGTAGGTCTCTGGTGGCGGGCAGTAGCAGTGGCTACCACCTGTTTGCGCTGACTCCTGATGATGGCATTGAGGAGATTTACGCTAGTCGCTCAGGTCAGGAGACCTGCCTTGTGGACCGTCTCTTCAGCAGCTCGTTGGTGGCTGTTGTCACAGTATCTGCTCCCAGGTAACCATTTTTCATTCCATATTTTATTGACTGATAATGAATATTATAATGATCCAGCTGAAATCATCAGTTAGTAAGTTTACTGTGCAAAAGTTAGCAATTTTTCCGGTGATGTTACTAAAGGTTTGAGCGAATCTTGTTGATCATGTTTCATGCACGACTCAAAGAGCTGTCTGACAGATCCAAAGCCGTAGAGGGCGAAAGCCCGCCGGGTTCGTGGGACTGTCGTATGCTCTGCTCTGGTCAGCTCTTGGAGTGCTCTGATGCTTAGTTTCATTGACAAATTAAAAAATAAATTATCATACAATTTATTTCATTAAAAACATAAAAACTCCCATTAATAATGGTAATGAAGCAAATAATGTTAGAGTTTTTTTATTCAAACCAATCATTTATATTTAAAGCCAAGAAAATGCGTCGTTGTCACATTTTGTATGAAAAATGAAAAAATAATGTCAATGGAAAAAATCATACTTTTTTTTTGGATTTTAATGACCTGGTCATTCAGACCTTTAAATCAATTCTTATTTAAAAATGATTCGTATGTCAATTGATTGTTTTATTCATATCCTAGACTTATGGGATATAAAAAAAAAAAACCGGTGATAAACATGGGTCCTTGTGGAAAAAGAAGGCGTAATTCCTAGGTCACTGAAAAGTTTCGGTGTCTCTAAAGGGATAAAAAAGGGACTAATGCTTGTAGATCTTATTCAACAGTGGCGCCAGCTGGTTAGTCAAAAAACGGTAGCCCCTCCTTAATAGTGTGGACTTATACCTTTAGATACCTACTGGCAATTTTTTTAACTGAGCATTTTTTTTTCCAGTAGTTTTGATTTTATGAACGTTTTTTGCTTATTGTGTACTTGGATGATGTTGTTACCGGTGCTATAGATTACAAAATTGTAGTGCAAAACTGTACATGTAGGAAAATTATTGATTTGATTATAAAAGACACCCAAATTCTTGTTTATCTCTATGTTACGGCTAATACCCGAAGTGCGGTTACACCTAGGTTTAACCGGCTAAACCTAGGTGTAACCGACCACAAACGGGTAAACCTAGGTGTATCCTACTTAACTTCGGTTAGAACTAGGTTTAGCCGGTTAGAACTAGGTCTAACCTCGGGACTAGCTGGCACCCCGACTAGGACAATTTAGGTTAGAAGAGGATGGCGGGGTCTGAAAGACGCGGGGTCTTTCCTCCTCTTCGTGGTTATTTTTTTTAACCACGCAGAAGTAGGAGCCCCGCGGAGCGGGGCTCCGTCGACTAGCTCCTGTGAAGGAAGGATACACCTAGGTTTAGCCGGTTAAACCTCGGTGTAACCGCACTTCGGGTATTAGCCGCACTTCGTAACATATATATTGCCTGAAATTTACCGCCTCCTAAAATCTGCCACCATAGGCTCCAGCCTAGTGATCCTATTGGTAAAACCGCAAGTGTGTCCCAGTGACCTCAAATGATCCGCAACGGGGCTGTGACAAACGTCACACAACGCGCCACCAAGAATAGCATCGGTCGTCTCGCGTCGTCAAGAGCTGTCGGTGACGTTCTACTCTATTTGTGTGCGCGCTGTTTTAGGCCGTGAACGTGAACTTGGTCTTTATCAACCACCCCCACCATCTGCCGCGTCTTCCCTAAAGATTAAATAATAAATACACAAAGCGAATCTGTAATAAACCTCTTAATCTTAACGCATGGACATGTGATGACGAGGGATGATACTCATGTGACTAAGAGAGTGATAAATATGAATGTTGATGGATGGAGAGGAAGAGGAAGGCCAAAGAAAAGATGGATGGATTGTATAAGTAAGGATATGAAAGAAAAACACCGGCCAAGTGCGCTCGTTTTATTTCTAAACCGTCGAACTTTCTTCGAAAGCCCTCTTCCTCCGCTTTAGAAATAAAACGAGCGCGTTTTACTTATTAAAAAAAGTACCTACTGTAGGCGAGTCGTCCATTAGGTATTTCAAGCGTAGTTAAAACAACCAATATCTTAAAAAAACATTAGATGAATCGTTCGTTAGTGCAATCAATTTTAGTTCATTCAAAATTATGTCAGTTGATCAGTAGTTGAGTCGTCCAATATGTGTCTTGAACTTATGTGAGTCAACCGTAGCTATATCGACAGTAGTTTAAATGAACGTAGTTATTTTGATACGGAACCAATGTAAGTTCGTCAACTTTAATTAGTTAAAATTAAATTAGCGAATGAGTTTAGTTGGTTCGCATAAGTATTTTGATGGGCAACTACGGAACCCTACACTGTGCGTGGCCCGACACGCACTTGTTATAAGTTTGTATATCGGGTTTGAAGCTACCCCAGCTAATCTCAGCCTGCTAGCTTATCGGGAAGTTCCTCAAAGCCTGTCCGCCATCTTGGACGTCCGCCAAATTGGATTTAAGTCACATGACTATTTTTTTCGTATTTCTGACAGCAAACCCTTTCATTTGATACCCATATCGTGGGGGTGGATTTCAAACAGCCAGTCTGCCATCTTGGGTAGGCCGCCATATTGGATTTGTTATGACGTTTCTTAGCTAGTTAAAGAGTATTGTCATCAGAACTCAGAGCGTGTGCAAAAAAGCCTTTTATCTTATCGGAAAGTGCTTCAAAATTGCGTTGTAAAAGTGCAACCGGAACGTTGTCGTTCCGGTTGCTTTTACAGGGAAAGTGAGTGTATAAAAACGTGGGAAAAAATAACACTGTATGTCTCGGAGGTAAAAATATTGGAAATGACCTCTTCCATGCCCCTGTTCAGTTTGATCTTCATTTCCTAGGACACTCTGTATGACTTATAGCCTTCCTTAGTAAACGGACTCTCCAACACAAAAATATTTTTTAATTCGACTTTACAGCATTCAGTGTTATTGAATAGTTAATTTGAATAATTGTTTACAGGAAGCTGATAGTATGCCATTACAAGAAGGGTACTGAGATATGCAACTACAGCTACAGCAACACCATCCTGGCAGTGAAGCTCAACCGATCCGTGAGTGACCGTCCGTGCGAGCGAGACAGCGCGCGCGCTCCCCGCTAACCGTGCGTCGTGTTACAGAGGCTGATCGTGTGCCTGGAGGAGTCCCTGCACATCCACAACATCCGCGACATGAAGATCCTGCACACCATCCGCGACACGCCGCCCAACCCGCGCGGCCTGTGCGCGCTGTCGCCCTGCGTCGACCACTGCTACGTGGCCTACCCCGGCTCCAGCGCCGTGGGCGAGGTGCAGATCTTCGACGCCGTGCACCTGGTGAGTACCGCCCGCCGCAGCCGTCCCGGCCCGTCCGCCCCGCTGACCGCTCGCCTTCCCGCAGAACGCCAAGTGCGTGATCAGCGCGCACGACAGCCCGCTGGCGGCGCTGGCGTGGTCCATGTGCGGGCGGCGCCTGGCCACGGCGTCCGAGCGCGGCACCGTGATCCGCGTGTTCGCCGTTCCCGAGCGCACGCGCCTCTACGAGTTCCGGCGCGGCGTCAAGCGCTGCGTGTCCATCGCGTGCCTGGCCTTCAGCGCGTGCGGCGCCTACCTGGCGGCCACGTCCAACACCGAGACCGTGCACGTGTTCCGGCTGGGCGAGGCGGCGGCGGCCGGGCCCGCGCCCGACGAGCCCGCGGCCGCGCCCGACGACGAGCCGGCCGGCTGGATGGGCTGGCTGTCCAGCGCCGTGTCGGCCGGCGCGGGCTACCTGCCGGCGCAGGTGGCCGACGTGCTGGCGCAGGGCCGCGCCTTCGCCGCCGCGCGCCTGCCGCACACGGGCTACCGCGCCGTGGCCGCCATCACCAAGTGAGTGTCCGCCGGGAGCCGCCGCGGGGCTCCCGGCGGCCACTGACCCCGCGCCTGTTGCAGCGTGTCCCGCGCGCCGCGCCTGCTGGTGGCGACGGCGCAGGGCGTGCTGTACGTGTACGCGCTGGACGCGGCCGAGGGCGGCGAGTGCGCGCTGCTGCGCCAGCACCAGTTCCTGGAGGGCCCGGTGGCGGCGCGGCCGCAGGAAGGTAACGCCCGCGCAGGTCACAGTAGGGCCCCGCGGCCCGGCAGGCCTCCAGGCCCGGCCGGCCGCAGGTCGCCACCAGTAGAGGCCCGGCGGCCCGTCGGCCGCGCCCTCGCCCCGGACGGGCCGCCCCGGCCGCACATCGCTTCTCCTCCTCCTCCTCCTCCTCCTCCTCCTCCCGTCGCCCGCACTCACCCATCACGCCTCCTCATCGCCGCCACATTCGAATGGTATCGTCACACATCACACGAGTGTCCATAAGCGACATCTTGTACATCAAATACTCCGCGCGTAATATAATCAATCGCCATAAATCTCTTGATTCTCACCTACTTATTTTATACCTATTTAACTAATCTTTAAATCATTTATTAATATAACAATACAAACAGTATTAACTAACAACAAAAATGGTAATTAAACAACTGAATGTTATTATTTAAATTTAAATAACATATATTTCATAAAACGCGAATCTCGTACTATTCGTACCTCAAATTAAGAAGAAACCAGACATTCGATAAGTATTGTCGTTTAAAATATAAATGATCACAACTACCTTCAATTTATTCACAAACTAGTTTATCATAGTCCGTCCTGGCGTATCAGGAATACATTTGCTTTTATGTACATAGTTCAGAACACAGGGTGCTATCGTCAAATGTAGTTTATAAAGTTCGCACATCACTTCAGTGCCTTTAACCTTTTAACCGCCAGACTTCATATCTATTGTCGTGCCCCCAGCAGCGGGCTACCAATCGATGAAATACAAATTCCTCTCTTTTTGCTCCTCTTAAGATCCGATTTGTAAAATGTTATTATCAAAAGTATTCAATCTGTCTATCTACATAAACGGAGAGACAAAAATCGGGAATATTCTCTGTCGAATATAGCCGACCCTGGCGTAATGGGCCCGAAAGTATTTGTCGGATTTATTCGACGTTGCACAGTGTGGAAATTTCAAAATCTAGGGGGGTTTAAATCAAAATGTAAATGTCAATATTTTATAACATATTTATAACCTATTTATACCTAAGACCCTATTAGTCAAAGCTACATATTAGAAATTGTTGTATGTAGCTTGAAAAAAATAATAAAAAATCTTGAAGTGGGTTGATAATAGTCGTTATACACTGACAATGTGAATACATCATTCATCATTTAAGTGTTATCTTCATTTGAGTTTACTGATAAAATTAACTTAAAGCCTTGTTTATTGGTTTATTATTCCATTGTGCATATTTGTCAAGGTAACTTAGAGTGCATTTATTTCAAGTAATAGTAATATTACTCTAAATCAACATGTGAAAACAAAGGTTGAAAAAAACATTTTTAGAGACGATTTGCAAAATAAAACGTGTATAGACTGGCCTGTTGGTCTAGTGGTTAGTGACCCTGACTGCTATGCCGGGGGTCGTGGGTTCGATTCCCACCTAGGACAAATGTTTGTGTGATGAGCATGATCATTTGTTCTGTGTCTGGGTGTACTTTATCTATAATATGTATGTATTTAGAAATATATAAGTATTTTTTTTTATTATCAGTTGTCTAGTACCCATAACACAAGCTCTGCTTAGCTTGGGACTAGATGGCGTTGTGTGATAGTTGTGGAATATTTATTTATTTATTATTTATTTATTAAAAAAAAAATGGCCAGAAACCCGGTGTTTTGATTATTTCAAATTATACTTTAGAGTCTAACTTTTGAGAACAGTTGAAAACAGGTGCGTTTTTTTGCGCCAACATTTTTTTTTTCGACTTTCGTAAGGACCACCAATATTACAAAAAAAAAAGGTTTATTGATCTCAAAATTGAAAAAGAAGCGAATTGAAGCTGTCTTTGCTTTTATAAGAGGTACATGCCATCATGTAAAATTTTTGGAAGATAGTAAAAATGAAATGAAGCTCTTTTTAAAAAGTTTATAAACAATTTTAAAGAAAAATTGGTAGCAATCGGCAGACATCGTAAATGATGATTTTTTTTTTATTTGAATACCAATAAATATAATTTTAAACGTGTTTATTTTATTTATTTCAATTTGGAATTAAATCCCGCTAGATTGCGAAATGCCCACACTGTGCGTTGGCGGTTAAAAGGTTAAATAGCTAGTCCAAGGAAACTGCCATAGTGTAAAGAACAGCAGTGACTTGTTTTCTTTGGTGACCATTAATTAAAGACAGCAGTGTTTATTGAGCAGAGTGAATTTTCAGACGTGACGTGACAACAAAAATGTGACTCAATCAATCTAAGGCTCGGATAAATAGTAGTTGCTAAGTATCTGTTAAAAGTATTACTTCGGAAAGTAATACTTTACTGTCATGTTTCAGAATATATTGGATAGTTCTAATTTCATAAACAACCAAATTCGCTTTATTTTATTATTGATTTAATGTTATAATGAACCGAATTTATCAATAATAATAAAAATTATGATAATTATGTATAAAAACATTACAATTTTACAAAAAGTATTTCAGTCTAAAAATAAATAAATATGAATACAGTACCCCCAAATAAATAATGCGCATTGAAATCTTTTGTCGTATTCTCGGAAACACCCGAATCATTGAATCGGAGAGAGCCCTAAACAATGCACTTGCATTTTGCACCTTGTTCGAAAGAAACAGGAGTCAATGTCATATGCTAAATCATGTGAAACAATTGAAAACAATTCGGGCGGTCGGCGGCTGTCACCGGTCAGTCAAAGGTCCGTCAGTCGTCTTTATATGTATATTGGTGGTGACTGCACGTGTTCTCTCTGTGTTGGAATTCTATAGAGCCAATAGAGCTCCTATTACAAAACACATAATTCTACTAAAATATGCATGAAGAAAATGCACATTACCACTTTATATACATATCGTCTTCCGACGCTCGGGGAATACGACCGTTGCCGAACAGTGACGAAGATTTCTGTGTGTATTATTAATCTGGGAGTACTGTACATTGAACGGATTTTAAAATCCCACTTCGTATGACGTAACCATGGAAATTACTGACATTTGACGTCGCCAAACACTGACTTTGGCTTGAATGTGGCTTAAGCCCGCTGTACACATTGGGCCGGCGTATTGGGCCAACGTGTACATACCTACTTGGCGGTATGTTGGTAGTTGGTGGGAATACTGGCCGACCAACCGAAAGTTGTCGGTTTTTCGTGCACCAATCATAGTTATTTGTTATACAAGAGTGCAAAGTTGATTTTTAACCGCGTGCTCAATTTTGATGACCGAGCAAGCGAATGATTCTAAAATTGAATCACGAGTGCAACGAGTGATTCAAAATTAGAATCATGAGCGATAGCGAGGGAATCAAAAGAGCACAAGGTGAAAAATCTTTGCACTAGAGTGCAACACGTAACTTTTCATCCCACCTCAGCGAGGAAATGACTAAATGCAAAAACAAATAAAAACAGATGTACATTGTACAAATACAAGATAGGCTTTTATTTCAGTTTAGGTATTAACTAAGACATTATTATAGAACAGAATAATTTTTAAATTAAAACAAATAATACTTAGGTAGTAGTTGAAAACTACTACCTTAGTATTATTAAGTTAGGTACTTATCTTGGTTTGTCATAACATAACAATAAGATGTGAAAGGAAAACCGCACAAAGCAAATAAAAAAAGGTACAACAAAGTACTGAGCCAAGAATGTCCCGGGTCTGAGATTTTAACAAAATAATTTTAGATTACGCTCCAAGAGAGGCGTATTGAATTCCGAAGCGATACTAAGGATTCTGGAGGTGAACCTCCGTCCGTAGCGCAGCGAGGAGGTTCAAGTGTTAATACCCGAAAGAAACGAGGGAATAAAGTTAAAAATCCTTAGTGAAGCGAGGGATTCAAGTTAGCCCAAGGCAACGCAGCCTTACACCCGAGGAGCGTACTCGAGGAAACAAATTCTATTTTTAAAATTTGATGTGGTAACATCAAAACCTTCGGACGTCAAGCGGGCACCACAGCAAGCGATCAGCTGTTGCGGTCACCGGCCGCCATTACTGCTGCTTCTCTTTTGTTCATACGATGTTCTAAATTCGAATTTACTTTATTCACTAGACTAGAGGATAAAAACGGCTTTTACTCACTTGAGGATAAAAACGGCTTTTACTCACTTGAGGATAAAAACGGCTTGTACGGTCAGATATCGAAGAACAAAAGTACCCTTTCCGAGATGGGGGGATGAAAAAGGATTTTGGCGTGCTTCGCATACAGTGTTCAGCATACATTTGGAATTCATTATTTTGGCCCAACATGCTGGCCTAATGCCTTGGCCCAATGTGTACAGCGGGCTTTAGGTACGACTATTTATTTCGGCCTTAGTGTAGAGCAAACGTATTGTTCTTTAGTGTGTTTAATAATAAGCAGTCAGAAAAAAACATAACTTTTATAGTTAACGTTGTAATCATTATTCACAGTTTAATTACTTATTCAGAGTAACATTAACTTTAGCGACAACGACGATACTTACCGAAATACTCGGTGAATTGGATTTTAAATGCTGTCGAATTTAGTTGCCTTCACATCCGAGCGTCCGCTCGCCGTCGCGGTGGTGGCTGTATGTATATATGTAGTATAAGTCCGGTAGGAACCCCAGTCTAACGTATTGTTCCCGCGCAGCGCCGGCGCTCTCCACTAGCAACAGTTACGCGGGCGCTCTGCGCGGCCGGGACCCGCTGCGGATGACAGGTACTGCGGCCCCCCTCCCGCCCCTCCCCGGCGACCGCCGCCCGCCGCCCGCGCGCGCCCTGCGACTGTCGCAGGCGCGCGTGCGGGCGGCGCGGACGGCTCGATCACTATTGTGATAATATATTATGTTTTGAGTTCTATTGTTGTTTTATGAGCTTTTATTAACTTCGATGCATTCGCACTGTCGAATGTGCTGAATTGTTAATAATAACATGTGTTTACTATGTTTTGCTAATGTGTGTTTATCATACGAAGAATGTTGAGTAATTAAATCCCTTCTTTTACATTTGTTTCGAACAAAAAAACTTAATGTCTGGTCTGCCTAACTTTCGCTAAATAAATTTTCGCAATTGCCACCAATGGAATTAGGATCCTTTTCACAGCCATGTAAATAATGACAAATCCTTCTTTCATATTTTTAAAATAATAGGCCACTATTATTTATAGTAGCTGCGACGATATAGATACATTTTACATCTGCATGATACACGAATATAAAGTACTTAAGGTAGGCGTCCATTGGCCCGCGCCGGACGTTCATATGTATACAGTTGAATTGCATTAAAGTTCGCCTATTTGATACCTTCGAGTTCCTGTAACTACTTTAGAAAGTAGAAAGGCTGCAAGTTGCAAAAGTAAAAGAACAATCTAAGAGCTAAAAGTATAATGAATCAGGCAACGGCGGACATTACATTATTTGTAAAGAATGAAGATATACTCCTAAATGAAAGTTTAAGAGATAGTAAAAACCGGCCAAGGGACTCGCGCACGACGGTTTCTGGGTACAGGGTGTTTCTTTTAAATTGGCCAGAAGGGAAAAATCCGCATCCATAAGACATACGGGAAAACTTTTTTGGCGTTTTTACTTTTTTGATCAAGTGTGAGTTGTCCATAAAAATTGGTAAAATTGACCACATTTTATTTCAATGCCGTTCGACTCTTTTTCATGTAAGGATCATATCATTGTTTCGGAAGAAAAAAATCGGGACGGTGGAAGTTGGTTAAAGGACCATGCGCATTTTGGCCCATCGCTCAACAGCGATGAAAACTATGCCAAATGAAAGCTTTGAGGATGTTATGCGTTTCTTATTATGGCAGCTAAATCGAATTCGAGCGCCAACAAGGTGATTTCGAGCATTGAAAACATATGCACTTACCTAACCTAACATGTGGCAACATTCTCCTACTGATTTGAAACAGGTGTCATTCGAAGCGTGTAGTGGATACGATATACTTTTACTATGGCGACATTCTTCAAATGTGTAAGGTTCACCTGGAATATCTGAAAATGTCAACCTAACCTAACTGTGACAACATTCTCCTACTGATTTGAAACAGGTGTCATTCGAAGCGTGTGGTAGATACGATATTCTTTTACTAAGTCAACATTCTTCAAATGTGTAAGGTTCACCTGGAATATCTGAACTGTCAACCTAACCTAACCTGTGGCAACAATCTCCTACTGATTTGAAACAGGTGTCATTCGAAGCGTGTGGTAGATACGATATACTTTTAGTATGGCGACATTTTTCAAATGTGTAAGGTTCACCTGGAATATCTGAACTGTCAACCTTACCTAACTGTGGCAACATTCTCCTACTGATTTGAAACAGGTGTCATTCGAAGCGTGTAGTGGATAAGACATATTTTTATGATCGCTACATCTTCAGACGTGTGGGTTTTACCTGGGATTCCTAGGCTTTTCTTAAACGAACCTAACTAACCCACCTATTTTTAAGTGTGGAAACCCTCATGGGCTTGTTGTGTTGTCAGCGTGGAGAACACGGAAGAGGCATGTCAGACTCGACTGACTAAAACCACTCGGTGTTCCATACTGCAAATCAGTAGGAGAATGTTTCCACAGGTTAGGTTAGGTTAGATTTTCAGATATTCCAGGTGTACCTTACACATTTGAAGAAAGTCGCCATACTAAAAGTATATCGTATCTACCACACGCATCGAATGACATCTGTTTCAAATCAGTAGGAGAATGTTGCCACAGTTAGGTTAGGTTGACATTTTCAGATATTACAGGTGAACCTTACACATTTGAAGAATGTCGCCATAGTAAAAGTATATCGTATCTACTACACGCATCGAATGACATCTGTTTCAAATCAGTAGGAGAATGTTGCCACAGTTAGGTTAGGTTGACATTTTCAGATATTCCAGGTGAACCTTACACATTTGAAGAATGTCGCCAAACTAAAAGTATATCGTATCTACCACACGCTTCTATTGACATCTGTTTCAAATCAGTAGGAGATTGTTGCCACAGGTTAGGTTAGGTTGACATTTTCAGATATTCCAGGTGAACCTTACACATTTGAAGAATGTCGCCATAGTAAAAGTATATCGTATCTACTACACGCTTCGAATGACACCTGTTTCAAATCAGTAGGAGAATGTTGCCACATGTTAGGTTAGGTAAGGGCATCTGTTTTCAATGCTCGAAATCACATTGTTGGCGCTCGAATTCGACTTAGCTGCCGTAATAAGAAATGCATCACATCCTCAAAGCTATCATTTGGCATAGGTTCCATCACTGTTGAACGATGGGCCAGTCTCCATATATTTCTGCCCGTGGTCCTTTAGCAAAGATTTTTTCATACAAATTGTATGAACGAAAAAAATACCAATAAATAAAATAACAGAGTCGAACGGCATTAAAAAAAATTTGGTCAATTTCACTCATTTTTATGGACAACTCACACTTGACCAAAAAATTAAAAACGCCAAACTTGTCAACATCAAAAAAAAAAGCTAAAGGTTCCTAAGAAAGTTTTCCCGTATCTCTTATGGATGCGAATTTCTCCCTTTAGGCCAATTTAAAAGAAACACTCTGTATAAAAACGGCAAAAATAATCGTTTCTGTTGACTCTTTTGTATGGAACCCAACTTAAAGTAAATATTTAACTATATTATGTAAATATTTCAAGTGTCTGGTCTGTTGTCGATATCGAAAAAAAATATAAAAAAAAAACATGATTGTTAGGATACCGATAGGATAAACCAGTTAAATATGTACACTCCAGGATAAACTGTTATGACATAATCTAAACATTATAGTATCCCTAGAAAGCCGGAATAAATAGAGTAAAAATGTGGCAAAAGCGACTGAGGGCACCGGTCATATAAAAAACAAATAAAAGGATATTCGTAAACATCAATATGCCATTTTTTGTCCTTTAATATGTGGCTGTTATGTGAAAATAATTTCAAATAGTGGAAATCAGGCAAGCCAAAAATACTGTAAAAAACCCTATTTCTCGTGAAGTCCGATTCTTCGTATGTGTCGTTCCGTGCGGACAGGTGTCAGGTACAGTCCCGTCGGCCCACAGAGTCCGAGCGGCTGGGCGAGCTGGGCGCCGCGCTGGAGAGCGCCCCGCGCGGGCCCTTCGACCTGCGCGACCCCGCGCACTTCCCGCCCATGCGCAGCGAGCCGGCCGCGCGCTAGCAGCCCGGAGGCTCCCGCGCGGGCCCTTCGACCTCCGTGACCCCGCGCACTTCCCGCCCATGCGCAGCGAGCCGGCCGCGCGCTAGCGGCCCGTCGACCTCCGTGACCCCGCGCACCGAACGCTCTGTACATAACGTGTGTAAATTAGGGACCCTCTGTATAATGTGAAAAAGATAAACTTAGATTTTAAATGTTTATGTGATATCATACCTGACGACGGACGACTCCGTGAGAGCTTGCGTCTTTGTGTGTAAATTAATAATTGTGGCGTTTTAATGCTACAAATAAATTTGAAAACCAATAAAATTATATCGTACATACATGTATAGTCATTGAATGGGAGATGACGTGTTATAGTGAACGGCGCCACCGCCGGGAGCCGCGAGTCCCGCGAGCGACAGACGCCCGCGAGTGTCGGTCGCGGGACTGAAGGCAGCTATGTAGCTAATTAATACTATTATCTATGTAAAAAATATCATCTGAAACTGTCAGATACTTATTTTAAATAATCAAAAATATTAAGCGTGATATTGAAATGGCAATTTTATTTTCCCTTTAG
Source organism: Agrotis ipsilon (assembly GCA_028554685.1). Lineage (NCBI taxonomy): Eukaryota > Metazoa > Arthropoda > Insecta > Lepidoptera > Noctuidae > Agrotis > Agrotis ipsilon. The sequence goes on along the minus strand of CM052962.1, from coordinate 18,570,166 downwards.
GGGTAGCTCTCAAAAAATATCAATCTTTCAAGGTTTTCAAATATCTATCAAATATGGAATCTTTCTTTTAAATTGGCCAATTGGAGGACATTTGAATCCGTAACAGATACGAATATCTTTGTCAGAACACTCATCATCATCATCATCATCATCTCAGCCATAGGACGTCCACTGCTGAACATAGGCCTCCCCTTTTGATCGCCACAAGTATCGGTTGGAAGCGACCTGCATCCAGCGTCTTCCGGCGACCTTCATAAGGTCGTCTGTCCACCTTGTTGGTGGACGTCCTACGCTGCGCTTGCGGCCCCATCTGCCATCCGCTCTGCGAGCAATATGGCCTGCCCATTGCCACTTCAGCTTGCTAATCCGGTGGGCTATATCGGTGACTTTAGTTCGTCTACGGATCTCCTCATTTCGGATTCGATCACGCAGAGAAACACCGAGCATAGCCCTCTCCATAGCTCGCTGAGCGACTTTGAGCTTTGAGACTACGTCAGAACACTACCTCTTTTTTATTTTTAAAATTTTGGCGTATTTATTTTTGGTCATACCAGGATAATTTCATTGTATGGGATGGAAAATATCTAGACAACAGAAGTGGGTCCAATCTTGAGACTACGACTACTACCAATACGACTCTAGGGTTCTTGAAACATAACTTTTTTGACTAACTTCTACTGTGCAGATATTTTCTTTCCCAAACATTGAAATCATAGCATCATAAAAAAAAAAGATAGGTATTTTTTTTTCGTTCATACTAATTTCATGAGAAAATATTTTGCTAAAGGCCAACTTCCGCCGTCCCGATTTTTTCTCATTATACAGGGTGAATTTTTAGCTAGTAGTTTTAGTTCAACTCAATAATTAGTCCGGTCAATTTAGACCAAAAAATGAGAGTGAAGTTACATTAAGTCCCAACAAGCTGGATTTTTGTGAAGTTGTTCAAAACATAATTATAAACAATGTCTGGAAGTTCCCCATCATTCCCCTGTAAGGAAAAAATTTAATTCAAGGTCAAACGTCAAAAAAATGTGTTTTTCGCGATTTTCAGCAAAACGGTAAGTTTTATCATAAAAGTACCTCAGACAAAAATTGTAGATCATAAAATTATCTATAAAAATGTAACAATACTTTTTTTCTTACGAGCCACCGTTTCTGAGATATAACGGTTATAAAAGTTGTTATCGTCATAATATGCACACGTTTCCACGCCACCTATGAGGTAGTGTACCTAGCGCGTTTTTGTTAACGTGGTTTCCCCAGTAGGCCTACTCCACGGGTCAGTTGTGATCCTGTTTAATGTAAAACTATTGCAAAATAACGGAAATTTTCAAAGATTGGGAAAGATAAAAGCGATGTAAATGAAAAAAAAGTGTTGAAGTTTATTCGTCTTATTCGTAAGTTTCAAATTCTTGTTCTTCTTCTTGATCTTCTTCTTGTTCTTCTTCTTGATCTTCTTCTCCTGCTTTTTCTTCATCTTCATTTTGGATGCAAGTAAATTGCGTCAATAGCGATGTATCGCATGATACTTCGTCGGAGTCAAACGAATCCTCCATTGTTTGTGATTCAATATTAGAGCACGACCGGCCTTGACAATTTGTGCATGCCAAAGAACAAGACAGTCCGACTTTTTTGCAACCACATTTAGCACTGCATCCCTTTTTGCAGTTGCAAAAAATAGTGTTCAGCAGTTTTTCCGGCGCAGGTGGAAGTAAAGTTTGAACTGGCTCTAATATTTATTTATTTATTTATTTAAGCTTCATGTACAAACAGTGGTACATAGGCGGACTTAATGCCACAAGGCATTCTCTACCAGTCAACCTTTGGGTTAAATAGGAGAATATTGTGGTAGGGTACAAAAATAAATAAAAATTACCGAAATTAAGCAAACAGAAAAATATATATATATAAAAATATACTATCATTATTATGGTTCTAATACATATATACAGATAAAATAAACAATATTAAAGTAACAACATAAAAAATAACTCAATAATAACTATTATGACTTGACAAAGAGAGCTATTTATTGTGACTTAAATAGAAATTACGCAGTTTTCTTTTAAAAATGATATCGCTTTCAGCTTTTTTAATGCTAAAGGGAAGCGCGTTCCAGAGTCTTATAGATGATATTGCGAAAGAATTAGACATAAAACCAGTGCGGTGTGCAGGAATTTGGAGAAGTAATTTTTTGGAAGCTCGGAGGTTACATCTATGAGAACTGCCCAACACTTTAAAATGAGTTTTTAAATAATCAGGAGTACGTGGATCGTTCAAAATTTTGAAAAGCAAGCAGAGAGATCTGAGGGATCTTCTGAGACGGATAGGCAACCATTTAAGCTGAGAACGAAAAGAAGAAATGTGGTCGTATTTACGAAGACCAAAAACGAAGCGAATACAGTTATTGAGAAGTCGATCCAATTTGTTGAGAAGTTCTTGGGATAGATCAGAATAACAAACATCAGCATAGTCGATAATGGGAAGCACAAGAGACTGGACCAAAATGAGTTTGGTGCTAGATGGGAGGAAATGCTTGAATCTATAGAGAGACCGCAGCGAGGACGTGACTTTCTGACTCACTTGAGCAACGTGTTTATCCCAACTCATGCCATTGTCAATGTACAGACCTAAGTCTTTGACGTGAGGTGAAAGAGGGATTACAGTGTTCTCATACAACAGAGGCATAAGCTGGGTAGTATCCACGTTTCTCAAAAAGTATGAACTACCAATGAGGATTGCCTGGCATTTCCCGACGTTGACAGAAACCCCAAATTTGCCAGACCATTCTTCGATAGCTCGAAGATCGGCATTCAAAGATGAAATGCAATCGCCAAGGTTAGCAATATTTGAATGAGCGTATAGTTGCAAGTCATCAGCGTAGAGATGGTAAGAACATTTGAGGATGGTAGTAATGGAATTTATGAATAAAGAAAATAAGAGAAGAGAGAGTATACCGCCTTGTGGAACCCCAGTTGCCAAGTCGCACCAATCAGAGCAAACCCGATCAGCACGCACCGCCTGCTGGCGACCACGAAGATATGATGAAAACCAATTCCGTGACAACGAAGAGACTCCAATTTGAGACAGGATGGCCAGGAGGATATCGTGATCAACTGTGTTGAAAGCATTAGAAAAATCGATTAAAACTAAGACCGTTAACATCGAATTCTCCAAGCCATCCCTAATGTCTTCAGTAACCTTAAGAAGAGCTGTGGCTGTGCTGTGGCCAGGCCGAAAACCAGATTGATAACTGGACAACAGATTATTTTTAAAAACATATGAGGATATTTGCTTAAGGGCAACTGCTTCTAAGATTTTGGAAAGGAAAGGGAGAATGGAGATCGGTCGGAAGTGATTAGGTAAACTAGGGTTGGGGACTTTGGGAAGAGGGGTGATGAAAGCTTTACGCCACACTGCAGGAAACACAACAGTTTGCAAAGATGTATTAACAATATGCGTAAAAACTGGAATAATGTTCTCAATCAAAAAAGATAACATAGTTCGACTGACCCCATCACAGCCAACAGCCTTAGACTTAATTGAGGTGAAACATTTAAGGACCTCAAGGTTTGTCACGGGAGTGAAAGAAAAGAAAGAAAGTAATATATTGTTGACCAACTTCCAACCCCAGTCTGTAGGGTCTAGCTAGCTGATAACCAAGCCACACTTGAACTTGGTAATATACTCGAAAAAGATGTTGGTGAGCAGCAACTGAAGTTGGAGGAAGACAAGCTAATTGAACTTGTTTTTTATTTTTAGTATTTTTAACGAAACATGCATATCGATGTTTATCTAAACAGGTAGTTTTTTTAGGAGCTCCGTACATAGAAAGAAGAAAGCGGATGCCGTTGGTAATAACTTCTTGTTGAGTTGAATCACTTTTTTTAAAAACTTCAGCACATTGAATTAAATCTTGTTTTTCAAACATTTTGAAAACTGCTGTTTTACCCCTCCTGTAAAATGCAGATGTCGTATCACAGCCAGTTATTGCGTGTAAAAATAGTACATGATCTTTACATTTTACAAAAGTACATAGCACACAATGAAACAAGAGACAGATGTCTCGAAGTTACACTGGCTTAAAGATTAGTAGCATTGGCTGAGTTACCTCACGAGAGGTTTTGCGCTTTTAACGTTACACGTTGTATACGTGGTGTACTCATGCATATTATGACGATAACAACTTTTATAACTTTTAGAATCGTTATAACTCAGAAACGGTGGCTCGTAAGAAAAAAAGTATTGATACATTTTTATAGATAATTTTATGATCTACAATTTTTGTCTGAGGTACTTTTATGATAAAACTTACCGATTTGCTGAAAATCGCGAAAAACTCATTTTTTTGACCTTTGACCTTGAATTATTTTTTTTCCTTACAGGGGAATGATGGGGAACTTCCAGACATTGTTTATAATTATGTTTTGAACAACTTCACAAAAATCCAGCTTGTTGGGACTTTATGTAACTTCGAATGTCTAAATTGACCGGACTAAATGTATTGCTAAGTACAGTGGGATTGTTGAAACCTCAAATCCAGTGAGATATTGAAAACAATGAAATTTTATAATTTCGAATAAATTATGGCTCAGTAGATGTAAAGTAACATGGAAAAATAGCAATTTCATAAAAATCAGCCATTTCCTTAAGTTTGCCGTATATGATTACTTCCCAGCATTTGATCCTTATTAGCAACAGTATCGAACGGTGTAATAATACAGGATGTGATTTTTTTTTTCCAAAATCAGCGGGTTCAACTCCTGGCCAGGATTTTTGATTTTTCTAAAATCCAATGATGCAGTTTTAGTTTTCGTCAAAATCGGTCTCGAGACTCGTCAATGTTTCTCGATATTCCTCATAGTTTCGAAAGTAGTCATCCACGCCCAGTTGAAAAATTCACCCTGTATACAATGAAATGATCCATAAATGAAACAGTAGAATGGAATGACATTAATTTTTTTGTCTATTTCTTATTTTTGTAGACAACTCACACTTGGCCAAAACTAAAGTCGTATATTTTTTTTCAAAATTTTAACATATAAAAGCTTACATTTTTTGTGTCTCTGTTCAATTTAAAAGAAAGACCCTGTACATGACGGTAATTTGTTTTTTTTTATAAGTGTAAATAAAACATTATAAAATATTGTGCTTCAATCATTGCCCAGCTATGCTATGTCCCAAACTCATTTTCGTATTAACCCCATGAGCAAATTAAGCAATTGGATAGGACAACACGTCTCAGGGAACACCAAAAACCGGATCGATTTTTTTTTCTAGGGGCTAATTGTTTATAATTATACTATATAAAGCTAGAATTATATAATATAATATTGCAAAAAATCGAGCTCGCTTCGCTCGCTCTTTTTGCATTCCCCTTGTTTTCGAATGGTTTCTGCATTGCCTAGAAAATAAAGTTATTACCTATATAACACCTCATCATCAATGCAAATTATACAATTCAAAAAATACAGGGTGGGCTAAAAATTTTTGCAAATATTAACACTAGATTTTTTTGAAAACCGAACGATGTAGGTACGGTCGCGTGGCGGGAACCTATGCGATACTTTATGCATTTTTCGTCAAGATGAAGCGCTTCACAGGACAACAGCGTGCTTTTTGTGTAAAACAATTTTACAAAAGCAATGATTCCTACGTTACTGTACGACGCCTGTTTAGAATTGAATACGGATTACGCCGTATAAGTGAGTGTCCAAGTGTTAATTTGATCCAAGCTTTGGTCGAGAAGTTCGAGCAAACGAGAACAGCGAATATTAAACAAATAGGGCGGCCATTTTCAAGAAGAATTGATGAGAACATTCGAGAGGTCGAAATATCCGTACTGAAACGATCCAGAATCATCTACACGTAAGCGTTCGGCGGCTCTGGCAATACCAAGAACAAGTCTACGGTAGATTTTGCATCTGGACTTCAATTTAAACCCTTATAAGCTTCAAATTGTGCAGGAGATGAAACCAAATGATTGACATGACATTCAGCGTAAGTTATTGGCTGACACTATGCTAGAGCGATTCTGTCGCAGAGGTGACACCCCATGGTCTCCGAGAAGCCCGGACCTTACACCATGCGATTTTTTCTTGTGGGGATACCTGAAAAGTCGAGTGTACCTTAATAAACCGACAACAATATCCCAATTAAAACAAAAAATCCACGAGGAGATATCCGCGATCCCTCGCAGCATGTGTCAGCCTAGTTTTCCAAAGTTTGCGCAGTCGATTTCAGGAGTGCCAAAAACGAGGCGGTGCACATTTGGAAGATGTCATTTAAAAAAAAATAATTTCATTAAACGATTATTTCGATAAATAGATTGTCTACGCAAGACACAAGGATGAGGTTTCTTTTCTTCAGTAAACGACGAAAATTCTCGAATTACAAATATATTGCAAATTAAGCGTTGCTACAAGGTTCTCGACCGATCGTAAGTGTCCAAGAGAATGGAATGACAATAATTTTTCTAATTTAATTTACAACCACCGACAATATGTAACGCCTGACGAATTATAGCGGCAATTCAAAGTAACAGCAATTAGTTGCATTTAGAAGACTGTAAGGCGCAGCCGAAACATCTTCCCCCCCGTTGAAAGGCTTGTCTTTCAACGCTGCAAATCTTCCGCGGAAGGCAGGGAACACAGCTTGACAAGTGGTCGACGAATCACGCCTCTTATGGTCTTCACATCAGCTACCCTTGAAACGCCATCGGAGCCAGGAAACAGGCGCGTAACACGACCCAGCCGCCAACATAATGGTGGAACATGATCTTCATGTATCAGCACGAGATCTCCGATACTTAGCGTTTTGTTATTTGTTTTCCATTTCATTCTTTGCTGGAGCTCGTGTATGTATTCATGTTGCCAGCGGGACCAGAAGTGCTGACTGATTTGTTGTAGTCGCTCATATCGTTGTAGGTGATTTTCTTTTAGATTTTCCAAATTAGGTTCCGGTAATGCCTTCAGCGGCCTTCCAATTAGAAAGTGCCCTGGGGACAAAGGAAGGTAGTCATCAGGAGATGAGGAGAGAGGGCACAAAGGACGGCTATTTAATACTGCCTCCACTTGTGCAAAGAGGGTTGTTATCTCTTCGAAGGTGAGATGGGAGTTTCCCATAACTCTTTTTATGTGGTATTTAGCGGATTTGACTCCGGCTTCCCAGATGCCGCCGAAGTGAGGAGCGTGAGCAGGTGAGAAAATAAACTTGATATTTTCATGAGTTGCAAATTCAATTATGGACATATTATTTGATTTTAAAAAGGCTCCTATGTCTTTAGCGGCAGCTACAAAATTAGTGCCATTGTCGCAAAATATTTCAATCGGCTTGCCACGCCGTGAAATAAATCTGCGCAACGTCATTACAAATGCGTCCTTTGTGAGGTCACTGACCGCTTCCAAATGAATGCATTTATAACGCAAACACACGAATATGCAGAGATAACATTTAAGTAATCTGGCACCTTTGCCTTTGCGATTAATTATGTAAAATGGCCCTGCAAAATCGATTCCGACTGAAATGAACGGAAAACCCGGTGTGACACGTTGGGTAGGCAGGTCGCCCATTTTAGGTTTTAGTGTTTTACCTCGAATACGACAACATCTCACACAATTATGCACCGTGCGCCGAGCTAACCTTCTGCCATTTATTGGCCATACTGACTCCCTTATCATAGATAGTAATAGCTGCGGACCGGCATGCATATGGCGTAAATGTTCACGCTCAAACAATAGTTTAGTCAGGTGGTGGGCCGAGTCAAGTATTATTGGATGTTTCTTTTCGAAACTATAAGTAGAAGAATTTAATCGACCACCAACTCTCATTAATTTATTTTCATCTAAAATAGGAGACAAGTTTAAAATCTTACATTTACAACTCAAAGGAATGTTTTTAGTTAACGCATTATATTCGTTTGGGAAACATTTCAATTGAGCTATGCGACAAAGATAATAAAATGACTCATCCAACTCGCTAATGGTAAGAGGTAAAACCTGTTTGTTATCGGGATTGCGCATGTTATGACAAAATCTCCGAACAAAGGCAACTATTTTTATTAATTTGTTTAGATTGGAATAGTTTTCAATTTCTATTATAGGTTGCAGCGAATTGGTATTAAGATAAGTATTTATTTCATTTTTACGTAATATTGTATTATTTGCTGATATATTTTCTGAAAATAATGATTTTTTTAATTTTAATGTTTTTGTTTCATACGCAGATTGCAGAGGGAGCTTCTTCGACGATGTTTTTCCCTTTAGGGTTGGTTGATTTGAATGGGGTAAACATTTAGATTTAGAGATATTTTTGATTTCAGGTAAGTTATTATGTTCAATTGAATTTAATACAGGCCAATTTTTTTCAGAATCATTTAAATAATTTGGACCTGACCACCACAGATTATTTTTCACAAGCTGCGTCGCGTTTATGCCGCGAGATATAAGGTCAGCAGGATTCATGTCAGTGGGAACATACCGCCAAGACGATGAATTTGTGAGTTCATTTATTTCAACCACCCTGTTGGCGACGAAAGTTTTCAGTTTAGTGGGATCATTTTTTAGCCAAGCAAGAACTACGCTGGAGTCACACCAATGTACGATACGTGATGGTTTGTAACGAATTGACTCAACGACACTTTTACATAATTTAGCAGCTAACAGCGCTGCGCAAAGTTCCAACCGAGGTATGGTCATGGGATTTATGCGAGCAACCTTGGACTTCGCACATAATAATCTTACCATATAGTCACGGTTGTCAACCGTGCTTCTCACGTACACGCATGCACCATAGGCGCGCTCTGAAGCGTCGCTGAATGAATGAATTTCTATTGTTTTAGGTGAGTCACATAAAACTCTTCTTGGAATTTGACAATTTAATAAAGAATGTACATTATTTGTGAACTCCAACCATCTTTCCTTTATTTCCTGAGGAATAGGCTGATCCCAATCTATTTTTTGCAACCATAAAACTTGTAATAACATTTTAGCTTGAATAATGCAAGGACTTAAAAGTCCTAACGGATCAAATATTTTAAATGCATTTGAAAGTATATTTCTTTTTGTGATTTTGTCATCATTACAATTTATTTGAACCGGGAAATTTAAATTATCGGATTTTGGATCCCAGCCTAAGCCTAATGTGCTTGAGGCCTCACTTAAGGTTAAATTATCTTGTACATTTATAGATGAATTTTGGAAAAGATTTTTAGAATTAGTTTTGTATTTTCGTAAATTGCAACATGCTGTATCTAAGGCTTCAGATATGGACTTTTGGATTTTAAGTAATTGGTGTTCATCATCACAACCCGTGATGAGATCGTCGACATAGAAGTCGTGCTGTATTATTGTTTTGATAGTTTCGTCCCCACATTCCTCACCCATCTGCCAAAGACAACGCGTGCTCAAATAACTCGCACTTGTGGTTCCATAAGTAAGAGTATTTAACTGCATTGTTCTGAGGGGCAAAGACTCATCATCTCTCCATAAGATTAGCTGTAAATTTCTAGATGTTTCATCTACTAATACTTGCCTGTACATTTTTTCAATGTCTCCTGTTAATAAATATTTATATTGTCTTGCTCTTATCAATATGGAGAAAAGAGAATCTTGTATATTAGGACCCGCAATCAGGATGTCGTTGACAGATAGACCAGAAGATGTGGGGACGGATCCATCGAAAACGACACGTAATTTAGTAGATTCGCTGTTGTCCTTAAAAACAGCATGGTGGCACAGGAAATATGAGGGGGATGGTTTTTTCTCGGGAGCTTCAGACATATGTCCCAACTCCTCATATTCTTTTATGAACTCAACGTATTGAGATTTTAATTTAGGATTTTTTCGGAAACGTGTCTCTAAATTTAGAAACCTTTTTTTTGCAATATTATAGGATTCACCTAAGTTATTTGGGGAGCAATTAAGTGGTAGTTTGACACTAAATCTACCATTTTCCAAGCGGACAGTGTGCTGCAAAAAATGTGCTTCACAAGCCCTATCCTTATCGCTTAGAATTATTTTGTTTGGGATTTCTTCAATTTCCCAGAATTTAGTAAGTAATTTTTCAATATGAGACTCATTATGACCTTCTTTAGTCATTTTTAAGAAACTATTGTTGCAACATATGCTATTTAAGCTATTTATGTTTAAGGGTCCGGCTATTAGCCAGCCGAATTTGGAATTTTGTAACTTTAGATTGCTGGGAGCTAGGGAAGATTGTTCACTCCCTATGATATCCCAGAAGAGATCAGATCCAATCAATATATCAACCTCAGCAGGTTTGTAAAAGTTTGGATCGGCTAACTTTATGTGTTTAGGAATTTTGAATGGAATTTCGATGGCAGTTTTTGGTAACTTACCAGTTAGTTCTTTCAGAACAAGCAAATTAAGGGTGACATCAAAATTATGATGTATAGAATGCAATTGAGCTACGCAGCTTTCCCTTACCCTATCGGAGGCATGGTTACCTATACCTATAACATCAATGCTAGTTATTGGAATTGACTTAAGCGACAACCTATCCATCAAAGATTTCTTTATGAAACTAACTTGACTTCCAGAATCCAATAAAGCCCTTACAGTTTCACTTTTGTTATTAATTGTATTGTGCACTTCAATCAAAGCAGTGGATAAAATAACTTGATTGCACGATGATTGATGTGCTGACGAATTTACGTTGACTGATTCTGATTCTGTTTCTACATGAGCATGATTGTTAGAAACTGATGAATTAGGTTTATGCAAGAGACGATTGTGTTTTTGTTTGCATTCAGGGCATGGCCCGATACCACACGCACTAGCACGGTGTCCTTGTTTAAGGCAATTAGAGCACAGCTTATATTTTGATACTTCTGCCCATTTTTCCTGTAAAGTTTTGTTTTTGAAGGTTGGGCAATCGTAAATTCTATGATTTTTATCGCAAATCACACACATGAACTCGTTGTGGTTCGAAGCTTCTTTGTTTGCACTTGCAAACGTTTTTACACTATGGTGTTTTTCACCTTTTTTGTCATGATCTACACGTGTGCTTGAATTATGACGCGTTTGGTTTAGAGAGCCCCTTTGGTAATTACTATCATTTTTATTCCTATTTAAGGCTTCAAGCACATCGGCGCGATCTACTAAGAATTTTTTAAAATTTTCTAAAGTTGGAATATCATCACAATTATTGTTTCTAAACTCCTCCCATTTTATTAGTGAGCGATTGTCTAATTTTGCTGTTAAATTAAATATTATAACTGCATCCCATTGCTCAGTTGCCAGTCCTAAACTAGATAATGCTCTTAAGTTTTTAGTAACATGGTCAACCAAAAACCTGAGGGATTTTTCCGATTCCTTAGTAAATTGTCGGATATTAAACAATGAATTTAAATGATGATCCACGAGGAGTCTTTTATTATTATATCGATTACACAATAACTTCCAAGCTTCTTTATAATTTTCAGAAGACACTTCAAGATTGGAAATTATGCGCGCCGCATCCCCTTCTAGGTATGAAATTAAATAATGGAATTTGTGTATGGAGCTTATTTGTGTATTACCATCTACCAAACCCAAAAATGTGTCTCTGAATTCGAGCCATTTAAAATACGCACCATCAAATTTTGAAATTTGTATACGCGGCAACCTAACACCAGAATCAAGAGGTTCGCTTCTAGAAACATAACTGCTTGACTTGCAACTATCTAATAAGCTTTTTGCAATGGCAAGTGCGCTTACCATTTCATATTCAATTTTATCCCGCTCCTCAAGCTCTGATGATAGATTCCCACTATTTACGACCTCGATCTGACTTTGCAACTCATCAAACTTGGCTGATAATTGCTCAAATTTACCAAGCTTAATAGTTAACTCGGCAATTTCAACATTTGACAAGGTTACTGAAGGTGATATTTTATCTATATAATTTTTAAACTTGGTAATTTGGCCCTTGATTGAGCTACGCCGAATAGATAAATCACGTAAAGTTTTTGAATCAATTTCTTGCATTATTATAACTAATTAAGTTAAATTTCGAAAACAACAGTAACGATTATATTATGGTAACAGAATAGCTCAATCTGTTATCAGTGACAACAATTTCTAAAATACTTATTTTGTAATTAAATAAATGTAAAAGAATCTCACGCCCCTCAGTCCGACGGCACCTGCCGACCAGGAAACCGGATCTACGCCGCGAAGCACGGAAGATTAGTCTCTGCTCGTACCCTCGAGAGGTGCTGGCGTGATGTTTCACGAATGATCTGGAAATTTCGGCGAAATATGTTAAACAATGAAACAGTCTAATGACCTTTTCCTAGAAACGGTGTTAGAAAATCCTAATGGCGGTAGACTGATATTTCAGTGAAAAAATTACACCCACAAATTCTATAAAATAGCTTAATTAGGTGAATTTCACTATACTGATTTTAATTATACTTTAAACAATTAAACACAATATCTGAAATTATGAAGTAATGAGATGAAACGTAAAAAGTCGTTATAATTCGAATTGAGCCTCGCCGTTGGTGTGATCAACCGGGCAAAATTTTAAATTGAAATTTAGCACAAGTGAAAAGCAGTTTTTCTTAAGCCTTTCAACAATAAGGATAGACGGGACTTGATATAATGGAAGGGAATAGGCGAGGATAGTAAATTTAGGTAAGGAAGGGCACTTAACTTCGGTTGGTCCGCTGTCCGCACCGCGAGAATTTAGTCCTTTGTAGCTGTTCTCCAATGGTTCTGGTCTTCTGGGTCGATACTTTAGCTGCATCAATGCTCCAGATGGTTTATGAATGCTTGTTTCTTCACAGCGTGGCTCGGCCTTATGTGATCTCGATGACTACGCAGTGATGAGCAGGCTCGGCGAATAATTTTCTTATTATATTTCGTACCGTGCCCACCCGGGGGCGCCAATTTTATGTCTACGCAAGACACAAGGATGAGGTTTCTTTTCTTCAGTAAACGACGAAAATTCTCGAATTACAAATATATTGCAAATTAAGCGTTGCTACAAGGTTCTCGACCGATCGTAAGTGTCCAAGAGAATGGAATGACAATAATTTTTCTAATTTAATTTACAACCACCGACAATATGTAACGCCTGACGAATTATAGCGGCAATTCAAAGTAACAGCAATTAGTTGCATTTAGAAGACTGTAAGGCGCAGCCGAAACATAGATTATAAATAACATAAAATTTGTAGTTTTATTTCTATTCATGTTTCAAAAGTGCAAAAATTTTTGGCCCACTCTGTATACAGGGTGAATTTTTCAACTGGGCGTGGATGGCTATTTTCGAAACTATGAGGAATATCGAAAAATGTTGAAAGGAGTCTCGAGGCCGATTTTGACGAAAACTAAAACTGCATTATTGGATTTTAGAAAAATCAAAAATCCTGGCCAGGAATCGAACCCGCTGATTTTGGAAAAAAAATCACACCCTGTATTATTACACTGTTCGATAGTGTTGCTAATAGGCAACAAATTCTGGGAAGTAACCATATACGGCAAACTTAAGGAAAACGTATTATTACAAAAAACTGATTAATCTTGAAGGAAAAGATAGTATTTGAAGCCTATGTTACCGTTTCTTCTTTAAAATATTGCTATTTTTAGTTCAATTCAATAATTTCGTATTGCTAAGTAATGTGGGATTTTTGAAACGTTAAATCCAGTGAAACATTGAAAACAATGAAATTTTATAATTTCGAATAAATTATGGATCAGTAGAAGTAAAGTAACATGGGAAAATAGCCAATTTCATAGAAATCAGCCATTTCCTTAAGTTTGCCGTATATGATTATTTCCCAGAATTTGATCCTTATTAGCAACACTATCGAAAAGTGTAATAATACAGGGTGTGATTTTTTTTCAAAATCAGCGGGTTCGACTCCTGGCCAGGATTTTTGATTTTTCTAAAATCCAATGATGCAGTTTTAGTTTTCGTCAAAATCGGCCTCGAGACTCCTTTCAACGTATTTCGATATTCCTCATAGTTTCAAAAGTAGCCATCCACGCCCAGTTGAAAAATTCACCCTGTATAGGCGTTTAACAGTGGCATAGATTCTCAACTCGAACAAATTATATGTTGTCCTGAAATAAAATATACTAGGCAGTATACTTCAGTATAGGTGACAGCTAATTTAGAACAAACAGCGCATTTAAGTTTGCTGGAATTTATTATTGTAATATCAGCAAGTTCAGACCGACTCATCCACTTATACGAGAATCACTAAGACGTAGCACGCGTCGACGACACGCGGGCTGCGGCCGCGGCCGGCGCGGCCTCTCCTCACATCGATACAAAAATAAATTAAACGTAGCAGCCGCGGTGCACGTGTCGCCGGCATCCTCTCCAACGTCGGTTCACTCTCCGCACATCAGCAAGTTCACATCGCGTTGCTTCTGAAACAAACAGAGGACAGTGTAGCGACCGAACGCGCGGCGACGACCCTCCAGCGGCCGGCACTACCTGGGCATGGCGCACATCTCGCACGCGTCGTTGTGCGACGCGTTGTGGAACGTGCACAGCGGACAGGTCCACACCGGCGCCGGCGCAGGCAGCTCGTGCTCGGCCGCCGCGCGCGCCAGCTGCAGCAGCGTGGCGGCCGCGGGCGAGGCGCGCCAGGCCGCGGCCGCGTCCGCGTCGCGCGCGCGCACGGCCTCCAGCAGCGGGCCCAGCGCCGCCGCGCCCAGCGGCAGCGCCTCGTTGCTGGCCAGGAACAGCAGCACGTGCAGGTCGGACGCGGCCTCCAGGAAGCCGTCGGCGGCCTGCAGGTGCGCGTGCAGCGCGCGCAGCGTCTGCAGCTGCTGCTGCAGCGGGCGGTGCGCGGGCGGGAAGGCGGCGCGCGGCCAGAACGTGGGCGCGGCGGCGTCGCCCGCCACGCCGCACGGCACGTCCACCAGCAGGTAGGCCACGGGCACGCGCTTGGCCGACACGCCCACCTCGTTGCCGTAGGCGTCGCGTTCCTGAACAGAATCGACCCGAGAATAATATTAAAAACATATAAAGGCTGAATTTTATCTAGGCGTGGATAGCAATATCTCCGAAAAATACTGAAATAGCCCTAGCCTAGCCAAAGACTCACAAGGTAAAATTTTGGCTTGCAAATAATGAATAGCTCGCCGTCCGAAGAAGGACAAGGCCCGAGTGGACGACGCGTCGTCTTTGACGTGCTTCCCGAACAGACTGATGGGTTCTCCATGGAGCAAAGACGTAAAACGACGCGGACAGAAGCTAGTGTCTATATTTCTGCACCCACTGCCTGCACTGCACTAGATTCGCAGTATGTTTGAGCACTACAGCTTCCAACCTAAAAGTTTAATTGGCAAAAAGACATCGAAATAATAAAACAAAGCCACCGACTTCCGAAAGAAAAGTTATTTTGTAGGTTATTTTACCCTTTTTTGTGGTTGTTTTTGAAGGCGGTTAAAAACTAGGATAATCGAAGATCTGGAGTACCTGGTGACCCTGATTAGAAAAAACAAGACACCGACCAAACTACACACATCAACACGGTCTAGGGATATTTCATACTCAATTAAATAACTCGAAAAGTACTGGCCGCATTGGAATCTTTTAAACACCGATTTGTTTGTAATTTATCTCAGACTAATTCCAAATTCAAATTTTTGAAAATTCTTTTGTTTCGGTGGCATAAAAATGTCTTGATGTATAGGAGAGGGAAATTTTCATTTGCGCGAAATTTAGTAAACAATACGAATTACATTTAGTTACAGTTTTTTTTTTTTCATTTTTAAACGAAAGATAAAGTTAAAATTGAGGTATTGTAGCCATGCAACGCCGACATTTGACGAGGGCGGAGATGTTACGAGCTGTGGGAATGCTGGAAGCTGGATCTGTTCAGCGTAATGTTGCTGAGGCCATAGGGACCCATCAAAATGTAATTTCAAGATTGTGGACACGCCATCGTGCCACAGGTGAAGTAGCGGAGAGGCACCGGGGGCCAAATTGATCACAACATCACAAGACCGATTTTTGCACATTACTGCGCGAGCACAACCAAATGCAATGGCGACTCAATTGGTCCAAAGGCTGCGAGTGGAACACCAAGTGCTTGTGAGTGACCAAACTGTAAGAAGGCGACTGCATGAAAGCAATCTACGCTCTCGTAGACCACTCCGGGTCTCACCTTTACGGAGAGGCAATCGTTGACGACGATTAGAATGGGTTCGGAACCACGTGGACTGGGGCCGTGAGCAATGGTCCAATGTGCTGTTCACGGATGAATCCAGGTTCGGCTTCCATACAGATTCACGAAGGACGCGTGTTTGGCGAGTTCCTGGACGATGGAGCCGTCTCCAGAACCCTCAGGAAGTTCTCCCATACCAAGGAGGAACAATTATGGTTTGGGCAGGAATTCGTCTTGGAGGACGGACGGATCTCGTTTGGGTGCGGGGCAATATGACGGCAGAACGATACGTCCAACAGGTGCTGATACAACATGACCAACGATACGTACACACGGACGGGCCGTCGACCCGGGCATGTTCCATGATCAGAGAGCGAGTTGCCCATTACTCGCCGCCCGCATGCCCGCGCCTGTTGTTCGGAGATCGTCGTGCGATGTCCTGGGCGTCTACCACTGCGGCTGGGTCGTGAGGTGCAATCCTGCACCGTATGCTCCACTGTGTCCTCCGGGCGATCCACACAGTGGTGACACCCAGGCGTTTCCTCAGGTACCTCCACACCCGGAACTTCCGTGTCCGGTGAGGATCTGCGTCAGGCGGTAGGTCAAGACGCGATGCCTATCTAGCCACTCCTCAAACCTTACCGGGGGTCTTACCGCTGCCATCGCGGCGTGCCCGGACCTCTGTTGCGACAGTCGCTCCCTCCATAATTATAATCGCCCTGAGATCGCGCCGATGCTTTTTCTGCCGCACTAAACTTGTCGAGGCAGGGGGGTTACAGTTGATAGATTTTTCTAAGGAGGTTTAGTAACTACATAATACACCACATGACACTGGTCGAAAATAAAGGAAAAAAAAAATGAAAACTTCTCAACATGATAACCGATGTCAAAAATGGCGGCTGCGATCTGTCCTGTAAGAAAATCATTACAATTTTACAAAATACTCGACAATCCGAATTTTGCGGATATATATGTTGTCGACTCGAAATCTCTATGTTTTATTATTCAGGTTAGCTTTCGATCGAGTCTACCGTAGCCCTGCGCGAAATCTATCTATCTATCTATACATATAATAAAACTGTAGAAAAGTTATTTTTGTACATTTAAAAATAACTCAAAAAATATAGCCAGGGTATTAAAGGACAACCAATAGAACCCATTTCTAGCATTTTTAGAATTTTTGTCTGTTTGTCTGTTTGTATGTTTATTTGTCCAGGTATCACGTAAAATGTACGAAACTAATGTAGATAACTTTTATACACAACGATTAAGCGTAACTTGGAGAGGAATTTAGTTTTTGTTTCATTGGAATCGGTTCAGTCTATCAAAAGATATTTGAATTTAAAGTGTTTTAGAAGTAAAATTACGGGTGCACTTTGGTGTCACAATTTGATTTCGTAAGTCAGTCGCGCGATCTAACTTCGAATTCGAATAGCAAAACTACAACGCACGGCAGATGGCGTTAAAAGAAAACCTGGAATAGACGTGTTTAAATTGAAGTAACATTATGTATTTTGTTTCATCGTAATCGGTTCACATAATATAAAAAGTATAAATCAATTAAAGTAATATTTAAAGGAATCATAGAATAGAATAGAACAGAATGGAATGGAATGGTATGGTGTGGTGTGGTGTGGTGTGGTGTGATGTGATGTGGTGTGGTGTGGTGTGGTATGGTGTGGTGTGGTGTGGTGTGGTGTGGTGTGGTGTGGTGTGGTGTGGTAAGAGCGGGCATTAGGAAAATAGTCCTCCATAAACCTGGAATACAAGTGTCAAATATTTTTGATTAATCTTAGAAAATTCTAAATACACGGTTTATATGAAAAACGTGGCCTGAATTAAGCGCTTGCAACTAAAAAAATACATTGTTAAATTCCGAAATCCACGCGAACGAAGTTGCGGGCACAGCTAGTTATTAATATGGATCCCTAGACCGTGCTGATGTGTGTATTAGATATCGACATACAACATACCTTTACAAAAAATAATCAACTTTAAAAAAAAACACGTTTTTACAAAAAGAAGTGAAATCCACCAAAAACATTCTTACAAATATTCATAATGTTTTTGGTGGGATAGATCTTTAGGAATGGCAGTTGAAAAAAGATTCTGATTATACTGGGTTGCCGATACTCTATTTATTTCCTAAATTATACCGAAATGTCCAAAATTCGGAGAAAAAATATCATTAAGTGAATATAAAAAAAATAAAAACAGTTTTTACATATTTCCATTTTTAATAAAACTTTTATTTTATCTTTCAATTTAACTTATGTGGTATGTGCAAAATTGACAATATCGCTCTGTTTTTCACCATTAAAGTTCAGGGAATGTTCCACCGCATCCCAATAGTTCCATTGTCTAGTTCCATTATTATTATATTAACTACTAGATTTTTTTTCTCCCAAAAAAAAGTTCTAGTTGCTTGGAACTACTGGGATTATTTAAAATTAGATGAACCTACCTTAATCCCCGTGTTTACAAACATATTTAATTGCATTTTAAAACATGTATATTGGCGGACGGTTTAGCCACTCCGACATAATAATTTTAGACTAACCTAACCTAGGTGGCTACGGTTTTTTTTTAATATTTTTTACCACCTACAGTAGAATCCGTTTATTATGACGTCCGCTTAGAATGACCGTCCCTTCAATGTCATAATAAACGGATTCAACTGTACTTCCGAAAAAATGTTATTCTACAATTTTTTGTGGTGGTTTTTGAAGGCTATTAGATTTTTTTTTAAGTTTCTTATTTTAGGCACCCTTTTTAGTTCAAATATTCTACCCAAACTCTTCTAATCAAAATACGTAACCTCTAGGTTAATATATATGTAAACGGCTCAAAAATTAAAACTACGGAAACAAACTGAAATAAATCTTTGTGGCAACTACACATCAACTTTCTGGATAGCGAACAAGCCAGAGAGGAGGTTATACGATGAGTATGAGCAGAGAGTGCGTCATGATTGCTTTTTAGAACGCTTTCAATTAATTTTAGTGACAACGACAGGTAAGAGAATACAATACAAGCACTGACCTTGTAGTAGACGTCGGGCACGTACTGCTTGTCGCTGGAGTCGCGGATGTAGCCCAGCTCGGGCGCGTCGCGCGTGGGCAGCAGGATGTCGTCGCGCACCAGCGCCTGGCACTGCCCCGACACCTGGTAGCCCTCCAGGTGCACTTGCTTGTCACTGTCGCCTGCCCCACACGATACATACTCAGAACATATCATAGCCGATAACTGCACACAGAAAACAGACTATTTCTGTTTGCAGGACCATAATATTAACATTTTACAGCTTTTCAACAACGGTTTGATATTTAAATTTTATAAATTCCAAATGAAAACAGAGGGCGCCGCCAGCTTATGCCTAAGGGTTGCAATATTATGGAGGATAAACAATATGAACACCGAGAGCATAAAGCGTTACACTTTGAAAGTCTTTGCCTCGATGACGATTGTAATCAGAACGGTTCTAAATGTATAAAACTTTACAAGCTTTACTTAGGAATGCCGCATACAAAATATACAACACAAAACTAAAGCGCCTAATTCACGGTCCATCTTGCTGTACGTCCCGCCAAGGTCGCGGTGCTGGATGTAGCATGCACACTAGCATCAAGCAAGCAGAATAAATCGGAAAAATTAAAAGAGAGAACGTGTTTTATTTATTTAAAATGCCAGCTGTTTTAACAAAATGCCAAAAAAATGCAGTTCTTTTATGTTATCAGCAGCAACAGAAGTGAGGAGAAAAAAATGGCAAGAGGTTTTGGATGAAAATCTGCTGTACAGCAAGCCTAGACACGGTCAAGCATGCACGATGCTGGACTGCTCTGACGTACGTCCGCGTTATTCACTGTCCATCTGCACGGCATTTGCGGTGGTGGGGGTACTCGCTGGATGAAAAATGAGTCGTGCACATCCAGCAAACAATTAATAATAATTATTGACGTACGTCAAGCCTATTCACGATGTTTTTGCGTCGTGCATCGTGCATGACCTTGGCGAGACCTACAGCAAGATGGACCGTGAATAAAGCGCCTAATGCCGGATCCACACGTTGGCCGTGTTTGCCAAACAGAAGGAGACGGCGCTATACTAAGAAACGAGATAGAATTATTTGCGTCTTCCTTTCTGGTATAGCACCGTCCCCTTCTGTTTGGCAAACACGGCCAACGTGTGGATCCGGCATAACGTGAATACTGGTGAACGGCTGTCGTATTAAAATGCAATGCACACCATACCTACCTCCATATTTTTTTACACTGTTTAATGGCCTTGCGTTTTGGCAAATCTCATAATACCTACTCGTGATGAAAATGGCGGTGATTTTAAAATCAGATGTCAAAATCTAAATGTTATCTACAACGTGTAACGTTAATAGCGCAAAACCTCTAGTGGGATAACTCAGCCCATGTTACTGAATAATGTTTGTTCGTAAATTCGCAAAAAAAAAATTGCTTTTTCATACAAAACCAGAAATTGATCGGGCTAATCAGTATGAAAAATCATTTTTGTTTTTTACGAATTCCCAAAATTTTTAGAACAAGCATTGTTCAGTAACATGGGTTTAGTTACTCCACGAGAGGTTTTGCGCTATTAACGTTACACGTTGTTTATACAAGATATTATTAAGACTCGACTACAGCAGAAATCGCTTAACACAGAAACTTGAATTTTGGACTATTATTTAAATAATTAAATATGTGGTTTTGGGTTTTTCGAAAATCACCCCCTAAGTTGGTGAAAAAGGGTATTCAAGTTTTAAGGATAGAATTTTACTGCTTGCTTCGATTAACTCAAAACTTGGCCTGAATAATCTCTCAATCGAATAAAGGATGCGTATTTATCTGTGTTTAAACAAACAACCCCTAGCGGGGTGAACATCGGAAAATCGGTATGTAACACTAATATTTAAAAAAGGAACTATTTCATTGCTTATTTGTATCGAATAGGCTCCGAAACTACTGGACCAAAAGTATCTTATCAGTGAATTTAATAAGCGGTCACCCTGACCGAGTTAGAAACACGCGCAGACGAAGTCGCGGGCAAAGTGCTAGTTCTGAATATATCAATACTTTCAACAATATACATTAAACCTTGCGAATTTATTTACGTTTTGTTAAGCATTGCGGAATTTATAAATAGGTAAAGTGGTCAATTGCTCGCGCTTTGGTCGCTTTGCGGCTATATTTGATCTCTAGGAGGGCGGCAACTGCCCCCCCGCGGCGACGCCCTTTTTGCGTGATGTTTTTTGGCATATTAAGATTTTGCTACAAAGTCAAAGTCAAATCATTTATTCAATTAGGCCATCAAAGAAGCACTTTTAAACGTTGCATAAATTAAAATTAAGGAAATGGGACGGGATGGGAATGATTCTACACCCATTCGCAAAGGTAGGTTGTATGAAGAAGAATGGGCAAGAAACTCCATACTTACTCTTTTTAAAAATGTTTTACAATATTTTTTTTACATCATTTGAATTAATAATGTAAAAGCAATGTACCTTGAAAATCTAGACGAAATATGATTAAAAAAATATATATAAGAAAAAAAAATAGCAAAAAGGTACATGGTGTTCACATTCTAACAAAATATTGCAATTACAGCTATTTTACAAATACAATATAAGGAGTGTGTGAGCATTAAAATTTCAACCAGCTTGATTCTGTTTAAGCCCTACATTGTACTATGGAGCAGGACCAGCATGTTTCCAAAAATTTTTATCTTGAATATAGTCTTCTAGTTTATAATATGCTTGTTTACTGAGTGTATTTTTTATATAACTTTTAAATTTCCTTTCATTTAGATTTAAGATTTCGCTAGGTATTTTATTATAACATTTAATACAGTACCCCATAAAAGATTTTTGGACTTTAGACAATCTAAAATAAGGTTGATCAATTTTGTCTTTATTTCTAGTATTAAAATTATGTCTGTCGCTTATTTTTTTTAAAAGATGAAGATTTTTCCTAACATGCATTATATTTTCATAAATAAATTGACAAAGCACTGTCATTATGTTAATCTTTTTAAATAGTTCCCTAAGAGATTAGCGACGACGTAGATTGTAAATTGCTCTGACAGCTCTTTTTTGTAAAATGAAAATGGATTCAATGTCAGCTGCCCGGCCCCACAGTAGAATGCCATAAGACAGGGATACCTACGCCTGTGCGAAAGTTTTTTGTTCGATTTTTATTTTATCGAACTCGTTATGTCGAATATTCAGTTGTACGATGTTTTATTATATCGATGCTTTATTAGTGCGATGTAACGTTTGTGCGAAAAATCTTTTTGCGAAGAACTTTACAGCGATTGCTCATTTGTTCGATAGTTTATTAGTTCGATGGTATGTTGATTCGAAACGCCTATCTATAATGCATTATAAACCATGAGGAAATACCTACAAGAACACCATAAATATCTTCACGTACGTACATTTTCCTAAAATGAGAAAGACAAATAACAAAGTCACCACGTTTAAGGCTGCAGTTCGACTGAGGTGGAGTGGAGCGGTGCTATGTCGCGGCTCACCAATCATATGGCTTGAAAACCACATGTGCCTGGTCAGCTATGTGCATCAGCCATTGTGATTGGTGAATGAGGCACAGCACCGCTCCCCTCCGCCTCAGTGAAACCGTTGCCTAACTGTGGCATGGGTCAAACATAACGTAGACAATACTAGTCCACCAAATGGTTGCCCAATCGCCTGATACCCTCAAAATACTAAAAGACGCAAAGAAAGTAATTGGTGTGCTCTTAAGATTTTTTTTATTTTTTTCCTTTTGCTAATAGGCACCTAAAATGAATTAACAACACGTAAAATACTCACATAAATGTTTTATTTTAATAAAAAATCATACAGCAACATTACAAAAAAATAGAAAATATGAATGGTAAATGTTATAAAATATCAAAATATGTTTCTCGATGACGCCTGTACCAATTAAAAAATAAAACATAATAATATGACAAAGTTCAAAATCTATTAATGAAATAAGTTACCTACATTGGAGTTCTATTCATGATCTTTCAAATCAACATACCATCGAACTAATAAACTATCGAACAAATGAGCAATCGCTGTAAAGTTCTTCGCAAAAAGATTTTTCGCACAAATGTTACATCGCACTAATAAAGCATCGATATAATAAAACATCGTACAACTGAATATTCGACATAACGAGTTCGATAAAACAAAAATCGAACAAAAAACTTTCGCACAGGCGTAGGTATCCCCATAAGACATTATGCTGTGAAAGTAGCTAAAGTATACCATACGCGCAGTTTCAACGTTAGTTAACTGTCTTATCTTTCTAACAGCGTAAGCGGCTGAGCTTAATCGCCCCGCAAGAGATGCTATATGGGGGCCCCATTGCAATTTATCGTCTAGCGTGATTCCCAGGAAAACAGTCTGATTAACATATTCCAGTTTTTCTCCGTTTAGTTTAATGTCACATTCTACTTCTAACATTTGGTAAAGTGAATCTCATACATTTTGTTTTTTTTTCATTAAGTACAAGATTATTCAGTGTAAACCAATTTTGAACCTGATGAATAGAGTCATTTATCTCATTTAGATTTTGTGAACGTCGATGTGAACTACCTAAAATAAAACTGTTTTCTGCCTTACAGTTTTCGTTGTCGTCGTAATCGTCTTTTAGGATCATTTTGCTCAATTTTACCAACTTCCGCCGTCCCGATTTTTTTCTTCCGATACTATGTAATGATCCTTACATGAAATAGAGTCGAACGGCATTAAAAAAAATTGTCTATTTTACTCATTTTTGGGGACAAGGACAACTCGCATGAAAAAATATTTTACTAAATTTGACCAACTTCCGCCGTCCCGATTTTTTTCTTCCGATACAACGAAATGATCCTTACATGAAACAGAGTCGAACGGCATTAAAAAAAAATTTGGTCAATTTCACTCATTTATGTGGACAGCTCACACTTGACCAAAAAAATAAAAATGCCAAAATTATCAGTATCAAAAAAGAGCTAAAGGTTCCTAAGAAAGTTTTCCCTTATCTCTTATGGCTGAAGATTTCTCCCTTTTGGCCCATTTAAAAGAAACACCCTATAGTATCTATTTGTATACTTAACTAGCGGCCCGTCCCGGCTTCGCACGGGTGGAGGACCCGGTCTAAAATTTGAGATTTAAATCATACTATCTCTCAAGTTGGATCGAACTGCACATGGTGTGCGAATTTTATTATAATCGGTTAAGTGGTTTAGGAGTCCATTGAGGACAAACATTGTGACACGAGATTTATATATGTATATTAAGATTAAGATAATAATAATAAAATTTTATTTTATTTAAGATAGGTTCGCGTTTGACCACTATATCGCACACTCTCCGAAATGTAACCGATAAAAAACCGACAGTCCAGAACTTTTTTTTTCTTTTTTTTTTTACGTGGTAAAATCATCATATGAGGCCTCCAAACCCCGGGCAGGGCGGGAGGGACTATCAGACTTGTACTGACTAAAATCCACGGTGTCCTTCAATAGCCCTTTATGTTCCGGGGTCACGGTGATGGTATGAGTCCCGCGACCCCGGCAGGCTTTAGCCCTCTGAGAGGGGGGGCCTCGTCATTGTGCTGACGCTCTTTGAGGCGCGCGTGGGACACGACGCGCCGTCGACCCGGGCATGGTCCATGTTCGGACGGCGAGTTGCCCTTTACTCGCTGCCCGCATGCCCGCGCCTACGGTGGCCGGAGATCGCCATGCGACGTCCGACGTCGTGGGCGTCCACCACCGACAGTCCCGAACATGGCGTCGATGTTCAAGGCTCTGGAGCTTTGAATCGACCAGAGCATCGTTACTGATTAGCCTCTTGGCCCGTTTATCTATTGACTCAAGTGCATCTAGTTGGTATTTGGCGGATCCATTCCAAAGGTGAGAGCAGTACTCCATGCATGACCGAACTTAACTTGCACTTTATATAAGTTAAGCAGCTGTTCAGGCGTGAAGTACTTTCTCACCTTGGAGAGGATCCCCGAGGTTGATTTTTACATGTGTAATTACAGTTACAGGCGCGAAGTATAAGTTAATTTTTATCTGTCATATAAGTGACGATTTTTGAACGTTGATGTCTAAACAATCGTTTGAGATGTTGATGTCGTGATGTCGTGTTTATAAACGTTGGAGCATGTATGTATCTCGCAGGTCTCAACATATGAGCCAAAGACAAATTAAGGTGAAAAAGTTTTTGAGTTATGAAGTGCTCAAAGTGGCTCCAAATGGTTCGTGTAATATTACACACGGTGCTGCACGCCACAACTTCGTTTGACAGGCTCTCGCGTGTCGAGATCAAAACCTTTTCCAGAATGTAAAAGACACTTTTCAGAAAACCGCATCAAAGTCGGTTCACTCAAACACGAGGTAATCGCAAGCAAACATCCGAACATACGGATCGATCTGAGAACCTCCTTTTTTTATGTCGTTTTCGCAACGTGTGTCCACTCTAGCTTTTCAATGTGCTCAAACTCAATCAAATCTCGAAAGTACTACCGTTAGATGTTTTTGTACATATTTAAATTATTTTTACCGTAGAAAAATGTAGAATTATTGATAATTTAGTTGCATACAATACTAAGTCGCTCAACGAGCTATATGGCGAGGGCTATGCTCGGAGTTTCTCTACGTGATCGAATCCGTAATGAGGAGATCCGTAGACGAACTGAAGTCACCGATATAGCCCACCGGATTAGCTAGCTGAAGTGGCATCGCTCGCAGAACAGATGACCGATGGGGTCGAGAAGTGCTAGATTGGAGACCGCACACTAGCAAGCGCAGCGTAGGACGTCCACAAACGAGATGGACAGACGACCTTATAAAACTCGCCGAAAGACGCTGGATGCAGGTCGCTGCACTCGCTGCCAACCGGTATATGTGGAGATCTAAAGGGGAGGCCTATGTTCAGTAGTGGACTTCCTATGGCTGAGATGATGATGATGACAATCCTAAATAACATAAAAATAGGATGCTTTTGGGGTTGCCTCGCTTCTGTAGCGCTTCCGGTATGTTCGCAGAGGCTAAAGTGGATTGCTTTAATGCAACCATGCGTAAGCGGTGCACATCCCTGGTGCGCAGAGTGCGAGGCAGTCGTAACAGTGTCCTGAACGGGTTCGACCTTCAGTACTTGAATGACTTCTGTCAGTCAGAATATTATTTTAGTGACCTTTTTATCCATGTATTTATAATTTTATTGTATTTATATTTTTTAATTGATATGCTTTTATTTAATTAATTGTGAATAATTATGATCCTAGTTGGTTGAAATAAATGATATAATGAATAAAAAAACAATTTAAAATGAATTTCTTTAAACAAGATTTATACAACCTGTTTTTTTTGATATCCCATAACTCTAAGGTTATATTCTGTAGGTAAAAATAATACTAAAACTCCTAAAAGGTGGTCCAAAAATGCATCGTTTCGGAGATATCATCAATCATAGTTAAATTAGGTCAAAAAATGTCACCAGTATGACGAATCTTTACTTTTGCGAGGTTGCCAAACTTCGCAGTAGAATAGACCCTCGATGTGTCTAGGTATCTAAGTTTCATTGATAAATACAAGTAATTCATTTTTATTCAAACCAATCATTCATATTTAAAGCTAAGAAAATGCGACGTTGTCATATTTCACGTAAGGGTGTTTTACATTAATAATCGTGACTTTGCCGAATTATTTTGTATGAAAAATGAAAAAAAAAAATAACCAAGGTTTGGAACATAACTCATATGCCAGTTGATTCTTTGATATGGCTTCAATCATACCCTAGAGTTATGGGATATAAAAAAAAAACACGTTGTAGAAACTACTAGGTACCATCGGTTTGCAACACCTAAGCCGCCGCAACAAAAACACACGGTTGATCGGCAGTGTGGACACGTATCGCGGACACGTTGTTGCTGCAGGTTGTGAGGCCAGCCTGCAGCTCACAACCAGCCGCCGGGAGTGACGCGCACGATATCGACCTTTGGCGCGGGCATGCAAACGGCTAGAAATGGGCGGCTCGTCGTCCGATCATTTACCATGCCCCGGGTCGATAGCACGTCGTGTTCCACAAGCGCCTCAAAGATCTGTCAGCAATAATATTGAGGCGGCTCCCCATAGATTGCCAAAGCCTATCAGGGTCGCGGTGCTGTTTAATTAGGTAACCGTGGCTCTGAAACGTAAATGGCTATGCGGGACACCGTACACTTTAATCAGTACAAGTCTGACAGTCCCTCCCGTCCTGCACTGGGGGAAGACTCATCCGATGATTTTACGACGTGAAAAAAAACAGCTATTCTATATAAATATTTCTATTATAAGATATCTTTTATATAAGATAGAAAATAGATAGAATATCTTATTTAAGGTCAATGGCGCGGCTCAATGACTTAATTACGAGTTATGAACTATCTACACATAATCTAAATCATTCACGAAATTCGCATACATTTAGGATTGCATCTTTAGTTACTGCCGTTACGAGTACCTATACATGAACCCTGAAAACACAGGAAACTCAATTTTGGTCAGTTGTGTAACAAGGTGTGCGTGGTCATTACGAATGTGACATGCTCACCTGTGACGCACACCGTGACGAATTTGGATCCGAAGTAGCCCGACGAGGCGTGGCGGCACGCGTTGGGGTGCCGGTCCTGGTAGTGGCCCGCCATGATGCACTCCTGCGCCGACAGGAAGTGCGTGTCCACGCCCCGGATGTGCTTCACGGTGCCGGCGGCCACGTCCAGCGGCAGCAGGTCCGTGAAGATCCAGCCCACGCGGCGCAGGCGCAGGCCGCGCGCCAGCTCGTCCAGCAGGCCGGCGCGCGGGTCGGGCGCCAGCGCCACGCCGTCGCGCGACGACGACTGCGGCGGCTCGTAGATGGCGGCCACGCGCGCGCGGATACCTGCGGACACGGGCTTGTACTGGCGGGCGGCCTCCGGAGCGCGCCACCGGAGCCGGCTGCTGACACTCACCTAGCGGCACGTCGGGGTGGCGCTCGTATTGGCCGTACAGGAAGCCCACGCGCTGGTGGCCCGTGGCGCGCCAGTAGGCCAGGAAGCGCTCCACGATGGCCGGGTGTTCGAACAGCACGTTGTCCACGTGGCGGTAGGGCTGCCGGTTCAACGTCACGGCGCCCGGCTGGCACTTGGAGCAGATGCCGCGCGGCCACGGCGGGTGTTCTGTACAACCTACGCAAACCGATGTTTATGATGTATCAAAAGATATTTTCAATTTATGCATTTACATATAAACAAAAACACTAACTCACCTGGTTTAATTTTACATGACAGTTCATCTAGTGAAATGAAATTCCCTGATGTAATCTTGCGTAAGTAAGCATGGAATGACATGTGCTTGATGTTATGTTCTTTGAGATAGCCTTCATCCCAGGGTTCCAGTGGTGAGCAGTGCACGCAGCACCCTTTAGAATTATGTCGGCATCTATAAGCAAAACATTTACCATCAACCAAGAAATATGTACAGTTCACTTTGTATATAACAACAATGAACAGGTCATCCTAATTTCATAGTTATTTAAGGAAGTCTTTGATTACAAAATAGGGCCTGCAACCGGGAAATCCCGGTACCGAAAATACCGGGAAATCCCGGGAATTTTTTAAACAATCCGGTACCGGTTCTTCATCCCGTAGTACCGGTACTTTCGATACTTTCGGTACTTTTTTAATTTCCTTATTTTTTCAATATAAAGCAACAAATCATATCCAATCAACTATTTTTTAACAGTATTATTAACATAAAACATTTTTAATTGATAATTTTATGACAATTTTATTAATAAAAATTTTGATGAAACTAATCAATAATCTACTTGAAAGTAACTTTTATTATGCTTAAATTTTGTGTGTTTTATAATTATTTGGCAAATTGATCTGTAATAAGTCCTTTTAAAAAAAAATCAAACTGACGAAACATCGAACTGAAAAGCAAAAAATAACTTTTGAGGCGGCGCCAAACAAACAAACATATTTATAAATTAACCATTAGAGCAGAATAGCTCGTTGTATAGCTTGTCGTGGTTGAATAGTTCGTCGTAGCTATTCGTTGATTGTTTCTTTGGCGCCGCCTCAAATGTTATTTTTTGCTTTTCAGTTCGATGTTTCGTCGGTTTGTTTTTTTTTTTAAAAAGGACTTATTTTTTACTTTTGAGTTTCCTATCTCGTGTCATATATATTATACAACAGAGATGTGGAGAACAAACCATGATGGCGTCACCATCATTAGATCAACTCCAGCTGTTAAGGATCTCTTGCTACTGCCCTCTGTTACCATCCTTAGACCCTCGATGACAATTATACCCCAGCTAGATATAAAGTTTTCATCAAGACTAGTAAAATGAGCCCAAACACGATAAAGGTGCTGTTAACTGTTGAGGACCTCTTGCCCCTGTTATCCGTCACCAACCTCAGACCCTCGATGGCAATAATACCTCAGCTAGGTCTAAAGTTCTCATAAAGCTAAGTGAAATGAGCCCAAACACGGTATAGCTGTTGTTAACTGTTTAGGAACTCTTGGTACTGACTTCACAAAATAACAGGGATCTGGAGTTGATCTGATGATGGTGACGCCATCATGTTATATTCTCCACATCTCTGCTATGTAATAATGTCCTCAGAACTACGATTGTCAACTTTATTTCAACAGAATCGTTTCATAATTGAAAATTCTGTAGGAAGATGACAATTAATTCCTTTTTTTCTACCCTCAGAGGCCGATTTTAGTTTTGAAATTTAAATGGGACCAACTTTGAGATATACTCTTTCCAACAAAAAAAGAATTTTTGAAATCGGACCACGTTCGGAAAAGTTATGCGTGGTCATAAAAAAAAATATAATTATACATGTCGAATTGAGAACCTCCTCCTTTTTTTTCGTCGGTTGAAAAGATTTTACTTTTTTTAATGATATTTCCTTTATTTTAAAGACAATAGAAAGACTAGAAATTTAAGTTCTATTTGATATATTTTCATTATAAGATATAAAAAGGATTTAAAGGTTCCTTGAGATTGTGTACTGATGATTATTGTCAATTATAAATTTACGAATAAAACGAAGTTTTTTGAACTGCACCATCCCACTTTTGTAATGAGGACATTATTCAACCGATTTAGATAATTATATGTAGTGTGCACACACTCGTGCCTTTCATACAATATGTTAATAGCGATTTGTACGCGAGTACCGAAAGTACCAAAATTCCCGGGAAATCCCGGTTCCAACTCCAGTACCGAACATCCGGTACCGGGTCTTTAAAAAGTACCGGTTCTGCAGGCCCTATTACAAAAGCAAAGATATTTACAACACACAGTTGCTATACAGAATATAATTTTGTATATGGACATCTTAACTCCGAAACCCAAAAAAGTGCTTGCCTACCTAACAAACAACAAGTAAATTACGACTGGGAGTGGATGGCTACATCTGAAACTATGAGGAATATCAAAAAACGTTGAAAGGAGTCTCGAGGCCGATTTTGATGAAAACTAAAACAAATCATTGGATTTTAGATAAATCAACAATCCTGGCCATTAATTGAACCAACTGATTTTGGAAAAGAAATCAGAACTTGTAGGTATTATTACACAATTTATAGTATTGATAAATGATATTTATTTTGTAAGTTGGTTATAAAAAACACTTTTACACATCATAGTCAATATTTTTAAAGCTAGATGAGGCCGGTATTTCGTAACTGACTACTCTGAGAAGAAACAGCCGAAACAAACTCAGAGGTCACAGTCTCTTTTAAAGTCCAGACATTGTTCAGGTCATACGAGGACCATGCGGGTGTCTGAGACGGTCTTTTGAAGAAAGAACCACACAGATTTGAGTGGACCTGTCTAGTCAGTGCAAGCATTTGTCGGTGATCGTGTAGCTCGACTCAGACCACAAGGAGCTCAACTGCTAATATGAATCAAATATTGGGACCTAATCATATACGTCAAAATAATGGTAGGTCAGGAGTCTGACTTCTTTCAATATTATTCAATATTCCACATAGTTTCGGATAAGTATAGCCATCCATTCCATGCCCAGATGAAAAACCGGGCGATCCTTGCAATGGTGACACCCCAGAGTTGATTCAGGTCAGGAGGCAGTAATGCCTATTCCATCCATTCCTCAAAGAGGGGTCTATTTTCTATGGGAGCCTATAATTAAATAAAAATGTTTAAGAGATTTCTTCACCATTCTCAAGTAATAACTTATGACACTCTAGTTATTAATTTATCGCTCACAGTTTCTCATCTCTCTGTCTCTGAATGTTGCCAGACATGCGGTACAGTTGGAGGTCCACTTCATCCTCTTCAACTGCTATGGACCGCATAGCTGTACTGGTGGTTGCAGCACCCACTGCTGTGGCTGATGTAGAAGGACCTGCCTCTACAGGCTCCCCAAATGGTTTGTTATTCTCATGTGCCTAAAAAATGATCAAAAAACTTATTGATCACATATGAATCACATTAAAAGACGTTAGTCGAGATTATTGGCACCTACCTGTCCACTGGTAGAGGGCTGTTCAAAAAGCACGGCTCCATTGACGGGGCTGAGGTACAGCATGTCACCGTGCTGCAGGCCGACTTCGCGCAAACGCCGCGACTTGCTGGACATGACCTCGTCCTTATGTTGGCGGTCTTTGTGCAGCGCGAACGCGAACGTGCCCAGGTGTAGGCTCTCGTGCACTCGCTCGTACAGCTGCGCCGTCACGTCCGACTCCGACATCTCAACGCGGGTCGTGCCCTCCGGTGACTGCACTCGAAGTATCTGACGACATTACAATTAGTCCATCAATATTTGGGGCGACTGAGACATAACTTTGTTGGATACCAAATATGCTTAGTCATTGTAACCTGTCATATCTTGTTGATGTTTTGTAGCCGTGTGGTTCGAGCTATAAGCAGAGTTCAGCTAAAGTTTCAATTAAGAAACTATTGAAAACATTTGAATTTGAAAAAGTTGACAAGTAGATAAACAGAATACATAAAATGTTCTTGACGAAATAAACAAATGACGTGTGTCTATTTTATTCGCACAATATAGTACGATAGTGATATTGGAATATTGAATATTGTTACCATTTTCTTTGATCCGGACATATTATTAGTTTTAGCAAAATAATCGCAAAATACCAACACTTGACTGACATAACAATCTTGACTTGTTGAAACTTTGACAGTGCGTAGCTTATGACAACTGATGACAACAGTGTTTTGAATTTGAAGTTAAAACCAGAAACAACCAGACGTTGTTACTCTAGTTATCTAATGTCTATGAGCTACATGGAGATAGAAAGTATAGGGAGTGAGGGCTTGTAACACTAAAACCGTGCCTTAATTCCAGTTATTACTCATATCATCAATACATCTCTGCAGACTGGTGTGTTTCCTTCATTGTGGCGTAAGGCTTACATTATCCCTCTTCCCAAAATTTCCAACCCAAGTTTACCTAATCACTTCAGACCCATCTCCATTCTCCCTTTCCTTTCCAAAATCTTAGAAGCAGTTGCTCTCAAGCAAATATCCTCATACGTCTTTAAAAATAACCTTTTGTCCGATTACCAGTCTGGTTTTCGGCCTGGCCACAGCACAGCTACAGCTCTACTTAAAGTTACTGAAGACATAAGGGATGGCTTGGAGAATTCGTGGTTAACGGTCTTAGTTTGAATAGATTTTTCCAATGCTTTTAACACCGTTGATCACGATATCCCCTTGGCCATCTTGTCTCAAATTGGGGTCTCTTCGTTGGCACGTGATTGGTTTTCATTTTATCTTCGTGGTCGCCAGCAGTCGGTGCGTGCTGATCAGGATTACTCTGACTGGTGCGACCTGCTTACTGGTGTTCCTCAAGGCGGAATACTCTCTCCTCTCTTATTTTCGTTATTTATAAAGTCCATTACTTCTATCCTCAAATGTTCTTACCATCTCTACGCTGACGACTTGCAACTATACGCCCGATCAGACATCACCAACCTTAATAATTGCATCTCATCACTCAATGCTGATCTTCGTGCTATTGAAGAATGGTCTAGCAAGTTCGGGGTTTCTGTGAACGTCGGAAAATGTCAGGCAATCATCGTTGGTAGTTCAAACTACTTGAGAAATGTGAACACTAGCCAACTTATACCACTGTTGTATGAAAACACCGTCATCTCTTTTTCACCTCATGTAAAAGACTTGGGCCTGTACATTGACGACTGTTTGAGCTGGAATAAGCACGTGGCTCAGGTGAGTCAGAAAGTCACGTTCTTGCTGCGGTCTCTATATAGATTCAAGCATTTCCTCCCATCTAGCACCAAACTCTCTTTGGTTCAGTCACTTGTGCTTCCCATTATCGACTATGCTGATGTTATTCTGATCTTTCCCAAGACCTTCTAAATAAATTGGATCGACTTCTCAATAACTGTATTCGCTTCGTTTTTGGCCTTCGTAAATACGATCACATTTCTTCTTTTCGTTCCCAACTTAAATGGTTGCCTATCAGACGCAGGAGGTCCCTCAGATCTCTCTGCTTGCCCTTCAAGATTATGAACGATCCATGTGCTCCTGATTACTTAAAAACTCTTTTCAAAGTGTTGGGCAGGTCTCAGTCGTAACCTTCGCGCTTCTAAAAATCTACTTCTCCAAATTCCTTCACACCATACCGGTTTCTTGTCCAATTCTTATACCATCTCAATCATTAATCTCTGGAACGCGCTACCCTTTAGCATTAAAAAAGCTGAAAGCAGTTTCACTTTCAAGAGAAAAGTACAAAATCTCTATACGTCAGATTAAATTACCTCTAAATTAACAAGAGTCGAGTTATGTCATGAATTATTAGGTTTGTCTTTCTATTTAAGTATTTTATGATTTGTTATAATATTGTTTAGTTTATTTTATTTGTATTTATGTAATAGCATTTTTTTTAATCCTTTGTATAGCTTTTATTTTACTTTTTTACTAGTTTTTATTTGTATTTTTTTTGTACCCTACCAAATTGTTATTTTACACCCAAAGGTTGACTGGTAGAGAATGCCTTGTGGCATTAAGTCCGCTTATGTACCATTGATTTGTACATGAAGTATAAATAAATAAATAAACTGGCGTAAAGATCGAAAAAATCAATTTTTGATCTCAAGAATCTTGGGTTTCGATAAAAATAATCGTACCTACAGGATATTTTAAAATAAATACAATCATTAAGAATTCCGAAAAACATGAATTCTACCTCAAGAAAATCTGCAAACGTCACTGCATAGACATGTCAAACGTCATAGTAAACGTCAAATAGTCACGAAAAATGTTCCCTCTAAGCAACTTATCTAACGCTCTAGAGGCACTCCTCAACTTATACGCTTAACAGTCGATAAAATGAGAGGTGTCCAGTGACTATCCACCTATTCCACAGTGTCCCACCGATTAGCCAATAGCCCTGCTGCACAGTCTCAGTAGAGAGAATACACTGTGTCCAGTCACAAAAATAATGAAATAATTCAGCCAAGTTATATCGGGAAAAACCTTGTTCCAGAATCTTATGGTCAGTCTACTAGAAAGAGACGGTATTCTCCAAAGATGCTCTCTCAGGTGGCACGTTTTTCGGCATGAGTACCTATTCAGTCCAAATTGATTTAATAAGTCCATGATCTAAACCATGATCACATGTCAATGTCAAATCCATCGAATGGTCGAATTGATAATGTCAAATCTTATCAACATGACAAACTGACAATGAAGCTGCAAAAATGCAACTCCAATATCTTTATAAACTGATTA
Source organism: Agrotis ipsilon (assembly GCA_028554685.1). Lineage (NCBI taxonomy): Eukaryota > Metazoa > Arthropoda > Insecta > Lepidoptera > Noctuidae > Agrotis > Agrotis ipsilon. The sequence continues at coordinate 18,535,250 of CM052962.1, read as the reverse complement.
TTAATTAAGAATACGCACTGTTTTTTCCGCTCTGTGACACAAAGTGCTATCCGTGCTATTAGTAACAGATCTCCAGGCTTTGAGCGGATAGTCAGTCAAAGAAACAGATTAAAATTTGGATAAAAAATCTTCAATAATGAAGTAGTTAATTTTAATTAAACGCATAATATGAATAACTTAGAAAACATAGTCCATCTGCAGAAAATATTTTAAGAAAAGGTAAGTTCATAAACTACCCTTAATTGAAAACAACTCGTGAGGCCCAGCGTACTGCGTGATTGGATATATTGCGAGTCTGTGAATGTGCTACGAATAGTGGTTGCCAGTTTTGTTTACACGGAATTGACGCAAAGTACCTGTAGGCGCTTCTTGTAGGAATGTCGTGTAGTATGATTGTGTTGGCGGTGTGTTATTTATAAATGATATTTCTGGTGTGTTAGTCGCAAGTCGTTCCGTGTCCGAAGTAGTGCTTGTTGTGTCGCGACACCGCTCGCCGCTAGTAGCACCGTGCTTCTGTTGCGCGCGAACATTGCTTTCTTTTACCAAACACAATTACACTTACCATCTTTTACACCATTCAGTAAAATGTATGTATTGCATTCATTGACTTAATTGACTTTAGCTACATTGGTCAAATTATGAATTTCAAATTTTTCATGTAATTATTCTTATATAATTATATTCATATATTAAAAAAATATTAGTTCAAATCAAATCATTTATTTTTGCAAACATGGGTAGGGGTATGAATAGATCTTGCATATTTAGATTACATTCTTTCATGCTCTGCCGTCACATGGGTATGCAAAATTTACACATAAATAAATTTAATTATAATAGATTTTCAAAATACCATATTTAATAACAATAAATATTTCATAATTTTGCAAATTGTAAGATTATTTTATATCATTTTTCAATGTCAAGGAGTATCAATTCAATAGTTATATTATTATAATTAAGTTTAAGTGAGAATAAAAAATCATAGAATTACATGTTCTGTTTACTTAGTCATTAAAATATGCAGTGTGAATTGAAATGAATAAAACAGCAATTACTTAGCACTTATCTAATAGTAATACTATCATTGAAATGTATCATTATGTGAAGCTTAGTAATAGTAGTACTACTGGTCTGGTAGATACTATTTTCATTTGAGGAAATCAGCTGATGATACACTAGAAATGTCATCATGAATGTGTGTGGGTAATGTCAAGTGTTTCTCATTGGTAATAAGTGATTAGTTTTTGAATAATGAGTGTTAATAATGTTGTTTGAAGTGAGCTGCCATCGAGCGCACCATGGCTGAGCAGGGCTCCAAGGTGGAGCTGTATGTGTATGACCTCACTAATGGGCTTGCTTCATTACTCTCACCCTCTATATTAGGTAAGTATTTAAATCTATATTTCTATATGTACATTATATAGTGCTAAAGATTTTTTTTGTTTGATCTAGTAGTTCTAATTGAATAATATTTGTAATGTTGATTAGTCTATTTGTAGAGGACAGTAGGCTATATAGCATTATGTTATGAGAAATATGAGCTAAGCGGTGAGGTGTCACCATGATGTAGAACAGACAGTTCAATGTGAATGAACTGTGTGTTCCCCATCATGGTGAATCCAGTAAAAAAGAACTAATAATAGTAGTCCACGGCCACTGGCCAGTCAGCTCTGTGGATTTACTACACTGGTTAGCATTTCGAACCCATAGTAATCTCTATTTACATCACTAGATGTTATACTGGGTGTTCTGGAAAGTGTGGAATTGGGGTATGGGAGAGGTCATTTCCAATCAAAGTGCTATTTGTTACTGTTCAAAAGTTATAACAACTTTCAGTGTTCAAATAGGCAACAAATGTAGATTGTACTGTCAAACGGGGTGTATAGAGATGCAGGGTTGAATCGGGACAAAACTTTGAAATAGATTTTAACGAAAAATTATGATGGTATGTTACCAGCAAGTTTTCAAATTCATGTAGTATTAATCAAATCAATTGAGTAGTTGTTGGTAGCCTGTCACATTTATTCAACATTTAAGTCCCTTTAAAGTTTAGTCCCGATTCACCCCTGCATCCTTATACACTCTGTTTGACGGTAATAAAGTTAAACTTCTCTAACTTAAACTTATTTGAATATCCTAGTGATACCTCTAGTGAATTTCTATGCCTTGTGGAAATTACGCCAATGCGTTGTCAACTTTCTTTGTCAAGAAAATATCTTGAAAATCAAGTAATGTATTATGCTTACGATAGTTGACCATATTTAAGAGTTTCCCTAGGACAGAGAGAACTAAAAAAGTCGGTTGCTTTTTACAATCCAAGTAAGCAAAACAGGATCCATGTAAGCAGTGTCATGGGATATCCATTATTGTTATATACGAAAACCTCCAAAATGCAACAAACACTTTGAAAACCGCATTAAAATCATATCAAGCAAACGTGAGATAATCGCAGACAAACATAAATAGTATACAGGTCGAACTGAGAACATATTTTTTAAAAATTAATTCTGTTATAACCGTATTTTTAACATTTCTGTTTTATATGCTTTTTTCTTTAGGTGTTATTATTACATTTTTTTCTGAGGTTGTGCTGTAGATTTTAACATGAGGAACGGCGCAAAATAACGTCGAGGTAGTACAGTTTTAGTCCCGAAGGAATCTGAAAATCTTTTCAGATTCGAAGCCATAGTTATAAAGTGTGTTTGGTTTCCGATGACCGATACTTGAAGCCCATATTATAGATTCATTTTCACCGACAAAACTGCTTATAAAAAAAAATCCTAAGCCTCGCGAATGGCGGCCATTTTTTTTTTACTTGTTTGACCTGGGGTGTGTTTTTTTAATCCGAAAAAACCTACACACACACACTACACGCAATATACAGGGTGTTTCTTTTAAATTGACCAAAAGGGAGAAATCCGCACCCATAAGAGATACCGGAAAACTTTCTTAAGAACCTTTAGCTCTTTTTTGGTGTTGACAATTTTGGCTTTTTTATTTTTTTGGTCAAGTGCGAGTTTTCCCCAGAAATGAGTAAAATTGACCAAAATTTTTTTTAATGCCTTTCGACACTGTTTCATGTAAGGATCATTTCATTGTAACGGAAGAATAAAATCGCGTCGGCGGGAGTTGGTCAAAAACAAAATGTTTTTCATACAAATTGTATGAACGAAAAAATTATCATTTTTTTTTATGATGCTGTTTGACTTATTTTAAAAATAAAATTTGACCAACTTCCGCCGTCCCGATTTTTTTCTTCCGATACAATGGAATGATTCTTACATGAAACAGAGTCGAACGGCATTAAAACAATTTTTTGTCAATTTCACTCATTTTTATGAACAACTCGCAATTGACCAAAAAAATAAAAACGCCAAAATTGTCAACATTAAAAAAGAGTTAAAGTTTCCTAAGAAAGTTTTCCCGTATCTCTTATAGATAAGGATGTCTCCCTTTTGGCCCATTTAAAAGAAACACTCTGTATATTGGGGTATCTTGTTGTTCTGGCGCCTGTACATGCATGTGTCACGTTGCAGGTCGCCAGATCGAGGGCGTGTGGCACACCGGCATCGTGGTCTACGACCGCGAGTTCTTCTTTGGCGGCGCCGGTATCAGCAGCTGCGCGCCGGTAAGTACACACCCGCACCGTATTTAACGTCCTTTCGGTTCTACCACCTTTCTAAAGTTAAATTTAAGTAGACCTATACCAAAATAATGAGCTCCAGCCTTGGCGAGATGCAGATTAATAAAAGAGAAGATGATAAGTACGAAGTGTCGCACAACGCACAGTTGCAAGTAGCAACACACCACCAGCAGTAGGCCGCGGCAACCACTGGTACTAGTTGCGTAATATTTAATGTCAGTAGCGGCTGCCCGCTGTTTCCCTCGAGCGAGCGTGCGTGTCTACCACTGCGGCTGGGGTGGAGAGAGGACACTGTCCTCTTCCTCATGCGGCCCGCCTCGTCTTTGAGGAGTCCCCTCGACTATCTCTCGGCTCCATCATCAGATCACCTTCGCGAGCATGACTGCTTCGTAGGAGGCGACCGCTTCCCACTCCGGCTCGTCCCGCAGCATGGCCTCGACTAATGCCGGGCGCGAGAGGTCTCCGCCTATCGCCGTCGTGAGGACACGGCTGTGCTCTGCCCAAGCGGGTCAGTCCTGCACCGTATGCTCCACCGTGTCCTCGGGCGATCCTCGCAGTGGTGACACCCAGGCGTTTCTTTCCCACCCTTATCCAACACAGGTACCTCCCGAAACTTCAGTGTCCGGTGAAAACCTGCGTCATGCGGTAGGTCAGGACGCTGTGACGCCTATCTAGCCCACTCCTCAACTCGTGGTCTTACCGCCGCTTTAAAATCTTTAAAATCTCGCATCTTTAAAAGATAGATATAATAATGCTGCTGTGGACTTTTTTTTAGAACATTAATTAAAGTGGGTCAATTCCGTAATACATATTTTTTGCGTAACTCTAATCTTTTACGCAGTGCACACAACAGAAGCTCTCGAAAAGGAATATTACTTCCAGATGTGCAACATTTTTATTTAAGCGTGTTGTTATATAGTTTAAAGCCTTCCTCGATAAATGTACTAACCAACGCAAAAGGATTTTTTCAATTTGAACCAGTAGTTCCTGAGATTGTATAGCGCGTTCAACCAAACAAATAAACTTTTCAGCTTTATACCTAAAAATATAGAAGTTTAGATAGAAGATATGTGTTTGCGTCTGGCGAGGGTCGGCTGCACCATTACGAATGCAAGCATGTAACTAATATTTTATCTCCGAACATGACGATTATATTGGCAAAGTTCACGTTCTCATCAGCCAATGAAACTGCTCAACAGGTGCGTGAGAAGATTCTGTATACGAAACAATATTTATATTATAACAATCATTAATAGTTTACTTGCTGCGCGGACAGCAGTCATGGTTTACTACGTTTCATCTTCGCTCGAATTTAGTATTATATGTATATGCTAATATAGTCAGGCATATCATAGGTAAATTACATTCATTTCCACGTTTGATTGTATACATGTATGCCGCCCACTCGGCGCCGCGCCGCGTCTATTCTTATAGCACATTTCTACGTGTTTTCTATCATCATTGACATTAAAATAGTTTGGACATTTTTGTTCAAGGAAATCTCAGTCTAATTTCGAGAATTAAATTTCAAATGACTCCTCTTTTATTTTTTCTTAGTGGATTGTTGTGTAAGTAATTGGTGGGCGGGCGCTTTGGTGCTGTCTCATTTTATGATCACGGATTGTTATTGTTAGCAGGGTTGGGCAGTATTTGAATTACTTGTATTTGAAATACGTAATTGAAATACAAATACGTATTTTGTATTTGTATTTCAATTACTTCCTTAAAATGTAATTTGTAATTCGTATTTCAAATACCTGACGACGAAGTATTTTGTAATTAGTATTTCAAATACATGAAACTCCAAAATACATTTTAACAAAATACATTTAAACTTAATTTACTTTAATTGCACTCTCTGCAATGATGGTAAAGCAGCTAATTAGAGTTGGCAATACTGCACCTGTTATGTACTACTACCACAATCTTTCAAATTTCATGAATAGATTTTGAACCTTATTACAATACTTAATGGAAAGTTATTTTTTGATTGGTAAAAATTGACAGATTCGGGCTGGTGGACCTGCTGGCGTCTTTACACTGTTCGTCGAACATGGCGAAAACACGTAAAAAAAAAATGAACGTCGAATTGAGTACATTCCAGGCCATTCAGCCCATGCTGGTCTAGATTACATATTTAGTAAAATGTAATTAGTATTTTGTATTTCAATTAAAAAAAGCTGAAATACAGTATTTTGTATTTTAAATACTTTACTTAAAGGTATTTTGTATTTTATATTTTAATTACTTGCGATCCTGTATTTTGTAATTTGTATTTCAATTAAAGCAGAGCATGTATTTTGCCCAGCCCTGATTGTTAGGCGTCTTATAGCCCTATGGAGGCCCCGTCAGGTTCATTGTTGGGGAAGACGACGCATTAATCGGCGTCCGCTAGATAATGCCTAGGGTAGCCGGAATTTGCCCCGCGATGTTCGATGCCTTCGACGGTGTCTGGAACGTTAGATAGAGCATGTTCTTTCCGTCACGTGTTCCGACGGCTTCCCATTTATGTAATACATACAAGTAATACATTAATGGTGATGCCTTCGAGGTTGTGCAACAATACATAATTATATCTAAGCCGAAATATACAACTGGGCCGGCAAAACTTAGAGAAGGAGGCAGCTAGAGCTACTTTTGGGCTGGGTGGCATTCGGGAAGCTGCGTCATATCTTTCAAATCAAATAGTTTATTTCAACTAAGCCATCTTCTCGGGGTTTCTCAGGTGGATAGAATTCGTTAACAAAGTTATTCCCCAGAGCACCAAAGTAACTGACATTGCGGGTAGAATCAGCATGATGAATTGGAAGTGGGCCGGCAACGTTTGTAGAGGGACAGACGGTAGATGGAGCAAACATGTGGTAGACGGGCGACCGCGAAAGCGCATACGTAGTGTAGGACGCCCTGCTGCAACATGGGTCAATGATTTAAGGAAGGCAGTGGATGGATGCGGGCTGCCCAGGACCGGGATGGTTGGTTAACGTTCAGCAGTGGACCGCAATAGGCTTATATATGTAATACATTATTCCGAAACCAATTTGATATCTATAAATAGGCTATGGTGAAGATAGACATATATTATGCTGCCGCGGACTTTTTTTTACATAATTCCATCATACATGTTCCCATTGGTCATACCGTCATACCGTGATTCTATATAGCATATTATAGCTTTTCTCGACAAATGTATTATTCCTGAGATTAGCGCGTTCGAACAAACAAACTCTTCAGCTTCATAATGTGTGCATAGATTGGACATCTAAGGATTTGAATCATCATAGTACCTACCTATTATGTGTACGAAATAACTTTTTTTTATTGGCTCAAGCCATTTTTTCATTTGCCAAATAATGTTTGACTTTGCCACACTGTAACAACATTTTACGGAATATTCATCATCATCTTCCTGCCCTTATCCCATTTTACTTGGGGTCGGCGCAACACGTTTTTTTCTTCCATTCTCCCCTATCAGACGTCACCGAATCATTTACTCCTTTTTCATTCATATCATCCCTTACACAATCCATCGCATCTTTTCTTTGGCCTTCCCCTTCCTCTCCATCCATCAACATTCATACTCATCACTCTCTTAGTCACATGAGTCTCATCCCTCCTCATCACATGTCCATACCAAGACAGACGACTTCCTTTCATTTTTTCTGTAACAGGTGCTACTTTCAAACTTCCTCTTATAAACTTATTCCTTACTTTATCCATTCATTTTACGAAATATTATAGGTCACAAATACAGGGTGAGAAATTCACACGATAGTTGATAACTCCAATACACTTAATGTCGGCTAATGTCATTAATGTAATTGTGAAAAGTCATTAATGTCGCTAATGATCGGTTGCAGAAATTGTCATTTTCAAGCGCCCAATGTTTTGTGCAACGCGATCATAACGCGAGACAGACTTGTACGAGGATATAAGAATCTTACCTGACCACAGTAACTCAACGCTTATTAATACCGACAAAATATGAAAGAACTTGTAGACATAACCGATTTCTGACCTTAAATGAATTCTTTTTAATTTTGGTCATGGCTTCGTTTATGACGGTAGGTACCTATGTTTGGCAGCCCCCTTACATGGTGGTCAAAATGAATTTTGAATTGTCAAAAGACTACAACTAAAACTGTAATTTAAAATAATTATGGTGCTACAGTCACAAGACATAATAACTGTGAAAGTACCGTAGGTGCCCATTCCAAGGAGTAGATCTCTAAGGAGAAGAACGGCCAAGAAACTCCATGGAAACTCTTTTTCAATCGCCAAAACCGTTACCTACAGATCCTTTGTTACATCAACGTTCATCTTGAGATGGTATATTATGTGAAAACGATGTAGCAAGGAAAAAAGTGTCCGAGGAATAATAAAAAGACAAGACCCTACCGACAGCGCCCGTTCACGAACATGACACATGCATCAGCACCATTCAGCTGAACCATTTTAAAGGGAACTCAGGCAGGTGTAGGTACTGCATTGAATAAAGGATCTGAGTAATCGATGTAGAAAATGTAGATTAACTTATTTGTTGAATTTTCAAAAATCGGTTGTCAGATTTCGATAAAATATTCGTGGGACCATTTGGGTCCTAATTTGACCAATTTCCGTCGTACTGATATTTTACCATACAATGATACCATAACCATACAATCCTTAAAGTCAAAAGGCATGGCTTATCTAATCTATTTTTGTGGACAACTCACACTTGACCAAATAAATTATGCTGATGGATTTACATTTCCCCCAACAGGGTATGCTATAATAATTTTCACAGAATTGCTCTCCAACTAAAAAAAAAAAATGTCAGTAATATAATATAATTATCATGGTAACCTCTGTGTAGTCTGGCCAGGTGGCATGCAGGTGATACGGCTCTCGCCGCACCGGGATGTGCGGACGCTCCCGAACTGTAAACATACTATTTTAAAAGCGGGGCTCGGCGCCAACACGACAATTACCGAATGCAGTAAACATTACAGCTATAACTTTCACACTTATTTTCGGCTTATCTGGATCCAAGCGCCGAATCCTGACTACGTCCATTCTATTTTCTAGATAATGGGAAACGAAACTCTATTTTGTTTTCCTTTCAATGTTTGTTCTTTTGACGAACTTGTAACAGGTGAGAAATATGACATCAATATAAAAGTAGTAAAGTAAATTCTTTAATGACAGTGTTATTATGTAAATCTTGTCAATTCCGCAGCGGCGCAGTGACTGGGGCTGTATTATTAGCCGGTGCACGCGTGTTGCAGGAACTCGCTGTATTCAAACGCATTTGCTGACACGTTGGTCGCGCTCTATATTCCGCAACACTCGAAATAGACGCACACCGCTCATGCTGCTACATAACCGACTTGATACCTCTCTAACGACTACGGGAACGGTCGATTCCTAATTCCTATTCCTACACTATCATTCATGTGATCCCATCCGTATTCGCGTAATGGGAAGAGGAAAGATAAAAGCTTTTTTACATTACTGATACTCTGAAAGTAGGTCATTACTAGCCTGATGAGCCTTTTGAAAATTATGCATTGCAGCCCTAGGGAGAATCGCTTTCAATTGACAGCTGCCAAATAATTTTTTTTTTTTCTTTATTTGTGCCGATAGTCGTGTCTGCCAATCGCTTAATTGTCAAGAGCCTCGACCAACACCTGAGGAGGCTCTCGAGGCTGAATCAAGCGCTTCATTCAGACGGCAGTACCACGCATTACTCCTGGACACAGCGCTTATTGTTAGGAGGTTCCTCTCTCAGGAGCCCTGACCACCGACACTGGTAGCCCAGACCCTGTTCCCTGTACTGGTGGACTGCTATTTTTAAAAAACATTTTTAAATGTTTTTGTTTCTTTTAGTAAAATATTAAAAAATGTAATTTATAAGGTATAAAGATGAATAAGTAAATAATTATTATATTATTTACTAGCTTCTGCCCGCGACTTCGTACGCGGATCCTGTTGTATTATGCCAGTGACAGCGGGATCGTCAAAATCAAAGATCTGAAAATTCTGATACCCAAGAGTCCGAATAAAAAAAATATGGGAAATTGGCCAGTAGAGTAAAATTTTTGTTAATATATTTCGTTAGAACAGTGGTGGCCCAATGGTATCGGTCCCGACTTACGAGTTGTAGATGGTGGGTTCGAGCTCAACCAGGCGCATTACTTTGTGTAATTTATTTCATCACAACTGCCCTCAAAACGGTGAAGGAAAACATCGTGAGGAAACCGACATGTCCTAGAACCAAAAATTCGAAGACATGTGACATCTACCAATCCGCACTGGGCCCGCGTGGTGGATTATGGCCCCCTACCTCTCTCAGAGAGAAGGCCTGTGTCCCAGCAGGGAACAATATAGGCTGATGATGATGATTCATCCTTAACGAAAATCAGTCCTAAACTGTTATACCGCCTTCACTGCGTGGAGGTAATCCCAGCTTTTTTTTTTACGTGGTAAAATCATCAAATGAGTCCTCCCACCCTTACTGTCAGACTTGTACAGACTAAAATCCACGATGTCCTTCAATAGCCCTTTATGTTTCGGAGGTACGGTGATGGAATTAGTCCCGCGACTCTTTGAGGCGCGCGTGGAACACGACGCGCCGTTGACCCGGGCATGGTCCATGGTCGGACGAGTTGCCCTCTTTATACTCGCTGTCCGCATGCCCGCGCCTACGGTGGCCGGAGGTCGTCTGCCGACGTCCGACGCCGTGGGCGTCTACCACTGCGGTTCCCACTTCCCACTTCCCACTCCGTCTCGCCCCGCAGCATGGCCTCGACCAATGCCGGGCGCGAGAGGTCTCCGCCTATCGCCTCCCTGAGGACACGTCGGTGCTCTGCCCAAGCTGGGCAGTCTTGAACCGTATGCTCTACGGTGTCCTCCGGGCGATCTTCACAGTGGTGACACCCAGGCGTATCCTCCCTCCCTATCCGACACAGTTACCTCCCGAAACAGGTATCGCTCAACTTAGGGAATACTGCAAGTTTAATAAAAATCGGTTCAGTAGTTTTTGGGAGAGAGCTGATTGGGTACATTATCGATGTTATTACCAGTGCTACATATTACTGGAAATTCTTGTGCACATTTTAGAAAATAATGTACTTGACAAGGATTTGGATTGAATATTTAAACTAAAAAGAGGAATATAAAAGCTTTTTCAAAAATGTAACCGCCTTCAAAAACAACCACTAAAAACCGGGCAAGTGCGTGTCGGGCCACGCACAGTGTAGGGTTCCGAAGTTTCCCATCAAAATACTTATGCGAACTAACTAAACTTAAAAATATTTTTCAAGGAACGAAAAATTGAGCTGCGAGCAGGATTCGAACCTGCGTCTTCTGGATAGGTACTCCAGACGCCTTAACCAATTAGCCCATCGCAACCTCTTACACTCGTAGCTGAATTTCTCGTTCGCTTGTAAACTAAACTTATTCGCTGAATTCAATTTTAATTAATTAAAGTTGACGAACTTGTTATGTTTCTTTATAAATGTTGACGTACAAGGTTTATTATCCAGGCAGACACAATATATGTTTATAGACAGTGGTTATAGACGGGTGCAGTACAGTACAGTACAGTGAAGTGACGGAGTGAACCATCGACTAGATATACAGGGTGAATTTTTCAACTGGGCGTGGATGGCTACTTTCGAAACTATGAGGAATATCGAAAAACGTTGAAAGGAGTCTCGAGGCCGATTTTGACGAAAATTAAAACCGCATCATTGGATTTTAGAAAAATCAAAGATCCTGGTCAGGAATCGAACCCGCTGATTTTGGAAAAAAAAACACACCCTGTATTATTACACCGTTCGATAGTGTTGCTAATAAGGATCAAATTTTGGGAAATAATCATATACGGCAAACTTAAGGAAATGGCAGATTTTAATGAAATTGCAATTTTTCCATGTTACTTTACATCTACTGAGCCATAATTTATTCGAAATTATAAAATTTCATTGTTTTCAATGTCTCACTAGATTTGACGTTTCAATAATCCCACTGTATTTAGCAATACGACATTATTGAGTTGAACTGAAAATAGCATTATTTTAAAGAAGAAAAGGTAACTTATGTTTCAAATACAGTCTTCGCCTTGAAGATAAATCAGTTTTTTTTGTAATTGTACGTTTTCCTTAAGTTTGCTGTATATGATTACTTCCCAGAATTTGATCCTTATTAGCAACACTATCGAACGCTGTAATAATACAGGGTGTGATTTTTTTCCCAAAATCAGCGGGTTCGATTCCTGACCAGGATTTTTGATTTTTCGAAAATTGAATGATGCAGTTTTAGTTTTCGTCAAAATCGGCCTCGAGACTCCTTTCAACGTTTTCCGATATTCCTTATAGTTTCGAAAGTAGCCATCCACGCCCAGTTGAAAAATTCACCCTGTATATTATATCATAGACAATCCATAGTGGTGTGGATGCTTACTATAGTACTAATTAGTGATGTTACAACATCCCCCCTGTTGAGTTCTATTTAGACCCCTGACAAACAATTAAAAGATATACTATGCTATGCAACTATACATTATGACAACATACTTAAAAAGAGTTATAGTTACAACTTACATAACATTCTTAATTAATACATAGCATGAACTTAAGTTATACTTACAACGGTAGCGAAACGGTGAAGCCATACATTTTACTGATTTGTAGAATTTGTGAAGTTAGGGTTGCTAGAGTTAGGCCGTGTAGATTCAGAAGCTTGGTTCTACACGAGATCTGAAATCTTTTTCGTAGGACAAACCTTATGTGCTCGTTTGGCAACAGTTTACATGAAATGTTTTTGGTGAGATTTCAGTTCTTTTTGTAAGTTGCTAGCATCTTGGATTTACAACGTCACATTATTTTTCGAATTGATCTCAACGAGCCCTTTCATTTGATACCCATTTTACAGAAGTACATTAAAAACAAATTATTTCGCCATCTTGGATTTAGAATGACGTCACATTTTTTTTCAAGTTGCTCTCAACGAGCCCTTTCATTTGATACCCAGATTGTAGAAGTGCATTAACAATAACTATTCTACCATCTTAGATGGTCCGCCATATTGGATTTATAATGACGTCACATTATTTTTCGAGTTGCTCTCAACAAGCCCTTTCATTCGATACCCATATTGTAGAAGTGCATTAAAAACAACTATTCCGCCATCTTAAATGGTCCGCCATATCGGATTTGAATGTCGTCACGTACCTAATCGTGCATTGTAATCCAAACTAAACAAGTATACAGAATTTCAGTTAATCGGTTGAAGATATCTACTTCAAAATTGAGTTCAAAGTTTCCACCCGGATAAACATAGTACATACATGGCAAGTTTCACCTCCACCCCCGCAGTTTTAGGTGATGGGGGGGATAAGGCATGTTTTTTGGTATACTGAATTTTGTTTACATACCAAATTTTGGCTTTCCTGCACTCCACGAAGTACCCTAACATTTTGAGGTCTCATACAAACTTCCACCCCCAGTTTTAGGGGATGAGGGGTGAAAGTTATAGGTTAATGATTTTTTTTTGTTGATTGTATACTGAACTTAGACTAAATACCGAATTTCAGGTCTCTAGCACTCCAGGAAGTATCTTAAAATCTTAAGGTCTCATACAAACTTCCACCCCCCATTTTAGGCGATGGGGGGCGAAAGTTATAGGTTTGTGAATTTTCTCGTTGGTTGTATACTAAACTTAGATTACAAACCGAATTTCAGCTCTGTAGTACTTCAGGAAGTAGCCAAACATTTTGATGATCATCAGTGTGTCAATATATCAGTGACGAAATCCGTATATTTTAGATGTCAATAAAATCTAAAGTATTAGAGCTATTCTATTGAGATTTTGTATGCTTAATAAGTCCATTGTTGGCATCATATCTTGTGAATATGAACTATCTGGTACATCGGAAACCAACTCTATGAGGGTTCAAAAAAACGACGAAACACTTCGAGAAAAGGTATCTGCTCAATACAGAAAGATAAAACACAAGCTAGCAGTTATAAGGTTTGGTTACAACTTACCCTTCACGGGGATAACACTACACTTGTTAATTTAAATTATTTAAAAATCTAATAAAGCAATATCTGGAACCGGCAATTTTAGATAGTACCTAATATAGTGAGGCACTATTTGCTGTCGTTTTAACCAGAGCTAAGATTTAGCAATAATGAATATGGCCACGGCTGTTCGTTTCAAAACAGGTCGCTCGAAGGGAAGGGGCGATTGGACTTTGCACGCGTGAGAGTGAGACAGAACACATTGCCATTCACTTTTAAAACGCTGGAAATTTCGGTGGTTAACTGCCAACAGATACTACCAATTTAGAAATACCCGCTTAAAAATGACTTTTGTCTGAACGGAATTCAAGAATATTTTACTCGATACCTACAAATTCCAATTACAAGCTAATTACAATTCTCAAACGCAACGTTAGCATTTTACAACGTTACAATTAAATTCAGCGAATCAGTTTAGTTAGTTCGCATAAGTATTTTGATGGGCAACTACGGAACCCGGGTAGGGTTCCGTAGTTGCCCATCACTGTGCGTGGCCCGACACGCACTTGGCTGGTGTTTTTGTGGTTGTCACAGAACATTTGTGTTTAGACACTTTTTTAAACTATCACGGTTTGCTTCATAACTTAAAATGTCACTTACGGGATATCTTCCGTGATTATTTATCTGCATCCGTAGAGGTGGAAAACCAGAAGTAGAGAGATGTTTAAACCATTTGAACAATATCCATTCGGCCATACGTTTCACAGCGGAGTTGGAAAGGAATCGATCTTTGGCCTTTCTTGACGTCAAGGTCATGGTAAGGAGTGATTTGACCCTAAGCCACTCAGTGTACAGGAAGCCGACTCACACGGACCGTTATTTGCATGCCACCTCACATCATCATCCCTTTCACCTCAAATCTGTAGTCACCTCACTTACAAATCGCGCATTTGATCTTTGTGATTCTGAACATCTTACTGGTGAATTGTCCCACGTGCAGAAGGTTTTACTCATGAATGGCTACAAAACTGATGTTGGAGCAGAAAGACCGGAAAAGAAGCGAGTCGCCAGATCTACCGCGGAACGCCAAACAACCTTCTTGCCATACCTGAGAGGAGTAACAGACAAGATAGATCGTTTATTGAGTAAATACTCGATAAAGACTGTGTTTACTCCTCAGAGGAAAATTTCACAAAGTCTGCGTTCCTCTAAGGATAAGATCCAATACGAACATCCTGGGGTTTATAAAATTGACTGCAATTGTGGTAGCTCATACATAGGTCAGACCAAGCGAACTGTCTAATGCCGTATCAAAGAGAGAAAAAAAAAAAAGCATATAAAGGCTGTAAAAAACAATGATGAGCAAAAATCTGACTTTGCTGAACATCTGCTGCAGTCAGGGCCCAATCACTGGATCGAGTTCCACAAGCCAATGATTTTGTCTACGGACAGACAGTACATACCAAAGCTGACAAGAGAAGCAATTGAAATAAGAAAATATAAGAATTTCAATCGAAAGGATGGCTTCAAACTGTCGAGTACGTGGAATCCAGTGGTTGACATACTAAGAACTGGCAGCCGGTATCTTAATAAAGACTCCACTAAACGTTGTGATACAGTGAGTGTGTTTTGTCGTGATTTAGTGTCGAGTTTCAGTAGGGCGTGTAGCAAGAGACTAAGAAAGAGGGTAGACAGATTTGACTGCTCTTAACAATTTATTTTCATCCACCCGCATTCTCCAGTCAACCCGCGATCATGGCGCTTGCAACAGCGTCGAAATATCGGGTACTCAAACAAATAGAGAATCACGGAAGATATCCCCTGAGTGACATTTTAAGTTATTTGTGTTTAGCTTATTATTACGTTTGTCGGTTGCAGGGAGGCACGCAGCTGGGCGCACCGCTGCGCGTGGAGCAACTCGGCCAGACCTTCGTGCCGTTCCAGGTGTTCGTGGACTACTTGCAGGGACTCTCCACCACGTCGTACAGGTCTGTCAATCTTTAGTGCTTTCTCATCTAACAAATGAAATCAGCTCAGCCATACATTTTTATTTTGTGCAAACCATTTATACTTTTTTTCAAAGTAATTTACCAAACGAGATTTATTAAAGGTGCGTTCACACACATCACGTCACCGGGTATGTGGGGATGAAATTATGGAACTTGTATGGAAATATGACCGGTGACATCACTGATAGATCACGTGCCGGTGACGGACTGGTGACTGAACTCAGTCATACTAAGAATATAAAAACATTTTGTTGTTTAAACCGGACCGGTGACGTGACGTGACGGTGACTGATGAGTATGAATGCACCTAAATGTGGTAAAGAACAAAAATGATTTCTAGCATTCTAATAGAAATCTTTCTTGCAAAAATGTTTGTTTAAAATTAAACAAAAACTTTCAATACTGTTTATTTCAGTCCTTCGGCGTATAACCTGCTGGAACACAACTGCAACCACTTCAGCGAGGAAGTAGCACAGTTCTTGTGCGGTGCAAACATTCCAAAACACATTGTGGCGCAGCCTGAGGAGCTGCTGGCGCCCAGCACGCGCGCCGCCGTGCAGGCGCTACTGGACAACCTGGTGCCGCACTCCGCGCAGGTATCTACATGTTAGACATAACACTCCCAAGCACATCGTGGCGCAGCCTGAGGAGCTGCTGGACAACCTGGTGCCGCACTCCGCGCAGGTATCTACATGTTAGACATAACACTCCCAAGCACATCGTGGCGCAGCCTGAGGAGCTGCTGGACAACCTGGTGCCGCACTCCGCGCAGGTATCTACATGTTAGACATAACACTCCCAAGCACATCGTGGCGCAGCCTGAGGAGCTGCTGGACAACCTGGTGCCGCACTCCGCGCAGGTATCTACATGTTAGACATAACACTCCCAAGCACATCGTGGCGCAGCCTGAGGAGCTGCTGGACAACCTGGGGCCTTAGTCAAACAGCATTCGACAGTAAACGAAAATCGTTATCGTTCATCAGTCACCAATACATTTTCAACTTTATACCCTAGCGCGTAAAGTTGAAAATCTATTGAAGTTCACAGATCGTTTTCGTTTGTTTCGTTCGTTATCGTTTAGCAGATTTTAATAGATTTTCAACTTTACGCGCTGGGGTATAAAGTTGAAAATGCATTGGTGACTGATGAACGATAACGATTGTCGTCTGCTGTCGAATGCTGTTTGACTAAGGCCCCTGGTGCCGCACTCCGCGCTGGTATCTACATGTTATGGTGCATTTACACATTCGCACGAATAGCGAGGCGAATGACGAGGCGAATAGCGATCACGAATGTGTGAACGGTAAGTTCGTTATTCGCCTCGTCATTCGCCTCGCTATTCGTGAGTTCGCGTCGGGAGCGGTTTTTTGGACACGAATCAAAGGGCACGAATAGCGATGCGAACTTACCGTTCACACATTCGCGTGCGTGAGTTGAAAGCTAGCATCCGACTCAAGAGGACGTCGCAAATACTTTTTGAATAAAAAAAGGAACCGATTTCAAAAACAATTAAAATACTACTATTAAGTTTAAGCATGTCCATTTAATTGATATTGTGTGTGCATAAATGTTCCTTTTTTCTTTAAAAGCGTATAATAACTTTTTTTTCTGAAATCGGTGTCTTTGTTTTTTATTTCATTGTCTACTGACACCGACTTCAGAAATAGAAGTTATTTTATACTTTTTTTTTGTGTTTGTTTTTGAAGTCGCTTCCTTTTATTTTCAAAACTGTTTTTTATTTTATCTTTTTTACTATGGACATTCAACAAATATCTTCGTATAATCGCAGTCTCTGAAAATTTACAATCCGTGATCCCCGGAATGTAAAGGAGAGAAACCTACCTCTCCTACTTACTTGACTCGTCATTGCCAGTACTTATGCTCTGCGCATAGTAAAAATCTTCGTTCCTCCCATAATCGTCTTCTACGATGTCCCTCCCACCGCTCTGGTTTTCTTAAATCTTCATTCTCAGTCCAGGCGGTCTTCCTTTGGAATGCGCTCCCTCAGAACATCAGGACGGTTACTAACAGGTTCACTTTTAAGGTTAAGGCGGAGGCTCAGTCGTAGCCCGCGAAATTTAAATTTTCATGTATTTTTTGCAATTTGCTTAACAGTGTCAAGTTATAACTTGATCAAAATATGATTCGCGACAATAAAAAGCATAACTTTACATATCAGAATGATCAAAACATTCGCTCCAGTCCCGCTCACAAAGATTAGCTCAAATTTTGATCAAATATTTGTGAGAGTGAATGGAACGACTGTTTTGATTATTCTTGTATATAAAACTAAACTTGTTATTGTCGCGAATCATATTTTGATCAAGTTATAACTTGACACTGTTAAGCAAATTGCAAAAAATACATGAAAATTTAAATTTCGCGGGCTACTACTGTCGCTCCACCTTAAAGTGCGTGAACATCTACTCAAGGAGCTGGCAGATTCGACTTGAATTACTTTGTTGTTGGAGTTTTCCCATATATGCATTTTTATCTCTATTTGATTTTATATATTTTGTTGTATGTATGTATTTATGTATTTATTTTAATATTTATGTATTTTCATAATAGTTTTCTTGCTGCACCTACTGCTTTTTTTTTTATTTCTCTGCATCACCTTAAGGTAGACTGGTAGAAAATGCCTAAGGCATTAAGTCCGCCTATGTACTCTGTGCATGAAGTTTTAATAAATAAATAAATAAATAAAGGGCTATTGTAGAACATCGTGGATTTTATTCAGTACAAGTCCGATAGTCTCCTGCCTGACCTGGGTGGGAGGAATAATATGATGATTTCACCACGTTAAAGAAAATAGGGAAAAAGGATCCATGCGAGTAACCTCACGAGACATCCATTATTGTTATATACTAAAACCTTCTCTATAATGTAACGAATACTTTTCTGAAAATCGCATCTTAATGTTTTTTTTTGTACAAGTCAAACCGAGAACCTACTTTTTTTAAGTCGGTTAAAAATGGAGTGAGAGCGCACGGAGCAATCCTTTTTATTATTTATACAAGAATTGTTCCGGGTCTAGGCTTCTGTGTTTGTGAGTTCATATGTTTGTAAACGCACCCACAATACAGGGAAATATCTAGGGCCATTCAGGCTTTTTCTAAAAAAAGAATTAAAGTATTTGAAATTCAAGTATTTGTATGAACTCATTCCGCCTTATTACAAAATGGAGTTTAACTAAAAACCAAGGTTTCTATCACCAAAAACTACGGTTTACACAAACGTTATTACAAATTTTGGTTTTGCGATAAACCATGGTCTAACAGTCGTAGCTGTCAAAGGTGTGTCAAAGTTTCTCAAAGCTACTTTTTCATTGTTTTGTTGTTTTTGTGTTATTTTCACCCAAAATGGATTAAAACGTGCTAGGTTTAATTGTTAGTACACATGGCGTATTTAAATGTTAAGACAATGGTTCAAATGACGGTACTAAAGTCTACGTTTTATCTAAGTTTTGTAATACGGAGAAATTTAAACCATGGTTCTGAAGATAAGCCTGGATTTGTTAGTATAGGTTTAAACCAAGGTTTATTTAGTTTTTGTAATAAGGCCGATTAGATGTAGCGTACATGCCGCAATTATTTTCACGTCCTCCATGTTCGTGTGCGAATACCAGAATGAGTCATCCCGCGAATGTGTGAACAGCACTTCGCGACGGCATTCGTGCACGAATCATTCGACGAATGTTTCGTCGAATAGCGAGGCGAATAGCGATCACGAATGTGTAAATGTAGTATTAGACATAACACTCCCAAGCACAACGTGGCGCAGCCTGAGGAGCTGCTGGACAACCTGGTGCCGCACTCCGCGCTGGTATCTACATGTTAATCATAACACTCCCAAGCACATCGTGGCGCAGCCTGAGGAGCTGCTGGACAACCTGGTGCCGCATTCCGCGCTGGTATCTACATGTTAGACATAACACTCCCAAGCACAACGTGGCGCAGCCTGAGGAGCTGCTGGACAACCTGGTGCCGCACTCCGCGCTGGTATCTACATGTTAGTCATAACACTCCCAAGCACATCGTGGCGCAGCCTGAGGAGCTGCTGGACAACCTGGTGCCGCACTCCGCGCTGGTATCTACATGTTAGTCATAACACTCCCAAGCACATCGTGGCGCAGCCTGAGGAGCTGCTGGACAACCTGGTGCCGCACTCCGCGCAGGTATCTACATGTTAGACATAACACTCCCAAGCACATCGTGGCGCAGCCTGAGGAGCTGCTGGACAACCTGGTGCCGCACTCCGCGCAGGTATCTACATGTTAGACATAACACTCCCAAGCACATCGTGGCGCAGCCTGAGGAGCTGCTGGACAACCTGGTGCCGCACTCCGCGCAGGTATCTACATGTTAGTCATAACACTCCCAAGCACATCGTGGCGCAGCCTGAGGAGCTGCTGGACAACCTGGTGACGCACTCCGCGGAAAATAAATCTGGCAACGCTGTCAGAACCTGGTCTTATACCATGGGATCTACTGTCCTGACATTTTCCTGCCCATACAATAAAATCCTTACATGAAACTAAGTCGAACTGCTTCATAAAAAAATATGTATTTATATCGTTTACAAAATTCGTCCAGAACAAATTACGCCACCCTCGTCCCAATTTTTTTCTA
Organism: Agrotis ipsilon; assembly: GCA_028554685.1. NCBI lineage: Eukaryota > Metazoa > Arthropoda > Insecta > Lepidoptera > Noctuidae > Agrotis > Agrotis ipsilon. The sequence continues at coordinate 18,514,959 of CM052962.1, read as the reverse complement.
CCCATGGTATAAAATAATCCTATATGATTACTTCCCAGAATTTGTTCCCTATTAGTAACACTATCGAACGGTTTAATAATACAGGTTGTGATTTTTTTTCCAAAAGCAGCGAGTTCGATTCCTGGCCAGGATTTTTGATTTTTCTAAAATCCAATGATGCAGTTTTAGTTTTCGTCAAAATCGGCCTCGAGACTCCATTCAACGTTTTTCGATATTCCTCATAGTTTCGAAAATAGCCATCCACGCCCAGTTGAAAAATTTACCCTGTATAAATGAAAAAAAATTGATATATTTGAAAGTATTTTTCACTAGCTGTGCCCGCGACTTCGTTCGCGTGGAAGTCGGAACTTACCAATGTATTTTTTTGTGCGAAGCGCTGTTGAATCCTCCAACCGACACAAAAATATTATATTATTATTTTATTAGGTACTTTATATAAGCTAGTTCTTCTTTATTATCAACTTTTGCTGTGAACCATCATTCTGGAGCGTACATAAATATGCGTACGTAAATCAACACGCCAAGTTTTCATAAACCCTGTATTTAGAATTTTAGTAGAATATTTGACGTAATTGTTATAAACGCCCTCTGTTGTTCATAGAACCATTCAATTGCTACTGGATTAGAGAGTAGTTTGTTTATCGGTTTGCATTATCGATATGTTAAATCAAATAAATGAAGTTTTGTATGAAAAAAAAATCATATAATTGATTAAAAAATATCGAAAATAGGATTTCAAGTTCAAGTTTCCATCAAATTTTTTCGCGTGTACGTAAACATGTTCTAAACTACGAAAACAAAATCATAACCCTCCTTTTGGCTTTGCCGTAGTCGGGTAAAAAGAGTTAGAACTCCAAAACAAATATAAGAGTGAATAAATGATTCTCCATCCTGTCCCGTCCTGTCCCGTCCTGTCCCGTCCTGTCCCGTCCTGTCCCGTCCTGTCCTATCCTGTCCCATTCTGTCCCATCCTGCCCCATCCTGTCCCATCCTATCATCATCGTTAGATGAATTATTTGAATATGTAGTTTTTCTATTCGAAGCTAGATCGCGCTACTGAACTACGCGTCTTGGTGTGAACTGACCGTAATTTTACTTCTGAAGAAACACTTTAAATTCGAATAACTTTTGATAGACTGAACCGATTGCAATGAAACAAAAACTAAATGTTACCTCAAGTTACGCTAAATCGTTGTGTATCTAAGTTATTTACATTGATCTCGTACATTTTACGTGATGCCCGGACATATAAACATACAAACAGACAAACAGACAAAAATTCTAAAAATGCTAGAAATGGGTCCTATTGGTTGTCCTTTAACACCCTAGCTATTTTTTATTTATTTTATTTTGATGTACAAAAACGATTTTTCTACAGTTTTATTATATGTATAGATATAGATAGATTAATCGGTTTATATTTAGTTTTGATCGAACAGAGTTGAATTCTTATATCAGGTTCGGCGTCCAGTCTATTGCGAGCGATATTTTGTTATAGTAGCTGTATTCTCACGGCGCCCTCAGAAAATCTTTAGTCCAGTCATTAAAGCCTAAACCCGAAAATAATTAGTAACTTGCTGAAATTTGAAGGGGTTCTTAAAGAAGGTAAAATAGCTAACCGGGTGATTTTGCAGCGTTCTGGGGTGTACGGAAAGGGTTGAAAAGGGATTGAAAAGTGTTTTTCGTTAATAACATTGCCAAAAAAATTAGTAACACTAATTTTTTGTTCTTACCGTTTTGTAACGTGTATCAAATTTGCAGCGTTTTGCAACATACGGAACATTGATTATTAAAAAAAACAATGCAATTTGTTAATAACAAGGGAAAAAAAAATAGTAACACGCTGCAAATTTGGAATTAAGTTGTTCTTACCGTTTTGTAACGTGTATCAAATTTGCAGCGTTTTGCAACATACGGAAAATTGTTTAGTATTAAAAAACAATGACTTTTTTAATAAAAGTGGTTAAAAATATCAGTACTCGCTGTAAATTTGTGATTAAGTTGTTTTTACCGCTTTGTAACGTATATCAAAGGACATTAGGAAACCGATGAATGAAATCTGGGCCCACCCTCAATAGTAACATGTGATATACCGTTGGATAGGGTTTTCAAACAGGAACATTAGTTACTAACAAACATATGGTTTAACGTTAGTAATTTTGAAGATACGACGTGTTAAAGTCGTCTCGGTAAAACATTTTTTCATAATTTTAATAATAATTAATGTTCCGTATGTTGCAAAACGCTACAAATTTGATACACGTTACAAACCAGTATGAACAACCTAATGCCAAATTTGCAGCGTGTTACTAATTTTTTTACCCTTGTTATTAACAAAATGCATTGTTTTTTAAAAATAATCAATGTTCCGTATGTTGCAAAACGCTGAAAATTTGATACACGTTACAAAACGGTAAGAACAACTTAATTCCAGCAGCGTGTTACTAATTTTTTTGGCAATGTTATTAACGAAAAACACTTTTCACCCCTTTTCAACCCTTTCCGTACACCCCAGAACGCTGCAAAATCACCCGGTAAGTTATTTTACCTTCTTTAAGAACCCCTTAAAATTTTAGCAAGTTACTAATTATTTTCGGGTTTAGGCTTTAATGACTGGACTACTTAGCGGAGCCCCAGGGTTCCGCGGGGCACACTTTGGGTACAGCTGGTCATTAATTTGTGTGGACAACTTACATTTGTCCAAAAAATAAATATGCGAAAATTCTTAAGTATTATATCTGAATCCGTAAGAGATACCAACAAAATGTTGGCAATTTAAAAGAAAGACTGTTTAAAGAGAACGGTTGTATGAGTACGTGCAATTGCAGCCAGTAGCATATTGCAGTCCCCGAGGACCTATTGAGAGTGATAGACGTGGTTTGCAGAATGTGAGCAATATGAGCGGGAGTGACCATCACGCCCGCGAGCGCCAGGTCTCGCGACGCAGCCGAGACGACGACCCGGAAAGAAAGAACATTCGTTAACACTACCTGTGTGAGTTTCTGCACTCTAGTAAAAATTACCACCACCTGGTGAGCTGAGTTCGGTATTTTGCTCATAGCCTGGGCAATGAATGATTGTGGTTGGAAAAGTTGAAAGCAGAAAATCTGACTTATGAACTTTGTTTGGACTAGTTAGAAGATAAACATATTAAAAGTCCTGACCCCTCCGAGGTGAGCCCGAGGGAGGGGGGGGGGGGCAAAGAAGGTCCTGTTTTTTGGTTTTTTGCTTATATCTCAAAAACGATGCGTCGTATAAAATTTTGTTGTACTACATAAAATTCTAAAATTCTAAAAACCTCATAAAATTCTCTATAACTCTGTTGGTCACACTTTTTATCTATCTCCAATATTTGCATAGCTGTGAGCTCCGAAAAATGACCGACCTTCAAAAATGTGTTAAATTAACTGTCTCGTTCTTCTTGTTTATATCTTAAAAATGGTGCGTTGCATGAAAGAAGAAGTAGCAAAAATGCCCCACTTCCGACTGCAAACATAAGTATCTCAAAAAATCGCTAAAAATTAGTATAAAAAAATGATATACTTCCGGTGATCATCCTTACTGGCTAGCACATAAAAAAATTGCTCTAAATAATAATTCAGGGGCAGAATACCTGTAATATACCAACCTATGATTTTAGGTTTACAATGGGTTTAAAAGCAATTAAACACTGTAATTGCTCATTTTGATAATAGATATTATACTAGAAAGACTCATTTGTTGATATTCCAGTTTCAACCCAAAAAAAAATGTTAGTAACCAAATATTACTTTAACCCATTATACAAACTCTTTACACAACGGAACAGAAAACCTCAAACTGATTTTAGTTTTTCTTTTTGCTGTATTGTTGACATATACACCAGCCAAAAGGAAAAGTAGTTCAGTTGTCTAATGCATTGTGGAGTTTGTCATCATTTTGTTTTGGTTGATTTATATTGTGAATGAATGACTTCGTGTGTCATTCAAATAATGTTTGATCTAGCAATGGTCTGTTAAATTGTCACCATGGGACACATAATAATATTTGGGGCGATTTCTAAGTATGATAGCCAGTAAGGAAGACAATCGGAGGTATGCAATTTATTAATACCCATTTTTATCTACATTTTGAGATATTTTTTTCAGCTGTCGGACTTGGGGTAATTTTCTATGGAAGTTGCAACTTCTTCTTTAGTTGTACTAGAGAATGAAACCTGATAAAATTTTCTACAATATGTCTTTTACATTTTTTATCTATATTCAATCGCCTAGCTATGAGACTCGAAAAAAGGATGGATTTTTGAAAATACACTCACAGGCATATATAACCGCCATCTGTATCTTTCATCACCCTGTTTGTTTTTGTTAACTATTGCTTAACTTCTGTTTTATTTTATGTTAATTGGATACTTTGGCAATAAATTAAACACTAATACCCATTATTCGTTAGCTTAATTTGTGTCACCGGAGGGTTTTTGGAATTTAGTAGTTTTTTGACATTGTTGACGTTGCGTTAACGTGTTAACATTGCTGTTTTTTTCTGCCATAGTGTGTTATTGTTTAATTCAGTTTGTAGAGTTCATTTTCTGTTTTTGACTTAAAAAAATGTCATTCGATGCAACTGGTGCAGCTAGGGCAGTGGTTTTAGCTGATGCCGGGTACAGCCAACGTCGCATCGCCCGTACGCTCGATGTACCTCAAACCACGGCACGGGATGCCATCAGACGATTTCGGGAGACTGGCTCCTACACCCGGAAGTCTGGTTAAGGCCGACATCGATGCAATTCAACCCGAAATGATCGATTCGAGATGACCGTTTAATTGTCAGAAGCGTGTTGAAAATCGCATTTACGCCGCTATCAAATCAAATCAAATCAAATCAAAACGTTTATTTCAACTAGGCCGTAACCGGCACTTTTGAACTGTCAAAGACAAATTAAAATTAGTACAAAAATAGTTATGGTGCTACAGTCCCAGTCACAAGACATAAAAACTGTGAAAGTACCGTAGGTGCTCATTCCAAAGCGTAGATCTCTATGGAGAAGAATGAGCAAGAAACTCCATGGACACTCTTTTTCAATCGCCAAAATTATTACAGATCTTTGGTTACATCATTCATCATCAGATGGTAGGTACATTATGTGAGAACGATGTGGCAAGTTATTAGTGTCCATAGTAAATATAAAAAAGACAATTCAAAAATAAAGTTATTAATTATTAAAATAGACCATGGCAGCTAAGAGATGACCAGTCCCAACTGACAGCGCCCGTTCACGAACATGACACATATATCAGCACCATTCAGCTCAACCATTTTGAAGGGAACTAAATGATCCGACACACATACCACCATCAGCGAGACTTTTGAGTGAGCATGACATACTCTCAACCGCCAGAGTCATTCAAGTCAATGACAGACGTAGGATTTTAGTCAAAGATAGCTCATGGTACTCACACAATGCTGGTAATGACTCTATATAATACTAGATAAATACACTCTATACAATGCAAGAGATAGTTAAACATTCTTCATCCGCTCCGACAATATTATTAAAAATGAAGGAAACCTACGACTGTCGTACTAAAAATAAAATACACATAAAAAGACAACAATAAAATGTAAAGTAGGACAACAATGCCCGTTGATCAAAATAAAATAATAAAACAAATACAAACACATAAAATAAAATAAAACAAGATGACTTAACTAAGTCATACGAAAAAAATATAAACAATTATATGAAGTCATATAACTTGTCCGGAAAAGAAAAAAAAAAGGGTAAATAAAATAACTAAACTGGGAAAGAGCATGAAAGCCGTCTTAACTTCAACAGAGTGACCAGCTGTTATTATCCACTAAGTAATCGTTTACGGAATAATATGCCTTAGAACAAAGGATGGATTTAATCTTAGATTTAAACTCATTAAACGGCAAGTTTAGCAATGACGGAGGCAATTTATTATAGAATTTTATACCAAGGCCTACAAATGAGTTATGAACCCTATGAAGTCGATGAAAAGGAACGCGCAGGTGATGCTTATTTCTCGTGTTAATAGGGTGAAAATCACTGTTTTTGGTATATAGGTGTAAATTCTGCCTAACATATATAATGTTGGCAAAGATGAATTGAGATGCCACCGTCAGAATGCCAATCTCCTTGAATAAATCCCTCAGAGAAACTCTAGTACCCAGCTGATAAATTGCTCGAACAGCTCGTTTTTGTAAAACAAATATATTTTGAATATCAGCCGCTTTGCCCCACAATAAAATGCCGTAGGACATAAGGCTGTGAAAATAACTAAAATAAACTAGTCGAGCTGTGTCAACGTCCGTGTACTGTCTTACTTTTCTGACAGCGTAGGCTGCCGAGCTTAGTCTTCCCGCTAAACATGTTATATGCGGACCCCATTGAATTCTAGAATCTACTTTAATACCCAGAAACACAGCTGAGTCAACAGTTTCAATTTCTTCATTACTTAGAACTATGTTAGGACCTAGATTTGTAACATTTGGCAAGGCGAATTTTATACATTTCGTTTTTTTGGCATTTAGGACTAGGTTGTTAGCAGTAAACCAATCCGTGACCAATGATAATGCAGTGTTAACTTCGTCAAAATCTTGTCTATTTCTATCAACTTTAAATATAAGAGAGGTATCATCTGCAAACAGTACAATGTCGCAAATGCCCTTTAAAAGATATGGCAAGTCATTGATGTAGACCAAAAATAAAAACGGACCCAGAATTGATCCTTGAGGCACACCTAGCTGGACAGGTTGACCAGAAGATTTCGAGCCATTAACATCTACGCATTGAAATCTATTACGTAAGTACGATTCTATAACATTAAGAGCTTCGTTTTGGACTCCGTAATGATGTAATTTACGCAAAAGTGTATCATGGTGTACGCAATCAAAGGCTTTGGATAGATCACAGAAAACACCAATTGCATTCTTACTGCTCTCCCACGCCTCAAATATGTGCTTCAGCAGAGCAACACCTGCATCAGTTGTTGAACGACCTTTCGTAAAACCATATTGTTCACTATGAAGGAGGTTATTTACATTAAAATGACTAAGCAACTGCTTGAGTATCAATTTTTCAAATATTTTGCTAAAGGCGGGTAAGATAGAAATGGGTCTGAAATTACCAATATCATTTTTATTGCCTGATTTAAATAATGGTATGACTTTACTACTCTTCATGAGGTCAGGAAAAGTACCCAGATCTACACATTTATTAAAAGTAATTGCAAGATAGGGGGCGACGATGTCAATTATATTACTTAAAAGTTTAATTGAAATTCCCCAATAATCGCCAGTATGTTTCGATTTAAGTGTGTTGAATACATTTATTACATCATATGGTGTTATGTGTTCAAAACTAAATAGGTTACCGCATTTAGGCACATTTTGTTGCAAAAAGCTTTCAGCTTTAGAAGGAGAAGAGCTTAAGGAGCGAGTCGTAGTTATAGGAATATTTGCAAAGAATTCATTAAATGCGTCTGCTACGCTATTCGCATTTGTAATTAATTGACTGTCTATCATAATCTCTAATTGCTTTTCTTTATTAACCGATTTTCCTGTTTCACTATTGATAATTTGCCAGGTAGCTTTAACTTTGTTAGTAGAATTTTTAATAGTTTCGCTTAGAAATTTGGACTTGGCAATAGCACAAATCTTTTTAAACAATTTTGAATAATTTCTTACATATTCCACAAAAGGTGTATCAAACCTAAATTTTTTCAAACCATATAACTCGTACAATCTCGCTCTACTTTTATAAATGCCAGGTGTAGCCCATTGATTGAAACCAGCAGAGGATCCATTCTTCTTAATGATTTTGGTTTTGAAAGTGGACTGGTATTCATCCTTAACAACATCGAAAAGGGATTCATAGATTTCATTAGGATCATCTGATTCAGCTATGGCTGGTGTAAGTTTGTTAGCTACATTATTCTTAAACTTGTTACAACGACTAACTGTATAGGGCCTACATTCAATCTTGTGAGGCTTTTTGGGTGATGGCATAGGGAAGCTAGCCATCAATCCACAGTGGTCAGACGATAAGTCACTTAACACTACTTGACTTTCGGCATCACAATCAGTAAATATGTTGTCAAGACAAGTCGACGAAGATGCAGTAATTCTTGTTGGTTCCAAAAACAAGTTAATTAAATTAAAAGATTTAAAAAGGTTGAGTAGTCTAACACTTAATGGAGTTGTTTCTAAAATATTAACATTAAAATCTCCACATAAAATTATTCTTTTATTACTTGATTTTAACTTACTAAATGAATCCTCCATTACAGATTCAAACCGACAAAAATCCCCAGAAGGGGGTCTATAAACACAAATTATTATGTATTTCTCAAGTTCCACACAAGACAACTCAATAATACGCTCTACAGAAAGATTAACTAGATCTAAACGTTCTTTACATTTCAACTTGTTTGAAACAAGAACCAAAGAACCACCACGAATAGCGCCCCGTCTGACAAACGCACTTTGTACAGTAAAATTATTATCATTGAAGAACGGTAATTCATGCTCCTTCAACCAGTGTTCAGTAAGACATAAGACCTGAACCTGATAGTGTTCCATAAATAAACTTAATTCTAACTCCTTGCCAGACAAACCCTGCATATTTTGATGCACAACATTCAACATATTATGTGGCTTGCCTATTGTCGTACTTAACAGTTTAAATCACTAGATTATTAGAAGACTATCGAAGCTAGTACCCGTCTTTTTAAGGTGAGAAGAGAGTACGGTTAGAAGAAGACTGTCAGAAAGCAGTCTGCGGGCTTTTCGTCCAGCTCATGATCCACAACTGCTCCCACAACACGGTAGAGCTAGAATTACTTTTGTGCGAGAATATGCTGACTGGACAATGGATGAATGGAAGGACATAATGGTCTCAGATGAGAGCAGAATAGCCTCAAGAGGTCCAGATGGACAACAGTGTGTCTTCTACAGATGCCTAAACGAAAGGTTTGCTCCATGCGTTATAACCGAAACAGTGGGTTAACAGTAAGGGTCCATAATAGTTTGAGGAGGCATCTCTTACGAGGCTCGTACCGATCATGTTGTGTTCGATAGAGGCAGTGTGAATACCTAAAGATACGTGTAGGAAGTTCTTCAAGACCATGCCATGCCTTTTGCACCATTCGTTGGTTTCACCTTCAGATTAATGCATGACAATGCACGTTGTCATAGCGCTAGATCCGTCTCTCAGTACCTTAATGAAGTCGGGATTCAAGTTTTACCATTTCTAGCACGCAGTTCCGATCATAAACCGATCAAGCACATTAGGGACAACCTAAAAAGACGTCTCTGATCAAGAGTAGCAGCCCCTACGACCCTCGGAGAGCACAAGACAGCTGCGGTGGAGGAGTGGTACAATATCCCTCAGTCAGATATCCAAGACATCACGGATGGATTGCCAAACCAGCTCCAAGAAGTCACGAGAGCCCGAGGCGTCAATACCATTTGTTAATTGTCTTTATTGTTATAATTGCGACCACTTTTTTTGAAAGTATTGAACCTTGACATTTTTAATTCGAAGTTTTTAAAAAATCGATTAACGCTTTTGTTTTTTTTTAATACCCCAAGGGTAGGTAAATAAAAAAAAAAAAACATAGCAAAGTTGTAGAGGATTTTATCAGATTTCATTGTGTGGTACAAATAAATTTCATGCGACGTACCGTTTTCAAGATATAAACAAGAAAACAAAGAACGAGACAGATAATTTAACTCATTTTTGAAGATCGGTCATTTTTCGGAGCTCACAGCTATGCAAATATTGGAGATAGATAAAAAGTGTGACCAACAGAGAGAATTTTATGAGGTTTTATTATGTAGTACAACAAAATTTTATACGACGCATCTTTTTCGAGATATAAGCAAAAAACCAAAAAACGGGACCTTCTTTGCCCCCCCCCCCCCTCCCTCCCTCGGGCTCACCTCGGAGGGGTCAGGACTTTTAATATATTTATCTTCTAACTAGTCCTAACAAAGTTCATAAGTCAGATTTTTTGCTTTCGACTTTTCCAACCACACACCCGTTTTGAGCACTCATTTACCAGACTATCTTTATCTATACATATAATAAAATAGTAGGAAAGTCAAAACTGTACATTGAATATTTTTTTAAAAGAATACTTGGGGTGTGATCTACAATCGATACCGAAGCCAAAAATATAGTTTTTAGAATTTTTGTCTGTTTGTCTGTTTGTCTGTTTATCTGTTTGTCTGTATGTATGTCCGGGATAAACTCGAAAAGTACTGGACGGATTTGAATGATTCTTTTTTTGTTGTATAGGTATTAAATCTGGTCAAAACATAGGCTATAAATTATTCTGGAAATTTGAACACCTGGCGCAGAACCGCAACAGACCAGCTAAACTAAAAGAGATTCAAAAATGGTGCGATAGCAAAAAGTGTTCCACGTGATGAGCATTTTCTGCTGAGAGAATAAAATTGAAGATCTGGAACACCTGATGTGGAACTCAAAGAGCCCAGCTACACTATAAAATGTACAGGAATGACGTCTAAGCAAAGTTGTTCAGCCTGATGAGCACTCTCTGTTGACGTATAAAAATTGAGGATCTGGAACACCTAATGTGGAACTCCAAGAGCCCAGCTACACTATAAAATATAGGAATGACGTCTTTTTTTTTGCGTGGTAAAATCATCAAATGAGGCCTCCCAACCCCACTGTCAGACTTGTACTGACTAAAATCCACGGTGTCCTTCAATAGCCCTTTATGTTCCGGGGTCACGGTGAAGGAAATAAGTCCCGCCACCCCGTCAGGCTCTGGCCCTCTGTAAGGGGGGCTCCGTCATTTTGCTGAAGCTCTTTAGGCGCGCGTGGAACACGACGCGCCGTCGACCCGGGCATGGTCCATGGTCGGACAGCGAGTTGTCCTTTACTCACTGTCCGCATGCCCGCCCCTACGTGGGCGTCTACCCACTGCGGTTGGGGCGGAGAGAGGACGCTGTCCTCTCCCTCTCGCGGCCCGCCCCCTCCTTTACGAGCATAGCTGCTTCGCAGAAGGAGGTGACCGCTTTCCACTCCGTCTCGCCCCGCAGCATGTCCTCGACCAATGCCGGGCGCGAGAGGTCTCCGCCTATCGCCGCCGTGAGGACACGTCGGTGCTCTGCCCAAGCTGGGCAGTCTTGCACCGTGTGCTCTATTGTGTCCTCCGGGCGATCTTCGCAGTGGTGACACCCAGGCGTTTCCTCCTTTCTCATCAGACACAGGTACCTCCCGAAACTTCCCTGTCCGGTGAGGACCTGCGTCATGCGGTAGGTAAGGACGCCGTGACGTCTCTCCAGCCACTCCTCAAAGAGGGGTCTTACCGCCGCTATTGCGGCGTGCCCGAGGAATAACGTCTTAGCAAAAGTTTTTCAGCTTGATGAGCACTATTTGTTTATGTATAAAAATTTAAGATATGGAACACCTGATATGGAAATCAAAGCTATCACTAATTTCACATACAGTGAAATTAGTATAGTGAGTATTTTATAATTATACAAATTATAAAATAACATACGCTGGGATTTCTCCCACGCAGTAAAGGCGGTAACAGTTTAGGACCGATTTTCGATGACGATGAATATTATTGTACTCTACTGGCCAAAAGCCATTATTTTTTTTGCCGGGCTCTTGGAGTTGGGTAATAGACTTTTCAGATCTTAGATTTTGACGATCCCGTTTTCGCTGGCATAAGCAACAGGATACGCGTACGAAGTCGCGGGCAGAAGCTAGTCATAGATATATTTTAGCATAAATGTACGGCGTACGTATGCTAAAATATATCTATGAGCAGGTGGGCATCTCCCTTCCAACAGGTTGTTTTATCAACGAATGAAAATATTAGCAAACCAGTAGCAATCTATACTTGAAAAAAATGTGTTTGTTGTGCAGATGACGTACACGAACGGCAGTGCGCGCCACGCGCGTCAAGACAGCCCTGACTACCTCACGCTCAACACGCAGATCGAAGAAGCCAGGTGAGTCCCTGTCTGCCACGTTTAGGTAGTTAGAAGTAGGCTGCCGGAGCTCAGCGACCGAGGCGAGGTGGAGAGTGCGTAGGTCGTCGCCGATGCAGTCGCTGGCGGCGAGCGCTCGCGCCGAAGTGCGATCTGTGCGAGCGCGCTTACCGCGTGTAGGTAGTGTAGCAGTAGGGCTAGCGTGCCGAGCTCAGTGACCGAGGCGTAGAGTGTGTATGTAGGTCGTCGCCGATGCAGTCACTGGCGGCGCGCGTGTGCCGCGGCGTGGCGCTGCTGGCGGCCGGCGCGCGCGCCTTGTGCGACCTGTGCGAGCGCGCTTGCCGCGTGTAGGTAGTGTAGCAGTAGGGCTAGCGTGCCGAGCTCAGTGACCGAGGCGTAGAGTGTGTATGTAGGTCGTCGCCGATGCAGTCACTGGCGGCGCGCGTGTGCCGCGGCGTGGCGCTGCTGGCGGCCGGCGCGCGCGCCTTGTGCGACCTGTGCGAGCGCGCTTGCCGCGTGTAGGTAGTGTAGCAGTAGGGCTAGCGTGCCGAGCTCAGTGACAGAGGCGTAGAGTGTGTATGTAGGTCGTCGCCGATGCAGTCACTGGCGGCGCGCGTGTGCCGCGGCGTGGCGCTGCTGGCGGCCGGCGCGCGCGCCTTGTGCGACCTGTGCGAGCGCGCTTGCCGCGTGTAGGTAGTGTAGCAGTAGGGCTAGCGTGCCGAGCTCAGTGACCGAGGCGTAGAGTGTGTATGTAGGTCGTCGCCGATGCAGTCACTGGCGGCGCGCGTGTGCCGCGGCGTGGCGCTGCTGGCGGCCGGCGCGCGCGCCGTGTGCGACCTGTGCGAGCGCGCCTGCCGCGAGCCGCGCTCGTGCAGTCCGTCGCGGCGCGCTGCCCGCGCTCCCCGCCCCTCCCGCGACCCGCGCCCCTCCCGTGACCCGCCCGGCACGTCCGACCCGCGCAGTTCCCGCCCGCACCATCGGACTAGACACCCCTTCTGAATACTCGCAACTATCTTTTTGTTTTGTTTCTTTGACTGACGAATAAATAGAGTATGAAAATAATCGCATATATTGCATTATAGGGTTTTGTGTCAAAATAACTACATTAATTTTAACTACTTTAATTACAAAGACCTACCGGTTGGTATAACTAAAGGTCGTTTTACAAAAGTTTGTAATAATTAATGTAAACCGAAATACCTAATGGATTATTCACCTGCGTTTAATTCACCTATGATGAAATCACCTGAATGTAATTCACCTACGTTTAATTCGAACTACTGCCTATGTAGCAACAATTAATATCGCTGTCAGGGTATGTCTGATATCATACGAAACGTCGACAGAGCATCGAGAATGGTGTCCTATTTCTAGGTGGTTTAAAAAGAAATACCCACGAACGTGGGTCTTTCAGACCCCGCCATCCCCTTCTAACCTAATCTGTCTGAGTCGGGTTGCCCTAAGTCGATTTTACATTTTAATTCTCCGTGCCCCGTTACGGACACTACACCTCTAAATACCAGCTGAACTTTGTGCTTTTGAACGAGAAGAAGATTGTCGACTTAAAGGGAACCCTGAGGTTTGGTTTGGTTAGGTTCCTTCTAAACCCCGTAGACAGAAAGGGAACCCCACGAGCGAGGCTCCGTCGACCTTACCTCGAAAGCCTCATTCAGGTTTAGACATAATAAGAGCGTGTGTTATTTATTAAAGAAAAGAAAATACTGTAGACGAGTCGTCCATTAGGTAAGCCAAACTTAGTTGAAAGAACCAATAGGTATGTTTAAAGAACATTAGATGAATCTTTCGTTGGTATGCGTGCATTCAATTTTAGTTCAATTAAAATTATGTCAGTTGAACAGTAGTTGTCCAATATGTGTCTTGAACTTATATGAATCAACCTTAGCTATATAATATTGGAAGTAGTTAAAATGAATGTAGTTATTTTGATACGGAACCGTTTGTGGCACTGTAGCTAGATAGATTACTTACATATTTTTCTTAAAGTGCTGTACAGAGGGCAGACGGCAGATCTTCATCTTATATGTCAGCAACTTGCTGTGTTCAAGGATGCATCTCAGCGGTGGGAAGACCGGCGGGGTTTGAATAAACAATTGTACCAAAGGATACCATCAGCCGACGCTCTGATTCTATGCTCCTACACAAGAGCCCGTCACTGACGAACAGAATAAGTAGTAGTTTTGTTACATTTTGCATTTCTCCTAAAGCCAAGAAGGAGATTTTAATTCGAAGGTCTTAATAAAAAAATTGTTTCGTCCGCCCACAGCCCAACACGGCTCACATGAGATTTCAAATAAAAAATATACAGGGTCAACAAGGACAGGTCAATGTTGACTGTTTGTGGCGGCCTTGTTGTTTTTAAGGCATCTGTCAAATGCATTGGTATTTCTTTAGTTACTGATGCCAAATCACACTGGAAAGTTACACGTCCCAATGATAAACCTTTATTAAAAATGAGTGTTCGGTAGCGCAAACGTTGCGCGCATTACGTCCATTTTACGGCAGACGCGGTGACCTTTGAAATTTGACTCTCCAGCGTTTGGTAGGCAACGCCTTTTTCTTGTAAGGTTTTTTCAAGTCGCATAGGTCTACGGAACCGCAATCAACCGATGCCCTGAAAGTCAACATAAACCAGACCATCGCTCAGATTCAGTCGGATATGCAGTAGAGTAATTGAAAATTAAACCTCTCGGATCCGAGCCGCTGTTCCAAGGCGCGGTGGATATTTATTTTATACTACACCTGCTTGGAAAGGTACGTCATTGCATATCGACCAAATATGCGGGGAGAAAACGCGTCTGAGCGGGAGAGAATAGTGTACGAAAATCCATTTCTTACGTGGTTTTTCTTTTTTAATTTTGGGTAAGACTATGCGCTGGTAACCTAAATATCAAAAGCCAAAAAGTTTTTACAGTGAGTTTTTATCTCCAAGTTCGCAAAATGACACTGGCCACTAGCTGTGTGTTGGATGGTGTCGGGCTGGAAGTGCGACCCTGCAGCGGCAGGATAAACAATTTGAAAAAAGAACATGTCACAATTGCAGACGCCATTGGCGCCATTTTCAATTAGTGTGTTGTTTGAGGATTCAGTTTTCGTAGAAAGTAATTTATTTTCCTCGTAGGTGTAGTATAAAGCACTATGTATCACTCGAGACAAAGTGCGATTCCCGGTCTCGGGTATTTTAAAGTCCTCGGCTACGCCTCGGACTTAAAACGATACCCTCGTCGGTAATCGGTCACTTTCTCCTTCTCGGTAAACAATGTACTATATTTATTTTCATTAAAACATAACACATACACACATTTAAGCTTTGGCATAAAAAAAAATCTTTTATACTACACCTGCTTGAAAAGTACCTTGATACTTTATCAAATTTACGGTAGAAAGTACGTCATTGCATATCGACCAAATATGCGGGGAGAAAACGCATCTGAGCGGGAGAGAAAAGTGTATGAAAATCCATTTCTTACGTGCTTTTTCTTTTTTAATTTTAGGTAAGACTATGCGCCGGTAACCTAAATATCAAAAGCCAAAAAGTTTTTTATCTCCAAGTTCGCAAAATGACACTGGCCACTAGCTGTGTGTTGGATGGTGTCGGGCTGGCAGTGCGACCCTGCGGCGGCAGGATAAACAATTTAAAATAAGAAAATGTGAAAATTGCAGACGCCATTGGCGCCATTTTTAATTTGTGAGTTGTTTGAAGATTCAGTTTTCGTAGAAAGTAATTTATTTTCCTCGTAGGTGTAGTATAAAGCACTATGTATCACTCGAGAGAAAGTGCGGTTCCCGATTTCGGGTATTTTAAAGCCCTCGCCTACGCCTCGGCCTTTAAACGACACCCTCAACGGTAATCGGTCACTTTCTCCTATCGGTAAACAATGTACTATTTCTGTAGCTAGGTATCCGTTGATGTGCTCTATCCTCTAAGAGGTGAACGAGGTACCATACTTGCCAGGCCGCCCCTGACTTTACCATCTTTGTCGATCAAGTCCAAAATTTTGTAGAACTGCTGTAGTAAGTAGTAACTGTTTAATAAACTGATCATAGTTCCTAGTGGACCTGGTTGCTTAAGATTTTTACCTCAGAGTATGAAATTTAATCATGCAAAACTGTAGTAACATCTCAAATCAAATGTATAATGTTTATTTTGTAAGTTGGTTATAAAAGAACACTTTTCACACGCTCAGTTTGATCTGTATGTATGTTTGTCCGTGATTATCTCACGTTTGGCTAAACTGATTTTGATGCCGTGTTCAGAAAAAGTGTTTGATTCTAGTTAAGGTTTTAGAATACAGAGTCTTTCTTGTAAATTGGCCAACAAGTACGAATCCGCATCCATAAGATCTAAAGAAAAACTTTCTGAGAAACCTTTAGCTCTTTTTTATGGTAAAAATTTTGGCATATTTATTTTATTTGTCAAGTGGGAGTTGTCTACAAAATTAGTGAAATTGCCCATTCTTTTAATATAGTTCGACTCTGTTTCATGTAAAGATCATAGGGAAAGAATGAAATCGGGACGGCGGAACTTGGTCTTTAGCAAGCGAAAAAATTACAGGTATTTTTATGATAGTATTTAAGGATAATATTTCATTGTATCGGAAGAAAATATCTGACCAACAGAAGTGGGTCTATCTCATTCATTTTCTTGGAAAACTCACACTTGACCAAAAAAATAAAAACGCACAACTTTTAACATCAAAAAGGAGCTGTAGTCTCTTAAGAAAGTTTTTTCGTATCTCTTACGGATTCAGATAACCCCTGTTGGTCAATTTAAAAGAAATACTCAACTTACAAACTTACAAAGAAGTCGGTTCCTTTTTTTTTATAAAAAATATTTTTATTTGTACAGACGCCAGCAGATCAGCC
Organism: Agrotis ipsilon; assembly: GCA_028554685.1. Taxonomy (NCBI): domain Eukaryota; kingdom Metazoa; phylum Arthropoda; class Insecta; order Lepidoptera; family Noctuidae; genus Agrotis; species Agrotis ipsilon. The sequence continues at coordinate 18,498,099 of CM052962.1, read as the reverse complement.
TACACGAATCTTAGTCAAAGTCAAAGTATTTATTAGTGTGCTTTCTGGTGATACAATAGGTCTTATATGATGGTTATAATAGTAACTCAGAAAACTACACATTAGGGCATACACTATTTTACAATTAAAAATACATACAGCCAAAAATAATAAATAAAGAAAAAGCAAATTGAATATAACAATACATTGGAAAAAAATAATAATAATAGGGAATACAATTACAATTATATAATATGCATTAAATTACATTTACAATGTCAAACATAAATCCAATAATGTTCATTATTATAACTTGTCAAAAAGGAATTCGTCAATGGAATAATAACATTTTTCAGTCAAAAAACTATTTAGTCTCCTTTTAAATTGTGGCAAGTTTAAATCTTTAACGTCATTTGTATTGGTATTTTATTAAAAATCTTAGGAGCCATGCAGAGGACGCTTTTGTGCATAAGGGAGGTCTTTGAGGCTCTCACACATTTCATGACGATACTCTTGTCTTGTCGATCTATAGCGTTGCTCTGATGATCTTTTAAAGAGTTCACTATGCTTCTTGACGTACAATGCGGTCTCGTATATGTAAAGACAAGGCAGAGTTAATATTCTCAGAGATTTGAAATGCGGTTTACAGCTTTCCGTTGGTTTAAGATTACATATTGACCTAATGCATCTCTTCTGTGCTTTAAAAATTGTGGTTTTCTCACAAGAGCTTGCCCAAAAAATTACTCCGTAACGGAATATGGAGTCTACATAGCCATAATACGCAGCTACAACAGCTGCCTGATTAACTATTTTATTAAGTTTACTAGCTTCTGCCCGCGACTTCGTACGCGTATCCTGTTGCTTATGCCAGCGACAACGGGATCGTCAAAATCTAAGATCTGAAAAGTTTATTACCCAACTCCAAGAGCCCGGCAAAAAAATAATGGCTATGGCCAGTAGAGTACAATAATATTCATCGTCATCCAAAATCGGTCCTAAACTGTTACCGCCTTTACTGCGTGAAAGAAATCCCAGCTCATGTTATTTTATAATTTGTATAATTATAAAATACTCATTATACTAATTTCACTGTATCTGAAATTAGTGATAGCTTCGATTTCCATATCAGGTGTTCCATATCTTAAATTTTTATACATAAACAAATAGTGCTCATCAAGCTGAAAAACTTTTGCTAAGACGTCATTTCTCGGGCACGCCGCTATAGCGGCGGTAAGACCCCTCTTTGAGGAGTGGCTGGAGAGACGTCACGGCGTCCTTACCTACCGCATGAAGCAGGTCCCCACCGGACACAGAAGTCTGACAGTGGGGGTGGGAGGCCTCATTTGATGATTTACCACGCAAAAAAAAAGACGTCATTCCTATATGTTATAGTGTAGCTGGGCTCTTGGAGTTCCACATTAGGAGTTCCAGATCTTCAATTTTTATACGTCAACAGAGAGTGCTCATCAGGCTGAACAACTTTGCTAAGACGTCATTCCTGTACATGTTATAGTGTAGCTGGGCTCTTGGAGTTCCACATTAGGTGTTCCAGATCCTCAATTTTTATACGTCAACAGAGAGTGCTCATCAGGCTGAACAACTTTGCTTAGACGTCATTCCTGTACATGTTATAGTGTAGCTGGGCTCTTGGAGTTCAGGTGTTCCAGATCTTCAATTTTATTCTCTCAGCAGAAAATGCTCATCACATGGAACACTTTTTGCTATCGCACAATTTTTGTATCTCTTATAGTTTAGCTGATCTGTTGCGGTTCTGCGCCAGGTGTTCAAGTTTCCAGAATAATTTATAGCCTATGTTTTGACCAGATTTAATACCTATACAACAAAAAAAGAATCATTCAAATCCGTCCAGTACTGTTTGAGTTTATCCCGGACATACATACAGACAAACAGATAAACAGACAAAAATTGTAAAAACTATATTTTTGGCTTCGGTATCGATTGTAGATCACATCCCAAGTATTCTTTTAAAAAAATATTCAATGTACAGTTTTGACTTTCCTACTATTTTATTATATGTATAGATAAAGAGCAAATGCGAATTTACTTAATTTTGTTATAAGAGTTGATGCATGTTGTTTCCAAGTCAGTTTAGAGTCAATTATTAAGCCTAGAAATGTTATGTTATTGGAATAATAATAATAATAAAAGCCAAATGCTAATGGCCAAATGGCAAAGAGATGAGAGATGGCAAAGAGCCAAAAATAATAGCTTGGATGACAGAACATAACCTTGAATTAAATTTCAATAAAACTAAAATAATGTCCTTCCATCCACGTCAGAAAACTCCTTTAGACATACAATTTATTTACAATGATACAAATATAGAAACCGCCGTGGGGCGCCGGCTTAGAATTGCGCTCCCCCAAATCATCCCGTGGATGTCGTAAGAGGCGACTAAGGGACAAACCGGAGGTCGGGCAGCAGCGTCCTCCGTGTACTGCACATCCTCACTGCGATCGCCAACCCGCCTGCCAAGCGTGGCGATTAAGGCAAATTACCCCCTATCATGAGAACCACAGAAACCAGGCCCCCAGTCCCCGGCAGCTCCGCTATCCCTGGCGCGGGTAGCGGTCAAGGTAACGGCGGAGCAGGGGGTGCTAAGAATCTCCGGAAGAGATCCAGCTACCCACCCCCACGACGACTGGCCCTGGTAACACACAACGTACGCACATTGAGGACTGACGAAAAGATCTGCGAGCTGGAAGAGGAGCTGAGCAAGTTACACTGGGACATTATGGGGTTATGTGAAGTCCGTAGAGAGGGGGAGGACACCGTAACCCTGAAGTCTGGTAACTTGCTCTACTACCGGGAGGGCGACCAACAGTCCCAAGGTGGTGTCGGGTTTCTCGTTCACAAGTCCCTCGTTAACAACATAATAACCATCGACAGTGTGTCGAGCAGGGTGGTATACCTAATACTCAGAATATCCAAAAGATATTCGCTGAAGGTCATTCAGGTATACGCGCCGACCTCGTCACACTCCGATGAGGAAGTAGAGACTATGTATGAGGACGTAAGTAGGGCCATACATAGCTCAAAAACTCACTTCACTGTTGTTATGGGGGACTTTAACGCAAAGTTGGGCAAGAAAAGCGGTGATGAGTTGAGAGTGGGGCAATTTGGGTATGGGCAACGGAACCCTAGGGGACAGAGGCTGGCCGACTTTCTGGAGAAAGAAGAACTCTTCATGATGAACTCTTTCTTCCAGAAGCCGCCTCACAGGAAATGGACCTGGCTGAGTCCCGATGGTTCCACGAGAAACGAGATAGACTTCTTCATGACCGACAAGAAACGGATATTCAGTGATGGCTCTGTGATCAACAGGGTGAAAACCGGTAGCGATCACCGAATCGTAAGAGGCTCGCTGAATATCAATGTTAAACTTGAAAGGTCCAACCTGATGAAGTCTACGTTCCGACCTACTCGGTCCCATATTCAAAACCCCGAAAGCTTTCAACTCGAGCTCTCTAATCGCTTTGCTTGCCTTGAGAACTTAGTTTCAGTGGACGAGATCAACGACGGGCTAGTGGAAACTGTCCGCACGGTAGGGTCTAAGTTTTTTAGACCCGGCCGTAAAGATAGACCTCAGAAATTGACCGATCAAACCTTAAACCTCATGGCTGAACGACGTTTGCTACAGTTGCAGTCTTCCGATGACGCGAAGTCATATAGGCAGCTCAATAGACGTATATCTAAGTCCTTGCGGCACGACCTGCGTCTCTTTAATACGAATCGTGTTAAAGAGACCATACAGCGAAACCAAGGCTCCAAAGTGTTCGCGAAGGGCAAGTCTATTGGGCAAAGCCAGATGACAAAGCTGAAACGGGAGGATGGCAGCATAGCGTCGACCAAAGCAGAGGTTTTAGGCGAGATCGAGAGGTTCTATAGACAGTTATACACTTCGGTCGCAAAGCCCGTTGACAGCTTGGTAGGAGATCCAAGAGCCAAGCTGTCCCGACATTATACCGAAGATATCCCGGACATCAGTCTGTACGAGATTAGGATGGCCCTGAAACAGCTTAAGAACAACAAGGCGCCGGGCGAGGACGGAATCACCTCAGAGCTTCTGAGAGCGGGTGGAACACCGGTACTTAAAGTCCTCCGGAAGCTCTTTAATACCGTCCTGTTCGAGGGCAAAACGCCCGAAGCATGGAGCAGAGGTGAGGTGGTGCTGTTCTTCAAAAAAGGTGATAACAGCCTATTGAAGAACTACAGACCCATCACGCTTCTGAGTCATGTTTATAAGCTGTTTTCAAGGGTTATCACGAACCGTCTCGAACACAGACTTGATGACTTCCAGCCTCCCGAACAAGCCGGTTTCCGAAGAGGCTATAGTACCATAGACCACATCCATACGCTGCGGCAAGTTATACAGAAGACCGAGGAGTATAACTTGCCATTATGCTTAGCGTTTGTGGACTATGAGAAAGCCTTCGATTCGGTGGAAACATGGGCGGTGCTTGAGTCACTCCAGCGATGCCGTATTGACTGTCGGTACATCGAGGTGTTGAAGTGTTTGTATAATAACGCCACCATGTCGGTCCGAGTACAGGAGCAGAGTACGAAGGCGATTCCATTGAGAAGAGGCGTCAGACAGGGGGATGTTATCTCCCCTAAACTGTTTACTGCCGCAATGGAAGACGCCTTCAAGCTCCTGGAATGGCAAGGACTTGGCATCAACATCAATGGCGAGTACATCACTCACCTTCGGTTTGCCGACGACATCGTAGTCATGGCAAAGTCGATGGAGGAACTCAGCATGATGCTCGATGGCCTCGACCGAGTTTCGCAACGGGTGGGCTTGAAAATGAACATGGACAAGACGAAAATTATGTCAAATGCCAATGTTGTGCCCACCCCAGTCTCTGTTGGAAACTCGGTACTCGAAGTTGTTGACTCATATATCTACTTAGGACAAGTAGTCCAATTAGGTAAATCCAACTTCGAGAAAGAGGTCAGCAGCCGAATCCAACTCGGTTGGGCAGCGTTCGGGAAACTACGCAGAGTCTTTTCGTCCGATATACCTCAGTGCCTCAAGACGAAAGTCTTCAACCAATGTGTGTTACCAGTGATGAGTTACGGCACCGAAACGTGGTCTTTCACTATCGGCCTCATCTCAAAGCTCAAAGTCGCTCAGCGAGCTATGGAGAGGGCTATGCTCGGTGTTTCTCTGCGTGATCGAATCCGAAATGAGGAGATCCGTAGACGAACTAAAGTCACCGATATAGCCCACCGGATTAGCAAGCTGAAGTGGCAATGGGCAGGCCATATTGCTCGCAGAGCGGATGGCAGATGGGGTCGAAAAGTGCTAGAGTGGAGACCACGGACTAGCAAGCGCAGCGTAGGACGTCCACCAACAAGGTGGACAGACGACCTTATGAAGGTCGCCGGAAGACGCTGGATGCAGGTCGCTTCCAACCGGTACTTGTGGCGATCAAAAGGGGAGGCCTATGTTCAGCAGTGGACGTCCTATGGCTGAGATGATGATGATGATGATGAAATATAGAAACACATTTAAATTGGAAATCACATGTTAAAAAAATCAGATCAAAGTTGTCAAAATTTGCCTATGAGGGCATAGGCAAATTTTGACAACTTTGATCCGTGAAATAAAAAAATCAACAAATCTCTCCACTGCTCTGGTTACGTATTATGCCTACGCATACGCATGGTTGAACTACGGCGTAATATTATGGGGAAATAGCACAGACGCACCAACACTTTTCATACTACAAAAACGACTGATTAGAATACTAGTTAACATAGATAACACAGATAGCTGCAAACCCCATTTCCAAGAACATAAAATTCTAACCCTACCTTGTAAATACATTTTGGAAATGTGTAATTTTTTTAGATAATGAAAAACTCTACACTACACGCGAAAACATACAGACACACTACACACTACGAGACAACAATAGAATAAACCTACCAGGTTCTAAGTTAAAAATACACTCCTCAAGCACTCTAGTAATGGCAGGTAAAATCTTCTATCTTCTATCTTCTATATATATAAAAATGAAACCCGTTTTCCGTTGTCACGACATAACATGAAAACGTCTTGACCGATTCAGATAATTATTTTTTTGTTGTGTTTCTAACCATCGGGACCGGGTTTTAGACCGGGTCCTCCACCCGTGCGAAGCCGGGCGGGCCGCTAGTATATAATAAATTACCAGATGAAATTAAAAATGAAAAAAAATTTAATATCTTTATAAATAAATTAAAACAATTTCTAATCCGTAAATGTTATTATAATGTACAGGAATATTTAAATGATAAATTTAATAAATAAACAACAATACCAAAAAAAAGAAAAACGCAATAATAATTTATAATACCAATGATAATGTATGTATAATTTAAATAAATATTATTATATTAATCCATCCATTAGAGCAGTGGTGGCCCAGTGGTATCGGTCCCGACTTACGAGTTGTAGGTCGTGGGTTCGAACCCAGCCTGGCGCATTACTTTGTGTAATTTATTTCATCACTACTGCTCTCAAAACGGTGAAGGAAAACATCGTGAGGAAACCGGCATGTCCTAGAACCATCAAATTCGAAGACATGTGACATCTGCCAATCCGCACTGGGCCCGCGTGGTGGATTATGGCCCACTCCCTCTCACAAGAGAGGAGGCCGGTGTCCCAGCAGTGGGAACGTTATAGGCTGATGATGATGATGATATTAATCCAATTATTGAGTAGAATAAGTTATATTGTATTCAATTAGTTATAAGCCCACCTAACTACAAAAAAAAAATAATAAAAGTAGATTAATAGTACATTATGGTACAAGTGTGTAATGTTGGTGATAACCGCTGAGGCGCCATTGAGACCCGAGCCGTTAGGTGAGGGTCTTAAGAGAGCCGAGGACGGTAATCATCAATACACACGTGTATCATACGACGTTTTTCAACACACTTGTGAAGAAAATAATACTAAAAAGCCATTTTATTTAATGAGTAAAAAGTTTATTTAGAGAAACAATTAGCTAACGTGCAGTTGGTAAAATTTATTTGTACTATAGAACACGATATTTTTTGTTCCGAAACTTTTTTAAAAACAAAGCAACACCTGTTATCAAACTGTGAGTTTTTCTTTACTATTATTCACAAGTGAGTTATAGGTTTTTTTTTAATTGGTTGACACTTTAAAAAAAACCTATAACTCACTTGTGAATAATGGTAAAGAAAAAGTCACAGTTTGATAACAGGTGTCATTATGTGCCTAATTGCGGTGAAATTAGAGCCATTTTATGAGCAAGTGTGTTGAAATAGTAGATTATGCACCGAGGGGCTAAAGTTGTGTCTTATGTCACGGGCGTCATATTGAATCTCGAGCGCAATGAAGGATTCGGGATTTAACTCCCGAGCGTAGCGAGGGAGTTAAGAGTTTAACTCACGAGCGAAGCGAGGGAGTTAATACAAGAATCCTGAATGCAGCGAGGGATTCAAGCTAGCCCAAGGCAAAGACACCTTTAGCCCAGAGGAGGATACTCTACTTTTTACACCTACTGTGAGAAAATAATAGCCATAGTACGAAAAACAAAGTATTTATTAAATAAAAAAACAGTAAGAATAACATTTAGAACTAGTTATACAGGTACACTTATACAGGGTGAATTTTTCAACTGGGCGTGGATGGCTACTTTCGAAACTATGAGGAATATCGAAAAACGTTGAAAGGAGTCTCGAGGCCGATTTTGACGAAAACTAAAACTACATCATTGGATTTTAGAAAAATCAAAAATCCTGGTCAGGAATCGAACCCGCTGATTTTGGAAAAAAAAATCACACCCTGTATTATTATACCGTTCGATAGTGTTGCTAATAAGGATCAAATTCTGGGAAGTAATCATATACGGCTAAGTTAAGGAAAACGTATAATTACAAAAAAACTGATTAATCTTCAAGGCAAAGACTGTATTTGAAACATAAGTTACCGTTTCTTCTTTAAAATAATGGTATTTTTAGTTCAACTCAATTATGTCGTATTGCTAAGTACAGTAGGATTGTTGAAACGTCAAATCCAGCGAGACATTGAAAACGATGAAATTTTATAATTTCGAATAAATTATGGCTCAGTAGATGTAAAGTAACATAGAAAAATAGCAATTTCATAAAAATCAGCCATTTCCTTAAGTTTGCCGTATATGATTACTTCCCAGAATTTGATCCTTATTAGCAACACTATCGAACGGTGTAATAATACAGGGTGTGTTTTTTTTTCCAAAATCAGCGGGTTCGATTCCTGGCCAGGATTTTTGATTTTTCTAAAATCCAATGATGCAGTTTTAGTTTTCGTCAAAATCGGCCTCGAGACTCCTTTCAACGTTTTTCGATATTCCTCATAGTTTCGAAAGTAGCCATCCACGCCCAGTTGAAAAATTCACCCTGTATATTAATTCAAGTTAATTGTAACATTTGAGACATTAGTCCAGTTGTGCAAAGATATAGTTATGTTTTTATTTGGTACGTTTATAGATGTTGATGTGGAATTTATTTGAGTATTGCTCGTCAATGCTTCAGAATCTTGTATTTGCAGAGAAGCATTTTGGGTGGTGAAAGTTGGTGAAGGTGGTGAATGAGGCTCAGGGAAAGATGGAATGTGATGGTGTGATGTTGAAGGTTGTGGTGAAAAAGAATCAGATGACGTTTTTAAAGTGATGCTGTTACCAATTTGACAGCTTATTTTATTTTTGTTTTGTACAGAATTTTCAATGTATCCTTCTGCTACTGTATCCGATTTCCAGCCACCATGTCGTTTTATTTGGGTTATATCTGCTCCCGCATCCGCCAACAGTGTAGCTGACGTTCGACGAAAAGAATGACCCGTATAGAGCTCGATATTTGGTAATCCTAAGTATTTGGCAATTTCCTGCATGGCACTCATTTTGTTCTTCCCAATCACTTGACGGGTGCATTTTCCACTACTGAACGCTACAAAAAATCGGTCAGTGTTTATGTTAGGAGGCCGCAGAGCTTGATACTTTTCCACAACCTTTACATATGCTCCGCGGATGACAAATGACCTTTCCTATTTGGTTTTAGTGTCTGGCAACTTAATCAATAACAACTCTTCTGAGTGTTTTTCTATATCTTGGACCTTCATGTTTACCATTTCTTGACAACGACAAGCCCCATTCACTCCAATAATTAAAGCCACCTGTAACAAAAATAAAAATAAATTTTACTAACAACATACGTAAATTCAGTAAGTATACATAAGTGTTCTTGTTGGTATTTGCTACCATGTGGTATTTTATTTAGTTATAAATAAAATGATGTACTTACTTTTACGGCAAGATAGCTATGATCAGGAGCTTCATTTAAAAAAGTTTCAATATTCATAGGTGTGAAAACTTTCGATTTCTTTGATTGGTGACCTTCCGATTTCCTCTTTAGAAATGCTAATAGCTTAGCGTATGTCTTGATATTTATATTGTGTTTCATGCTTATTGTTGACCTAAGCATTGAATAAGTACACCATAGGCTACTTGACTTCTGAGTACAAGATAAATGCTGAAAATACACTAATAGAACTGGTTCCGAAATGGACTTGACGCCTTTCGTACTTTTCCATTTTTGGAAATTGTCATAGGCTTTTATATAAGTTTCCTTTGACTTTTCCGGCAGTAAATCATTGGAAATATTATTAGCTTCGGTTGTAATGAATTCAGGAGTACAATCACTTTCATCACTCGACATTTTATAATACTTTGTTGTTAAATTTAAAATTTAAATGCCAAAAATTCGCGCCTTTATTGCGTCTACCAATAAGTAGCCAAGACACGATCAATTCGATTTTCGAAAAAAAAAGTATCTTCTATGGTTTTGTCGTGTTTGTCCTAATGATATCACTCTCATGGATGTGGCGTTTGTGTAAACTAAGTTTTATACAGGGCTGGTAGAATGGTTTTGGATGATTGGCTGTATGCATTTTGAATTTAGAACGTCATTGGAGACGCTCGTGAAAATAGAGTATTTTTGATAAAATGTGATAAATCGACTATATTATAGATAGGTTTTATTATTTATTTACAAAATCCACAGCAATCTTAGTGCAGTTTATTTAAAATAAATTAACTAATGTTACAGCCAATTACTATTACCTACGGTATTACGGTGCGGTACGGTATTTGTTATTATTAATGCCAGTTTTAATGTTATTTCATTCCTTTTAAAAAATGGTTCGTAGGTAGTTATCTAATTATTCTTACAATATTATGTCTTCGAAAACATGGCAACGATATGAAGAAGCAATCGTTATGATTTTTTAGGAAATCGAGAATATCATCCACGCGTAGTAAGGGTTTCGAGAATAGCTTTCCTCTTTCTGGCACACTAAATCAGACTTGGCTGTATGAGCTCAGCTCCCTTTGCCTGCCCCAAAGAGGGACGAAAAGAACCAAAAAAAAAAATCTAGGCTGCATGGGCTAGATAGATCCCTTTGTCTTCCCAAAAGGGAAAAGAAAATTAAAAAAAAAATCTTTCTGGCACCAAAGGGTGTTTGTTGTTTATAAACATATTCCAAATTCAAATCACATTATTGACCAGCGGGTAATAATGAAATCCAGTACAACATTATTGACCGGCTGTGCCCTCGGCCACTAATGACTCACTTTAAGGTTGCTTGACATATAATTAGACATTTTCGAGCAGGTGGTGTGAAAAAATTGTAATGTAATATTTATAATAGCCCTCCTCCTAATCTTTAAATTGTTATGCCCGACAGGGCCCACAATGCTCCTAAACTAATGTATCTATTTTGGAAACTATGAGGAATATCGAAAAACGTTGAAAGGAGTCTCGAGGCCGATTTTGACGAAAACTAAAATAATAATAAATGTATTGAGTATTGAGCCTCGACGAACACCTTTCGAGGGTCTCCTGAGGGGGTTGGATCAACGGCCTGATTCAGAAGGCTCTTCTTGATACGGCTCGTTTTTGTGAGGAGGTTCCTGTCTCTGGAGCCCTAACCACCGGTAGCTTGGACCCCGCTCCCACACCGGTGGAAAACATTTTTTTTTTATATTTTTAAATATTTTTTTGTATTTAATAATATTTAAAAATCTAAAAACAATATGTAAAAAAAGATAAAGAGATAATAATAATATTCCACAACTAACACACAACGCCATCTAGTCCCAAGCTAAGCAGAGCTTGTGTTATGGCTACTAGAAAACTGATAAACATACTTATATATTTCTAAATACACATATATTATAGATAAATTACACCCAGACACAGAACAAATGATCATGTTCATCACACAAACATTTGTCCTGGGTGGGAATCGAACCCACGACCCCCGGCATAGCAGTCCGGGCCACTAACCACTAGACCAATAGGCCTGTTAAACGAATGAATGCATGTTAACCTTACCAATAAAAAAATAATATTTAATATTGCTTTAAAAATATTTAATTGGGAACGTCAGATTTGATTTGCCATTTAATTGATTGAACCACATTTTCTGATCAAAATAATTTGGTAAATTGTTGATTTATGATAATTTATTTTAGGAGTACTAATAGAATCACAACGTTTTCCATTTCACACAATCATAAATAAATGAAAACACAATAATTTATTTTCATATGTTTTTATTTATTTTCAACACACTTGCTCATAAAATGGCCCTAATTTCACCGCAATTAGGCACATAATGACACCTGTTATCAAGCAGTGACTTTTTCTTTACTATTATTCACAAGTGAGTTATAGGTTTTTTTTTAAAGTGTCAACCAATTAAAAAAAAACCTATAACTCACTTGTGAATAATGGTAAAGAAAAAGTCACAGTTTGATACTGTTATCAAACTGTGACTTTTTCTTTGTTGTTGTTGTTTTTTTTTTGTGTTGCTTTGTTTTTTTTTTGTGTTGCTTTGTTTTTAAAAAAGTTTCGAAACAAAAAAGATCGTGTTCCATAGTAGATACAAATAAATTTTACCAACTGCACGTTAACTAATTGTTTCTCTAAACAAACTTTTTAATCATTAAATAAAATGGCTTTAAAAAAAATACTAATATTATTTTCTTCACAAGTGTGTTGAAAAACGTCGTATGATACACGTGTGTATTGATGATTACCGTCCTCGGCTCTCTTAAGACCCTCACCTAACGGCTCGGGTCTCAATGGCGCCTCAGCGGTAATCACCAACATTACACACTTGTACCATAATGTACTATTATGACACACTAGCTGACCGGGCAAACTTCGTATCGCCTCAGAATAACCTTTTAAACTTTCCCTGGACCTCCAGAAATAATTAAAATTAGCCAAATCGGACCAACCGTTCTCGAGTTTTAGCGATACTAACGAACAGCAATTGATTTTTATATAATAGATAATATGTAATTTTTTATATATTTCTTTCAAAATAAAAAGTATAAAAAACAGTCAAAAAGTGAAATAAATATTAGCTCACCAGCATCGGGTACAGGGCTCAAGCTGCCGGTGATTGGGGCCCTAGGGATTGCTCTCCCACCTCACTATGCGCGCCGTGTCGAAGAGAACTGCTTTCTGCATTAAGCCCTCGAGCCAGACGCATAATGAGAGCCTCTTAAGATACTGGTCGAGTTTTATCGGGTCTGGGCAAGGTCTGGGTGTCTGTGTATGTGAGTTTCTATGTTTGTAAACGCACCCACGACACAAGAGAAATAAACAGTGTGGGGCAACATAAAAAAAAATGTTGTTCTCTCTTACGTGTGCTTAAAGTACGGTATAATAATTATTATGTAAACTACGAAGTAACTAAGAGTAGGTAAATAGGGTTTAGTAATTAGTAGGTAGGGTTTAGTAGCTTTTAAAATAAAAAATTGATAACAAATAAAATAGATGAAATAGTTGAGCTGTAAGCGAATAAGAGTGTGTGTGTTGTCGCAGAGTGGCGTCGCAGGAGCTGGACGCGCGGCGCAGCACGCTGGCGGAAAAGCTGGCGCGCAAGGAGCGCCGCCGCGACAAGAAGCGCAAGAAACAGCAACAAGAGCGCGGCGACCTCGACACTGACGGTGAGCGGACTAGCTTTCTCAAATAATTCACCTCGTCATTTTTATTGCTGTCGGAATTAGGGTGTCTACATTTCAAAATTGGTGAACTGCCCCAGCTTCGCTCGGGACCAAATAAGAACAAATTTTAATATGGAAGTGCGTTTTCGGTACAATTGTTTTGTACCTTATTTTGTGCCCTCTCGTTCTTCTATGTAACCGCACACTTTACATGAAATAGTATCCTATGCAATGAAACTGACTTAAAAAAAGTCTAAAATTACTCTTATTTTGGAAGTCGGTCATTTTGTTTCTTATTTTCGAAATAAAGTTTTTTTTTGTTTTTAATCTATTCAAAAAAAGCCGGGTATCCACTAGGCAACAATAGACGCGCACCTTGTTGTAAGTCTGCGCGGTACATTTTTTGAACAACGTTGTCTGTTAACGCATCTACTTCTTTACCTCAGTCGTCGACAACATGTCGCTAGAGAAACTTGTGTTGCGGCATGTGTTCACTCGACAACAATTGATGCTCAACATAACGATGCTCTTTATACAAACAATAAGGCGCGCGTCATGTTGCGCCTAAGGAACTTATTAGTTTTTCGTATTATCTTAGTGTGGGAAGGAAAGGGTTCATTCCCTACACAGGAACTCCCCGAAACTTACGTGTCCGGTGAGAACGTGCGTCAAGCGGAAGGTGAAGACGCCGTCACGCCTATCCAACCACTCCTCAAAGCCGGGTCTTACCACCGCAATTGCGGCGTGCAATAGCGTCGTCAGCGGTATTTTTATGCGTTATTTAGTTGTAGATTTAGAATAAGTATCACTGTAGAACCTAAAAAGGGTTGGTCCAAGCGTAGTGCCCTGTTGAATTCCAAAGGTAATTTTCCCCTCCCCCCCCCCAATTTACCTCCCATATACAGATTTCATCTATTCACGTCACACCTCTGTGCTTGGGTCACAGGAATTTATATGTGTACCAAATTTCAATTTAATCAGTCTAGTAGATTCGGAGATAATTGACTGTAAGTGACAGACAGACGGACACACGAGTAATCTTCGGACGTACGGAACCCTAATTATCGCAAATAATGTTCTCTGATGTGATTGAGAACGCTCTGTATTGTAAGTGACGGTAGTTGAGCGGTCCACCAGTAGGTCGGGCCGCGACTCCAACCAGCATAACACCAAGGGCGGATCCAGCTTTTACATCAGGGGGGGGTCACCATGACGCAGACAGCTTGTCTCTGTAGCTAACTATTTTTTTTTTTTATCGTGGTAAAATCATCAAATGAGTCCTCCCACCCAGGGCAGAGCGGGCGGGATTGTCAGACTTGTAATGACTAAAAGCCCTTCATGTTCCGGGGTCACGGTAATGATATAAGTCCCGCGACCCCGGCAGGCTTCAACCCTCTGAAGGGGGGCCAGTCATCACGCTGACACTGTTTGGGAGGCGCGTGGAACACAACGTGCCGTCGACCATGGTCATGGTCCATTGTCGGTCAGCGAGTAGCCCATTACCTCCTTGCCACCCGCATGCCCGTGCCTACGGTGGCCAAAGACCGTCTGCCGACGTCCATCACCGAGGGCGTCTACCACTGCAGCTGGGGTGGCGGGAGGACGCTGTCCTTTCCCTCACGCAGCCCGTCTCCTCCTTCGCGAGCATGACTGCTTGGCAGAAAGAGGCGACCGCTTCACATTCGCTCTCCCCCCACAGCATGGCCTCGACCAATGCCGGGCACAAGACGTCTCCGCCTATCGGCGTCGTGAGGACACGGCGGCGGTGCTCTGCCCAAGTGGGGCAGTCCATACACAGTATGCTCCACCGTGTCCTCCGGCGATCCTCGCAGTGGTGACACCCAAGCGTTTCTTCTTTCCCCATCCGACACAGGTACCTCCCGAAACTTTCGTGTCCGGTGAGGACCTACGTCATGCGCTAGGTCAAGACGTCGCTCGTGACTCCTGTTTAGCCACTCCTCAAAGCGGGGTCTTACCGCCGCGATTGCGACGTGCCTGAGATATACAACCTGTTTTTTTTGATATCCCATAACTCTAGGGTTATATTCTGTAGGTAAAAATAATACTAAAACTCCTAGAATAGGTGGTCCAAAAATGCATCGTTTCGGAGATATCATCAATCATAGTTAAATTAGGTCAAAAAATGTCACCAGTATGACGAATCTTTACTTTTGCGAGGTTGCCAAACTTCGCAGTAGAATAGACCCTCGATGTGTCTAAGTATCTAAGTTTCATTGATAAATACAAGTAATTCATTTTTATTCAAACCAATCATTCATATTTAAAGCTAAGAAAATGTGACGTTGTCATATTTCACGTAAGGGTGTTTTACATTAATAATCGTGACTTTGCCGAATTATTTTGTATGAAAAAAAAAAAAAACGAACGTTTGGAACATAACTCATATGCTAGTTGATTCTTTGATATGGCCTCAATCATACCCTAGAGTTATGGGATATCAAAAAAAAACACGTTGTAGATATAGGTACTTAATATTTTATAGAAACGCAAAAGTGTGTTTGTCAATTTTCACGTTGAAACCGCTAAACGAATAAGATTTCATGGGGTCGATTGCATTGGCCCTCCATTGCACCGAAGTTACCTGGTCGCAGACGGAGTTACCGGAAAATCTAGTAAATAATACTATTTGTAAACAATAGTTACTTGTTATGCAAGGCTGCAAAGTTGTGTTTGGCGCGAGGAGGCACTTGAATTAAAAACCTCCTGGCTCGCGGAAGGGCTCTTCGCTCGCGTTTTAAAATATAGAGTCCTGAGCGTAGCGAAGTTTTCAAAGTACCGGAGGCCAACGGCGATAAAGTTATTCTGCGTCTCGTACCTTTGAAAACTTCGCTACGATCGCTCAGTATTCTATATTTGAACCAGTCGCAATTGCAGAAGCCACCTATGACCCAGCCTGCCGCCCAGGGGGGGGTCATGACCCCCATGACCCCCCCCCCCCCTGGATCCGCCACTGCATAACACACGTCGCGATCATGAATCCCTCATATTCAGAAGCTTCACGCTAACGAACTTCCTGCAAAACGAAAGGTAAATAGGCGGAGCCTGAGTATGCCTGAGGCATTTTCTATCAGTCAACCAAGGGGGGTGGAGAGAAAACATGGCAGTCAAAACTAATACATACATACATGGACTATGTATCCATCGTGTCATCGAATGGTAACCCAATATGTGCCGCGCAAGTAACCTGAGCAGAATGCGGAGCAATGTACAAGAGAGCACGTGAAGCTGATGCTATGCAAGCCGCTGGGAGCCGCAGGTCGCGGGCCGGCGCACAGAGGAGTAGAGCGGTGTTCGACCGCGCTCCCGAAGTAATTATAAATATAAGTGTTGCGGAGGCGAGCGGAGCTGGCGCGGCGCCAGGCGGCGCGCGGCATTCCTCGCGCGGACAGCAGCGCCGCCGCACCGCCGCACCCCACACGCAACAGGTACGCCGCCGCACGCCGCGTCGCGGAGCGGCACCGTGCCGCAGTCTCCTGACGCCGCCCCACGTCGTAGCGCGCGTATCGCTGCCCTTCTTCAGTTTATTTATATTGCGGCTATTTCCACGCCGGTCCGAGCGCGTGCGCCACGTTGTGCAAATCCAACATTTTTGTATTCCGATCACAATTTAAAGTGTTTCCCATCTCAGATATATTCAGCTTCCTAAAATACTTCGTCGAACACGTCACCTACTCTCTAAACACTCTGGGGTCAGTGGTGCAAGTTAAAAAACTTTGAGGTTAGTAACTAACCTTCTGCAGTATGCGAGTATTCTACTTATTGTTTAACATCTTCTCTAAACACGAATATCCTTTATTTTTGTGTTCTCCTAATCCAAATTCCACCAAGAGCACAAGTGCAAATTAGCGTTTCGATCGCTTCCGGGTTTTAATTTAGTTCGTACAAGTGTCGGTGGCTGCGCTGGGCCATGGGGGTTAGCACCCGGTGAGGCCTGAGCTGACGCTCGTGTGTTGTGCAGACATGGCAGAAGCAGTGGAGACAGCCAGCGCGCCCGAGGAGCTGTCGCGCGCGGGGCCCAGCTCGGACTCGCTGGCGGACGAGGCGGACGAGCGCCGCCAGGAGGAGCTGCGCAAGCGCGCCCGCGACCCGCCCATCGTCTTCACCGACATCGACGTGAGTACCGCACCCTACCGCACCACTAGCGTGCGACACTCGCTCACCAACTGCATCTCGTTTGTTTTAACAATAACTCATGTTTGGCTGTGGGTTCTTCTATTTATCAACGTCGTTATTAAAAACATTGTGCTTCAATCAAGTCATTCATCAATTAGGACCTGCTTACAAACTCAGCTTGTATCTGATCAGTTTAAATCATTCGATGACGCCTGCACTCTGCAGTCCTGAGAGAATAACATAATCTCTAACATACTCGTAATACTTATAAACGACAGTTTCATGGAGCGGAAAGCTTCTGTAAATAAACTTTATTTTTCATGCGATGACTCGCGCAACACATGCTGTTGTGAGCTGTAAATATAATATGCATGTGATGTTTATGTGCGATGCTTGTTGCGCCATCGCCACCTTTATAACAATCATGGAAAATCGGTGAACATAACATCTTTCTAGAAGTATCGAGTGTGTGTATGTACAAGATGGTCAGTGACACACGGTGCACGTGACACGCGGCAGGTGGGAGCGAGGCGTGCTGGAGAGACGCATGTTTACGTTCTGAGCCAAATAATTGCCACACCAACGCCATGTGCGCTATTACAATTTGTTATTTCATCTGTGTTAATAAAGTAATGCTTCATTACAAACTATTTAATCTATACATATAATAAAATAGTAGGAATGTCAAAACTGTACATTGAATATTGAATATTTTTTTTAACGAATACTTTGGGGTGTAATCGACAATCGCTACCGAAGCCAAAAATATAGTTTTTAGAATTTTTGTCTGTATGTACGTCCGGGATAAACTCAAACAGTACTGGACGGATTTGAATGATTCTTTTTCTTAGGCTATAATTTATCTTAGAAACTTGAACACCTGGTGCAGAACCGCAACAGACCAGCTAAACTATAAGAGATACAAAAGTGGTGCAATAGCAAAAGTTGCTCCACGTGATGAGCATTTTCTGTTGAGAGAATAAATTTGAAGATCTGGAACACCTGATGTGGAACTCCAAGATCCCAGCTACACTATAACATATAGCGGAATGACATCTTAGCAAAGTTGCTCAGTCTGATGAGCATTATCTATTGATGTATAAAAAGTTAAGATCTGGAACATCTGATGTGGAAATCAAAGCTATCAAAATTTTCACTGTATTATTATAAAATAACATAAGCTTAGTACCTCGCGTAGTGAAGGCGGTAACACTTCAGGACTGATTTTCGATGACGATGAAAATGTGAATAAAAATTTTACTGTACTGGCCAAACTCCCATAATTTTTTTTACACGGGCTCTTGGAATTTGGTATCACACTTTTCAGATTATCGATTTTGACGACCCCTTTGTCGCTGGCATAAGCAACAGGATCCTCGTACGAAGTCGCCGGCAGAAGCTAGTTAACCATAAACATACAATCTTCATCGTATTATTTTAGTTGATACTTTTAATAAGTATTAAACAAACTGCATTAGCTGGTCTTATGTTATGCTCAGCTTAATCTCCAGGCGAAATGTCTAGAAATTCAAAACCGAACATAACGCTAAGCATAATATCCGCAAAGTTTCAGGTATGTAAAGTCTCATCTAAGTCCAAGTTCATCTATAGATAAGACAAAGTCTCTTTATAATGCCTTCTTCAAATTCATCCGAGTGGATGTTTAGAAAAGCCTGAGTTCACATAACCAACGTCTTATCAATCATAACAAAAATAATGATCCAATAAAAACTTTCCTAAATGGTTGCTCCGAAATAACATTTTCTTTAAAAACCGCAGTAACACATAGTTACGTTGTTATTTCTAAATTATTAATGCCAAAAACAATGAGGTATTATTACATGAAATTAAAACGATTTTCAGTCCGTTGAAGCCATTTTATGCTTACCACGCTAAAATTATAATTCTGATCTGGCAGCACGCAATAGTGTTGCTGCAGCACTACTAGTCCTCATATAATTTTCTTTTCTTTTTAGAAAACGTTTACCCCGCACTAGAAGTTTCTTCCTGTATCGTGGGTGCGATTAAAAACATAGCAACTCACATACTCAAACACCCAGCCACGAAACAACAATTTGTAGATTACAAATATTTGTTCCGTGCGGGAATCGTACCCGCGACACACTGCGTAGCACTCGCTCAGTCACTACGCCAACTGCAAATATATACTCTGTTTGACATGTGTGTGCTGCGAGATCTGAGTCAATGAATCTTACCTAAATATTACCGATATAGTTCTGTATTACAATGGCACCCACACACAGTCGCCATCCATAAATCAGCTGAAGTCTGAACGTACTTGTCATTTATTATGTTACAGTACAGCGTTCTTTTGCCATGCTCTGTATTATTTACACACACCAAAACATTTATCATCCATAACTTGCATTATGGTGCAAAATTTGGTTCGTCACTTCTCAACTAATTACTAGAACAAATAAATGCCAGGGTTTTCATGGACAAGCTTATGAATTTCATTGACATTAACAATGCAATGTCTGTTGAGACAGGCCGTGCAGGAGTTTGAGAAGCTGTCAAAGGAGCTGGAGGGCGTGGAGCTGTCGGCGGAGGAGCGGCAGAGCCTGGACGAGCTGCAGCAGTACCTGGTGCAGGGCGAGGGCAGCTGGGTGCTCGGCGACGACTTCCTCGGCTTCATCGGTAAGCGCCACACGCTCACAGTTTTAATGATAACATCACAGTGGCGCGGCGCTCCGTCCTCACACATCCTCAACGTTAAGGCCGCTATACACATTGGGCCAGCATGTTGGGCCAAAATAATGAATTCCAAATGTTGCTGTTTACACATTGGGCCAACGTGTGAAGACTGTTTGCGAAGCACACCAAGATCCTTTGACTGGTGCACGAAAAACCGACAACATTCGCTTGGCCGGCCAATACTGCGGGTACGTATTAAAATACCGAAATTTAAAAGACCGAATTTTAAAATACCGATGGACGGAATCCCGAAAATTGAAACGCCGAATGGTTGTTTGGTCGAAAGTTTTAAATCTCGAAAGTTCATTTGCCCGAAAGTTTAAAATCCCGAAATTTAAAAACCTGTAGTTTAAAATGCCGTAAATTTCCTTCACAGGAGCAAGTCGACGGAGCCCCGCTCCGCGGGGCTCCTACTTCTGCGTGGTTAAAAAAAAATAACCACGAAGAGGATGGCGGGGTCTTTCAGACCCCGCCATCCTCTTCTAACCTAAATTGTCCGAGTCGGGGTGCCAGCATGTCCCGAGGTTAGACCTAGTTCTAACCGGTTAAACCTAGGTGTAACCGACCACATGCGGTTAAACCTACGTGTATCATCAGTTAGAACTAGGTTTAGCCGGTTAGAACTAGGTCTAACCTCGGGACTTGCTGGCACCCCGACTCGGACAACTTAGGTTAGAAGAGGATGGCGGGGTCTTTCAGACCCCGCCATCCTCTTCGTGGTTATTTATTTTTTTAACCACGCAGAAGTAGGAGCCCCGCGGAGCGGGGCTCCGTCGACTTGCTCCTCCAAAAACCGAGGTTTTTGATCAAAAACATAACGACTATCGGCATTTAAAACTTTCGGTATTTTGAATTTCGGTGTTTTGGACGTCGGTATTTCAAACATAGGTATTATGAACTTTCGGTATTTTGAATTTTGGTGTTTCGGACGTCGGTATCTCAAACATAGGTATTATGAACTTTCGGGATTTTGATACGTACCCAATACTGCCGCCAACTACCAACATACCGCCAAGTATGTCAGTACACGTTGGCCCAATGTACAGCGGCCTTTACTGTATGATGGCCAATTACAAGTTTTTACTGACAGCATTCGAGGCGAGCTGCACGATAACTGATAAATGCTTGCACTGAATGGACAAGTCCACTCGAATTTGACTCGGACACTAACCTGCATGCTCCTTGTATTACATGATCTACATAATAATGTCTGGACTTTAAAATAACTGTGGCCTGTGAATTTGTTTCGGCTGCTTCTTCTCAGAGTAGTCAGGTTCGTAACAGTCTCAACTCCTAGTTTTATGAAAAGACGTGTAAAATTTTTGATATAACCTAGTTGCATATACAGGGTGATATTTTCAACTGGGCGTGGATGGCTATTTTCGAAACTATGAGGAATATCAAAAAACGTTGAAAGGAGTCTCGAGGCCGATTTTGACGAAAACTGAAACTGCATCATTGGATTTTAGAAAAGTCATAAATCCTGGCCAGGAATCGAACCAGCTGATTTTGGAAAAAAACCACATCCTGTATTATAGTGTTGCTAATAAGGATCAAATTCTGGGAAGTAATCTTAGGCGGCAAACTTAAAGAAATGGCTGATTTTTTATGAAATTGCTATTTTTCCTTGTTACTTTACTTCTACTGAGCCATAATTTATTCGAAATTAAAAAATTTCATTGTTTTCAATGTTTCACTGGATTTGACGTTTCAACAATCCTACTGTACTTAGCAATACAAAATTATTGAGTTGAACTTAAAAGAGCATTATTTTATAGAAGAAACGGTACCTTAAGTTTCAAATTAAGTCGTTGCTTTGAAGATTAATCAGTTTTTTTTGTAATTATACATTTTCCTTAAGTTTGCCGTATATGACTACTTCCCAGAATTTTCACCTTATTAGCAACACTATCGATTAGTGTAATAATACAGGGTGTGATTTTTTTTCAAAATCAGCGGGTTCGATTCCTGACAAGGATTTTTGATTTTTCTAAAATCCAATGATGCAGTTTTAGTTTTCGTCAAAATCGGCCTCGAGACTCCTTTCAACGTTTTTCGATATTCCTCATAGTTTCGAAAGTAGCCATCCACGCCCAGTTGAAAAATTCACCCTGTATAAGTGTCAAAAATAAGCTTCGAGTTATAAAGTAACGCCGAGGTGATTGATTACATTGAACCTTCCTATTGGGATATTAAAAGCTTACGGCGGGTGGAAGTTCACACAGAGCCTTTTTTTACGTGGTAAAATCATCAAAAATAAGTCCTCTCACCCCGGGCAGGGCAGGAGGGACTGTCAGACTTGTACTGACTAAAATCCACGGCATCCTTCAATAGCCCTTTATGTTCCGGGGTCACGGTAATAAAATAAGTCCCGCGACCTCACACAGAGCCTTAGGAAGGAGATGTTTAAGACCAACTTATTTAATCTGTAGTAGGTCTGGAAAGCGTTAAGATGCTTGTAGTAAACTAGCATCTGCCTGCGAGATAATCCGCTGTATGATATTCATGACGTCTGCATGTGTCTGTTGTATAACAATATTTTATAGAGTTGAAAACTGGCTGAAACAAGCACGTCGTTGTTGTTAATGCGGACAGCGAAGGAGTGGAACTCTCTGCCTGCGTCTGTTTCCGAACACATACAACCTTAATCTCTTCAAAGTTAGAGTGAAAAAGCTCGCTCTATCGTCGACCTTGTCTTAGTTACTCTTGACCTACACTAAGATCAAGAGCAAACCCATCGCAAATAAAAAAAAGACATGAACGACCTGTAGAGTTTACCCCTGATAGCCATCGATAGAAGTTTGTTCGTGCACACTTTAGATTACATGATCCATTCTATCAAAGCTTTAAATGTAATCGATATATTTTATGAACATCTAATATCAACCTGGGGCCGATGTGAGAATTAAATTGGACGTCGTAGGTCGTAGATCTTTCAGGGAACCGTGCTGATGTTCACTAAAAGCATGTTAAGGAGCCGAGCTGAATATGCTTCTTTATGGACTAGTGTTTGTAGTATTGTTTCAAATAAGTTTTTCTTGTGTTTCCGTATTATGTATGCTGATTTCCAACTCGTGAGTACCACCTAATGTCGTGACCTTCTGAACGGGTTTGAGTACGGAGGAGATAGATTCTCGGCGCAGTGACGGTCTGGTCTGGTCCTGCGTACTTGTTAGGCTTAACTTTTTTCAATAGCCCGTGAATCCCTCGCTCATGTATTAAGTTTATTTCATTAGCTACATTGTGAGAAGCGGTACAAACCCTCGATCACTACAGCTCGTCCGCCAAGTAATGTTTGTCATTCGGTCCCCCCTCAGGGCGGCTGCTGACGGACGCGGCGCTGCCGGGCGCCGTGCGGGTGGGCACGCTGCGCTGCCTGGCGGCGGGCGCGCTCCGGGACGACGTGTCGCTGCTGCTGCACCAGGACCGGCGCCAGCACGCGCTGCTCAACTACGCGGCCGCCGTGGACACGCACCCGCCCGACGAGCAGCTGGCGCTCGCGCTCTTCGTGAGTATTGATAGCGAGGCTCGCCCGCCGGCTTGTATCTTCGGCGTGTAGACAGCATTACTCTGAAAGTAGGTCATAACATGCCCGATGAGCGGTTTCAAAGTTTTGCTTTGTCGCCCTACAGAGGAAATAAAAACTAGTGTATCAAACTTTTATACAACCACTAATTAATTACGGCGTGATTTCAAATGCAAATATCCTTCAGTTAAATATATCTATAAAATTATATTTTGAAAAAAAACTTAGCCATATACTTGTAACGCAAAGTTTTGAATGCACCCTCTTGATCCCCTCCCCCCCGCAGCTGTGCAATCTGTTCGAGAACATCTCGTCGTCGGAGTGGCTGCTGTACATCAGCGAGTGGGAACACAACGGACAGCCGCTCTCCAACATTCGCGCCACCACCAAGGTACCACACGTCTCACTACCAGCCTTCTTCAAAACAACATTACATAGACAATTACTACTTCATACTTGTGCCTCAGCTCGGGCCGCGTTTGTTATTCGACTGGCGATTTTTCCGTGCCTTTTGTTTCAACTGAATAACATCAACACATTAAAAATTAAGCATAGTAAAACTATCGTTTATGGCGGTAGGTATTAAAATAAGACCATGCCCGAATTAACATTGAGTGCTGCCCCAATAACGCACAGAAACCATTTGTAAACGTAACGATTAAATTGAAAAGTGAATACGTCACTTCAAGGCAAACATAATGCTTCTTCACTGACGACAACAACCTCGTTTACCACATCAGACGAGACAGTGACCAAATTATTATTGAATAATCATAAAAAAATCCTCTTATGGCTCATGGTACTGAGTGTTGTTTTATTTCATCGAATTAATACAGAATTGAGATGGTCATCAATCATTCATTCACGTTACACAATTTAAATTGTGTAACGTGAACGCCTGTCACATGATTTACCTGCCTTTGTAAACTTGAATACGATATGTAATTTGATCTTGATATAAATAATTCATTATGTTTTTATACAATAATAAAGCTTGCGAAAACTTTAATGTCGTATAAAAAAAAAATAACAAAATGAGTTTGATATATTTTGATGTTATTGTTCGAATACATATCATATCCACATACGATCGAAGCTTATTACAAAACACATGTCGCACAATTGTCAATAAAATAAGAGATTATAAACTAACAGGTGATTTGGCATTGTATAAAGCCTCATTTAGACCGAGCAAGAACTCGCATGTGAGTTACACTACATTGCGGTATTAGTTTGATCAACTGAATTCGTTGTACCTATAAAGTCCGCAATGTAACGCACTCGCGTGTGAGTTCTTGCACCATCTAAATGAGGCTGAAGAGCTAACGTTAAGTTAAATGTGTGTGTGTGTGCAGGTGTGCGTGCACAGCTGCCTGAGCGCCGAGCTGTCGCTGCGGGACGTGGGCACGGCGCTCATGTACAACATCGCCACCAAGGAGGTAAAGACCGTGGTCTGTATCGCTCACGTCACGCACTGCAGGCACCGCGTGCTGCTTGCAGGACACACTTACTTAAATTAAGAGCTGTACCCATGCAAGAGTTTTCACTATTTTACTTTACAGCGTCTTTACAGTATTTCAGCGTTTCTTGTATGAAAAAATATAACAGCATCTCTGGTGTGCGAAGATGGAACTAATTATTTCCTTGAAATTGTCAAAATTCCGGTTTACTTCACGTCTCAAATACTGAAAACTCGTGCTAAGGGTACTGGTTACTTTCACGAGGGATGTATCAATTTATCTAATCTTGGTTTTTAAAGTTGAATCTTGGGTTGGTACGTACTTACTAAACGCCGATCGTCGTCGACCAGGTGCTCCCACTGCTAATATTTCATTCAAGTCAGTGTGGTGCAATCCGGCTTGTCGCAAGTCCACATTTTGCGCATCTTATCGCAAACCTTTGTCAAGGTTTCATTTACAACATAATAATAAAATATGTCGAAATAGTACATGAGTGAACTAGATGGCGCTGACATATGAGCTCGCAATTGATCGCGCTGCAGTACCGTCTTATTGCGCTACAACTTGGCTAGGCTTTTGTGAATTTTAGGCAATTACGTAAATTATTATAAAAAGTATATATATGTAGTTTGGAAACCTCGTAGAGAGCAGAGACCCTCAAACCGGATCGGAACTCAACACCTTGACCACTGATCTAGTCCCTCGTGAAAGTAGCCATACTGTACTTTTATAAATTTTTGTACCTATAATTTTCTAAATTACGATCATATTGCCGAGCGCCACCATTCTATTTATTTGCTAAACAGCTGAATACAGTAAAGGTTAACTTCGACAACGTTCTTCTTGGCTGCAGCAGCAGGACAATCAAAACCATGACCACCAACAGTTACAGTCTAAGAAAAATGTAATAGTTAGTTTGTACTGTTTGCTACCAATGCGTGTGCTCTATCTCTGTAGTTCATCTGAACTGTTCGACAACTTTCCTGTTGCATCTGCTCCGTCTAAACCAAATTAACGTGAACGACTGAGCAAAATACTTGAGGAACGTCATTAAATTTTCTTTCATAACAAAAAGATCATTCGTATCTATTTCGAATAAGCCTCAGATTACTTTGAATGAAAAATAATATTAGTATCTTGAAGTGAACCGAACTTCCTATTTTTTAGTTATCTCAGTATAACAAAACAATCAGAAATAGTAGAAGGCATCTATCCATCTGCCTTCATTAATTTTCATCATCGTCGAGCACAATCACTACTGTGCGCTGTGTACCACAGCCCACTTGGTCTAATGAAACGTATACGTTCTATTCTGTTTAACTTTAAATGTAAACCTAATCATTGAACTGTTAAATTATTGAGAAATTCATTCGTTAGCCAACCAGGCTAATTCTAATATTAGGAAAATGATACGCAAAAATCATCAGATATTATAACATGTACTAATTATGTTTAATAATTTATGTACGTATATTAATTAAAACAAAATCTGCAATTCTAATGAAATATCAACTCGAAATATTCCCGCATTCTTATTTTACAAAGTTACTATAAATGGTATCAATTTCGCTACATGTTTATACAAGTATCAGTCACGTCGTAGTGGTACATTAGGTAACTACAACGACTCGCCGCACACTCAGTGACGTCACGAGCGGCGCAGGGCTGCACTGCTGTTCTCTAAAGACAGCGCTGAAACTACGGACGGTCTTTAGCGAGCTGTCAACTTGATGATCATGGGCAAAATTAACAATATATTGATGACAAACTGTACTCCCACAAGTCTAATAGTGTCGTTACTTTAAAAGGATTTTCAACTTAATGTTTTAGAGAATAAAGTTAAAAATCTATTACAAGCTCACCGACGAGCTCGTTGCTACCTCGAGGAGTCCTTAAGACAGTGTCATACCTGTAACAATAGCTGTATCTTCTCGGATACGTTGTGTGGGGAGAGTCCCTACTAGTCCCTACAGACGAAATAATAAGGTCGAACACCCAAACAGCAAATATTTAAACATATCTTATTTTTAACAAATGCTAGGTCGTCAGTTCGTCAACATCGCACACTGTAACGCTCACAACACTGACAGCTCCTCTAACATTGGTACAGTTTGTTATCTCATCATCTTACTCAGTTATTTAGTTCCTCATCCTTTTGTTTATTTTTGTTTTTTAGCAGTTTCTATAATATAATTTATGCACTATAATTTGTTCTTATTTGTATTTCACAAAAACGTACAACATGATACAGAGTCATTGTTTAAGTTGGCCAACAGGGGATGACACACAAAATATTTCTTTGGAAACTTTAGCTCTTTTGTGATGTCAATATTATTAGAATACCTACATTTTGTTCAAGTGGTTTGCCTCTGGTCCATAGTATGTTTGAACAACAAGATAGAAGCAGGTCATATCTTGTGAAACATACTTCAATTACTAACAAAGTATGTGAAGAAATAATACATCAATTGACCAATTTCTACTGTCCTGACTTTTTTCGAACCGATAGAATGAATTGGTGGAGTGGTTAACTCATGAAACTAACTCAAGCAGCAAGCAGCATCATAAAAGAAAATTGGTATTTTTGGTTTTTGTTAAATTAGCACTTCTGCGTCAACACAATGAAATTATACTTACATGAAACACCGGCATGATGCCATGGCGGACATTAGAAAAGTCATAGCCTAAATAAACTATGACTATGGTTAGCTTACTTGACCAAAAAATAAATGTGCAAAAATTGTCAAAGAAAAAAAAAATTCAGTATCTCTTAAGATTTCTGATTTCCCCCCGTTGGACACTTTTTGAACGAATGATTTTGTATACATATATTATTCATTTTGAATTTCACGCACATGACATACATAGTACAAAGGAAGAAGACCTGGAGCATTTTATTTCAGTCTACCAACCAGTAGACTGAAAGACCGAATGCGCATCTATAAATATGTCAAATAATGTATATAGTAAAATGGACGCAGGTCAGTATGGATCAAGTATCCGGACTTGGGGCTCCTCGACACGGACAGGTCAGGTACGAAGGGGCTATCTCCTTCGTGTTAGGTTACATAGATTTCCGTATAAAAAAATTAAATAAAACTATCCGTTTTCAATAACCAATCAACCAAATAACTTATCTTTCGGAAGCCGGTGGCAAAATTGAATTAAAAACAAAGCCACCGACTTTGTGACTGTGGTTAATTATTTCTTAGCCAGCCACATCCGAAACCCAATAAAAAGATTTATACATAAAAATGTATTCAGTAAAACATCACTGATACAGAGTATCAAAAAATATCCGTACTACGTGTGCGTATTGTGTAATATCATTGGTCTGACGTGTTGTGTATGTTTTTGTGGGATACAATAAGTGTGTATGCGTGCGTGTGAGCGTGCGTACGTACGAATTTGCGTGCGTACGTGGTCTTGTGCTCGTGCACGTACGTACTCGTGTGGTGCAGCGCCAGTGCGTGTGTTGCAGCGGTTCCAAGTGGGCAGGACGCTGCGGGACCTGCTGCCGCGCGGCGCCAAGTCCAAGGTACCTCACACTCACCGCGCACCACTCACTCGATGTGCTCAGCTTGGTAGACTGTGTTGTTTACAGCCTCTGTCTCGGTCACTAACAGCCAGCTCGTGGCGGACAGTGGCCGCCAGCTCGTTCCTCTGCGTCAGTGTGACGACACTGAACGATCGCGAACTAATCTCGTAGGCTTCTTAATAACCTTCATAAACATCTTAAGCTTGTATTCGCAATAAAGTTCATTGTATAAATATTCTGACACATACTTGCGTCACTGACTGGAGCCGACGATAATATCATAACTCGAGAGAAGCCTCAAAACAAATACAATAAAAGTATTTCCTAAGACTTTAAATAATGTGCAGCTTGCCTTTTGAATTAAATTAATATAATGTTATTTCTTTATGAGGGAATAAAATAACAGAATGTGTGTTGTTCTACTTTATTTGAGGAAGCAACATTTAAAGCTATTGCTTTCATTATAATTATAAAGGACAGACTTCAGATCGATGTCACATTTCGTACAGTAATAAAGAATACAAACGTTGAATGAAGGTTTGCTTCATTTACATCTTCCCTCCTTAAGTGCTTCGTCTTACAGCATTTTTTACATAATTATATCATAAGGAAATAACTGAAAAATAAATAATTAATTTCACTTAAAATATTCAATTCACGTTTTAACCCTTTTCTCTGTCTACTACTTAAACATTTGGTCTATTATATAAAGTTTTATTTGAAATCCATGGGAGAACAAACTTAAAACCAAAAATACATTTATTCAAATAATCTCCGTTCATGTCTTTCCTCTTGATTTGTACGTTTTCAGATTAACTTTTGTTGTTATTGACTAAATGAGCTTGTAAACTAAAACCTTATTTTTGCTGTTCGTAAAGAATTTCTTTGATAATGGACGTAATTGATCTGTGTTATATCGCTTAAAACATATACTTTTCGTACCACTTGCTCAAAAAAGTGACATTCTATGCCACAAAAAGCGAACATAACAATAGTCATTTTTAATCTGTGAAAAACAGGGAAAGAATGTTGTACTGAATTTCATTCTCTCTCTAGGTAGAGAATGTGATTTGAATTTGGAATAAGTACTTAGATTACGGTAGACTCGATCGAAAGCTAACCAGAATAATAAAACATTAAAAAATAAAGATTTCGAGTCGACAACATATATCCGCAAAATTCGGATTGTCGAGCATTTTGTAAATTTCTAATGATATTCTGACCAGACAGATCGCAGCCGCCATTATTGACATCGGTTATCATGTTAAGTTTTTTTTTCTTTCTTTATTTTCGGCCTATGACTTACCGTGACACCTACATTTAGTACCTTGATGTGTAGTATTTGGGACACACGTTTCACCCGAGCGAAGCCGGATTTTCATCTAGTTAATAAATAAAATTACGAAAACCGACGAGGCCGTATGAGCTTGATGCCTTTGCTCTTTTAATTTGCATCGTTTTTGTTTTCTTCAAATACATAAACGTTGAGTTTATTTTTACTTATTTTTATAAATAAGTTAATGTTAAATATTAATGTTTAAAATGCGTATCTCATATTATTACTGTGGTATTTTTTTCGCAAATGGTACGAAAAGTAGAGTATTTTCCTCGGTGATAAAGCTGTCTTAGTCTTGGGTGAACTTAAATCCCTCGCTACACTCAGGACTCGTCTTAAATCCCTCGCTTCGCTCGTGATTTAAGGTTTTAACACCCTCGCTACGCTCGGGAGTAATCCTCGAGTCCTACGTTACGCTCGCGATTTAATTCGCCACCCGCGACAGAAGACCCTGCTTTATCCCCTTGGTTAATAATCTACTATTAACAACAGTTTTTATAAATATTTTATTTTATGAGCTTACCTTGTGTGGCAGATTAAATAGCACCGCACGAGGTGAGTTTTATAAGTTTTATATTAACATGCTTTAGATAACAGTTTTGTGTATCACTGATGCAGTATTTTATTAAATAAGTGTAAATACTTATTTTTATTCGGCCGCATGACATTGAAGTATCATTAACTGTCAATTTAACTTTGGTTAACGGTGGTTTAACTAGTTTTTTGGAACCCAGTTTAATGCTATTTCTAATTGATAATTATTGACATGTGTTATTTGCTCTCTTTTTGGCCTCTCGTTAATTTTATTTCTGAATCAACAAACTCATTAAGAATGATAGCGGATTCGTTTTCTTTTTCACAAATACTGCATGAAATAGGGTTGGAATTTTCAGGCATTGTTATTCAAAATCTCTTATCTTCTTCTCGATACTTCCCTTATTGCCTTTACTTCAAATTCGAATCTTAGTTTTTCTATTGTAGATGTTTTTACAAAATAGCTAAAGAAATGTTGTTAAATTATGTAATTTCTTTATGACGGAATAAAATAGCTAGCTTTAGTCTATTCAGTTTTCATTTAGCTTAATAAAAATAAAAATTTAACATTTTCATGGCAAATGTTGTGTATACCTATCATAGGCCTGCATACCAGCACTTAGTTTATATTTTTGTTTTCTATTACTACAATGTATGTTTGGCTGTTGGTGTAAATAAATAGCTGAATTTGTGTTGCTCTACTTTATTTGAGGAAGCAACATTGAAAGCTATTTCTTTCATATTTTTAATTAAAATTATAAACGACAGAATTCAGGTCCATGTCACTTTTCATGGAGTTATAAAAAATACAAACGTTGAATGAAGGTTTGCTTCATTAACATGAATCGAATGTTTTGTGTTTACTGGTTGTATAATTCTCAGAATTCGATAGCTTCCTATAAGTAAACATAAAAGGCAGAGATTAAATTATAAGCAAAACGTAATATAGAATACCTATTCCTTGTTCTCATAATGTAAACACAATTGTATACATGTATTTACATTGTCAAGCTCAAAAAAATATGGAGGAATCGAAACGTAACGAAAGCCACAAAAGTCCGACTCGTCAGAGCACTTATATTCCCCATATTTCTATACGCTGCGGAGACGTGGACCTTGCGTAAGAATGAGCAGAAGAGAATAGACGCTCTCGAAATGTGGTGCTGGAGGAGAATGCTTGGGGTATCGTGGAATGAATTCCACACTAACGTCTCCATAATGCGGGAACTAGACATCAAGCAGCGCCTGTCTTCCATTGTACAAACTCGAATCCTGACATTCTTTGGACACGTATCCCGGCGTGGTGACGAGTCCATTGAGCGCCTAGTGGTGCAGGGTAAAGTTGAAGGCACCCGAGCACGAGGCAGATCGCCCATGAGATGGGCAGATCAGATAAGAGCAGCTGTGGACAGTTCCCTGCACGTCTGCACCAGAAAGGCGGCCATCAGACAGGAATGGCGGCGTATTGTTAGGCGAGCCACTAACAGCTGAAATGACGACCACGACCACTCTGCCAAGAGTGCAACGACGAAGAAGAATTTACATTGTATGCTATACCTATTCTAGACACTGAAATGTTTAACATTGCCAAAGAAACTTTATATTGGGGTACAGAAACCTTTGTAAGGTGATAATAACAGCACGGGGTAACAAACTCGGTTCACTTACCCGGCTCCGGCTGTCCCTCACAGTGCAATGTAGTAGTGTAGTAGTAGTAGTACGCGACTAGCCGTCGAGTGACGTTTGTCATCCAATAATTGTCTATTAAGTATACCACTTTACATTATTCCTTTTGACCGTTTTTGTCTAAAATGTGTATAAATATTCAATGTTTTCGTCGTAATGAACAAAATAATATACAAAACTAAGTCTTCAGAATTAATTACCCTGTCTATCTTTATCATCTCATATCTTAGAACCTGCTTTTTAATTATGTTACCCGAATAGCTACATATTTTTTTCTAATCAAATATTTATGCTAAAATTATATTGTAGTTTTAATAATAATATTATGCATAAAAACTTAAATGTGTGTACTAATGATGGTATATGTGAGCCAATCGCGATCGGTATCTCTTCAGGTTTATGAATGTCGTTATCTAATATGCGGTCATAAATAAGGCGGTACGTGTACATAATGATTACGCGGGATTTTTTTAAATGTTGTAACAAACACGTGCCGACGTCACCGAGCTCACGGGACACACGAGCCACGGGATTCACATCCTTCATCCGTGATGGACGTGTTCACTACTGTTTTCATCAATATAATGTAACCATTTCAATCAACCGTACAAATATTCAGCGATCTAAATCCCAACAATCTATCTTTCTTTAATAGACCAACCTTATTACAATATTGGTAGTTTGCGATTGGATTGGTAACATTTGACAGATTCGGGTAGATAACCTGCAGGCGTCTGTACCCCCTATCAATGTGATACAATAAACAAATTATTATTATTAAGCAAGCTAATCGTTGATAAAATATGTAAATCACAAACAGAAAGAAATGTGTACATAAAGCTTAACAAGTGTAGGTAATAATGTCAGGAGGCAATCTTATGTTATTTTAAGATTACTCTGATTATGTTGATGAATGGGGGAGGGGAGGGGGTGTCAGTAGCGCGCGGCCGCGTGTTTGCTCACTGTCGGATGAGGTATTACTGTCACACAGTTTGTCACATCACTGTTTTTTATGTCACATTTGAATACTACGAAAACATTTACCAATGTTGAGATGTCAACATTTTCCCATTTGTGTACATGATATTCACTGTAACGGCAAATAAAAATCTTTGTATTTTGAGTAAAGAAACACATTAATACGATTACAAAAAAAACTGTACCTATTAAAAATTTTAAGTGGCAAATTTCCCCGTATAGTAATGAAAAGACACATCAATATTTCATTATTTTGTTCACATTCCAGGATAACAGGAAAAAGAAAATAGTGAAATCGTGCACGTTATACATCGTTCTCACATGCACAAACATATTATCAACGCACCGTTAATTATGTAACTAAAGGAGAACGGTCACGCTTCATAAAAAAAACAGCTCCGGCAACGAGTTGTGTGTCAAATTAACAATAGTGTAGTGTCATACAATAATAACCAGGAATGATCGGCATCCTTACAGGCAAACATTTAAATAAATGCAGTTTTGTCATGCAGTCGTCCAAAGACGCCAGGACCGATTTGGAAAATTCTATTTTTAGTTGAGACAATATATCACTACAAATACTGATATCCAGCTGAATCTGGTTTGACTGGAAACCGACCCCAATATAGTTGTGAAAAGGCTAGTCAGACTGAGTTGAGACAATATTTCATGGGATCCAAAAACTACCTCCTAAACAATTATCCGTGAAGTCCGGAAGCTTGGAAGGATAGGCATGCTCAACACTAGCACAAAAGCATGAACATGAACAATTGGCAGCATTTTTTTTTTACTATGCGACAATATTTAATGCGAAGCTTTGACGACACTATATTGTGACATCCTGTATGCTTTTCTAACAATTTTATTGCATGCACTTAAAAAAACAGTATGGCTGTGGTTCCACTGACGACGACAAGATGTGCCGCGATTCACCAATCACATGGAGGAATGGAGAAGAGTGCATTTCAAGGCATGTGATTGGTGCGCGCGGCACAGCTCGTCTCGGCTCTGCTCCGCTCCGCCTCAATAGAACCGCAGTCTAATCAATACGTGTCCCAGCAGTATGTTCCACCTCTCTATACCTAATAAAGATATTGATATTAATAAAATAATATGTATTATTAGTGCTTGAGTCAATGGATTTGTGTCGTAATTAGAATGAGACATGTCCTTTGTCAATTTTTTGTAGTTAAAGAGAGATAGGTGGAAATGGATGTGTGATGGCTCTTGAAAAACAATACGGCGGGTGGAGAAGTTGTTGAACAAGCCAGGCCACGTGTGTCAATATTTGGCGACAGTTGGGTGTCTGTCACCCGTGCCTCCTCTAAGTAACTGTATGTCATCCATCACAGCATGTTGACTGCTCATCTCACGATCGCTTACAGTTCCTGGTTCGGTTTTCCCCATTAACAATTTATAATTATAGAGTAGCAATATGTTTGTTTTCAACAAGAAATAAATCTAAGATCATGAAATAGGTAACGTAACAAATAAAACGTAAAAAGTATTCTTTATTATAATTATATTATATATTTTTCAATACACCATCGAAAACTGGCACTGCCATTAGATGAACATGCAGTGTATAATATTACACGCATACTTTTTCCTTAGTCGCAATTATAAATTTGAAAAAAAAAACACAATTTCTATGAAAAAATATTTTGCTAACTTAGACCAACTTCTTGTCTTGATTTTTTTCGTTCGATACAATGAAATGATCCTTAAATGAAACAGAGACGAATGCCATAAAAATATATCACTCATATTTGTAGACAACTCATACTTGACCAAAAAAATGAAAACGCCAAACTTGTCAACATCAAAAGCTAGCTAAAGATTCCTCAGAAACTTATCCCATATCTCTTATGGATGCTGATAATTATCTCCCTTTTGGCCAATTTAAAAGAAATACCTTATACAGGGTGAATTTTTCAACTGGGCGTGGATGGCTACTTTCGAAACTATGAGGAATATCGAAAAACGTTGAAAGGAGTCTCGAGGCAGATTTTGACGAAAACTGAAACTGCATCATTGGATTTTAGAAAAATCAAAAATCCTGGCCAGGAATCGAACCCGCTGATTTTGGAAAAAAAATCACACCCTGTATTATTACACCGTTCGATAGTGCTGCTAATAAGGATCAAATTCTGGGAAGTAACCATATATGAGAGCAGTGGTGGCCCAGTGGTATCGGTCCCGACTGAGAGCAGTGGTGGCCCAGTGGTATCGGTCCCGACTTACGAGTTGTAGGTCGTGGGTTCGAACCCAGCTTGGCGCATTACTTTGTGTAATTTATTTCATCACCACTGCTCTCAAAACGGTGAAGGAAAACATCGTGAGGAAACCGGCATGTCCTAGAACCATCAAATTCGAAGACATGTGACATCTGCCAATCCGCACTGGGCCCGCGTGGTGGATTATGGCCCACTCCCTCTCACAAGAGAGGAGGCCTGTGTCCCAGCAGTGGGAACGTTATAGGCTGATGATGATAACCATATACGGCAAACTTAAGGAAATGGCTGATTTTTATGAAATTGCTATCTTCCCATGTTACTTTACATCTACTGAGCCATAATTTATTCGAAATATAAAATTTCATTGTTTTCAATGTCTCACTGGATTTGACGTCTCAACAATCCCACTGTACTTAGCAATACGGCATTATTGAGTTGAACTAAAAAAAGCATTATTTTAAAGAAGAAACGGTAACTTATGTTTCAAATACAGTCTTTGCCTTGAAGTTTAATCAGTTTTTTTGTAATTATACGTTTTCCTTAAGTTTGCTGTATATGATTACTTCCCAGAATTTGATCCTTATTAGCAACACTATCGAACGGTGTAATAATACAGGGTGTGATTTTTTTTCTAAAATCAGCGGGTTCGATTCCTGGCCAGGATTTTTGATTTTTCTAAAATCCAATGATGCAGTTTTAGTTTTCGTCAAAATCTGCCTCGAGACTCCTTTCAACGTTTTTCGATATTCCTCATAGTTTCGAAAGTAGCCATCCACGCCCAGTTGAAAAATTCACCCTGTATAGATAGAGTGCCTACATAAACAAGGAATCTAAATTGTTTACTCGGTGCGAGGCAATACATAAATAATGCAA
Source organism: Agrotis ipsilon (assembly GCA_028554685.1). Classification (NCBI taxonomy): domain Eukaryota; kingdom Metazoa; phylum Arthropoda; class Insecta; order Lepidoptera; family Noctuidae; genus Agrotis; species Agrotis ipsilon. The sequence continues at coordinate 18,462,066 of CM052962.1, read as the reverse complement.
CATTCATAAGAAACAAAAGTTGCACAACATTGCATGTCTAGCGTGTCTTCATATGAAATGTTGCAAGCAATAATTTAATTGTGCCGGAAATGTAGCGCAGCTTTTGTTTCATATGAGTAAGGTCATGAGAATGGGAATATGCAAGTTATTCAAAACTTACTTATTTTAAAAATGCATTGATTTGGAGCGTCGCGCGTCGAAACAATGTAATGCACTTACGCGTTTTTGTTGAAAGTGAAATAAAAAAGTTAAAAACATAAGCTCTTATACCGGTAATGACGAGATAATTATATATTAAAGAGGAACTAAAATATGGTTCTTTACATATAACTAAGAATATTTTTATAACAATATTTCTGCTTCGATAAAGGACGAACGATTAGTAAAATTGGTCAGTAAAGGTTCGAAAAATTAAATTTAAACAAAGAAGAGCGTGACAAATGAGTTCAATATGTGCTGTCACGCACGATAATCTGTGGTGAAGGTCACAAACGTGTGAAGTGTAGTTGAAAATTGTTGTTTATTTATTTTGTTTCGTGACAAGCAGTAATTCAATGTATTATTTTATAATAACGTGCATATTTCCTATGAAAGCTGAAATGTCGATTCCCTTAAATAGCAGCGCATTTTGGAAAGATCATGCGTGACTTACAATGTTGCGCACATGACATGATGTTGTGTTGACACTTTTTGAGCGGAGGCTTGTGTGTGTACCGGCGCCGCAGGTGTTCGACGAGGTGTGCGTGGAGCTGGCGATGGCGCTGCTGCAGCTGCTGCAGTGGGCGCCCGCCGAGGAGCATCTGTGGCGCGCGTGCCGGGCGCTGGCGCGGTTCGCGGCGCACTCGCAGGACGTGCCGCAGCTCGTGGCCATGATCGGGCCCGACCCCTCCGCCTTCAGGTGCGTTCCTACTAGTACCACGAGTAGAGGGCCCCGCTCTTATCTATCTATTTTTTTATGTTTGCCTTATGTCACTATCTGATGGTGTAATAATACAGCATGTGGTTTTCGAAAAAAACTGTTTTTGATTCCTGGCCAGGCTTATAATAAGCCGCATATGCAGTTTCAATTCTCGTCAAAATCAGCCTTGAAACTCGTTTGAGTATTTTTTGATATTCCGCATACTTAAGGATGTAGCCAGTGGAAACCCCAGTCATCATCCACACCCAGTTTAAAAATTCACCCTGTATAATATAGTGTCACAGGTGAGTTACGTTCTCCTCGGCCTCCCGCGCTGGTTCTCAAGTAATATGATAGCCGACAGTCCAAGTAGTTGTGTAATAATGGGCGCGCTTGTTACAGAGGCACCAGCCCACGCGTGGACGAGCAGATCGACCTCATCATGAAGAAGGTGAAGTAACGCGCACACACCGCGGACCCATGGTTACCATTTTGTTTTGTTTTTGTTTATATTTTTGTATCGCATTACAAGTAGGGCGACCAGCACTCACGGAGCTGGTAGGACACAGCGGTTGTAAATAATATGTTACCACTTAGTACTAATGTATGTTAAGACGACCTTAGTGTAAGTACCTGAGCTTATTACGAGCCTCAACTATGTAAATTATTATTATTACACACAAATGTATCTATTTATATTATGTATGCTGCTAGCACTAACGCGTGGTGACTACAGTGCATTTATACTTACGTATTGTATAGTTATGTCACAAGCAATGAAATAAATTATTATAATGATCGGGGAGCCCGGAGTATTATTTGTAGCGCCAGCGTGCACTGGCCGCGGTACTAATAACTGGAACAACCACACCGATCCTAACAGATGCCTGCTCCATCTCGTAAACCTTATCAATGATCTTGAAGAACACGAAAACAAGAAGGTGCAGGCGATAGGTGAACAGGTGAGTAGCGCCCGTAGAGTTTTATTAAAAAAAAAAACTACTCAATACAAAATAATATTTAAGCAGAATTTTGTGTCTTAAATCGCACTGGCCCGCGGATGGATGGTCGGATTCCCAATACTTACACAATATTACATGAACCTACCTACTTACAAGTCAAAGGTATTTCATAGTTCAATATAAATGAATACAATAACTGCTACTTTTGTTATGGTTGCTTTTAAAATTAATAACGATGGTGATACAATGAGCAACATTGAGAAATTTTGTGTAGTTTTCCCATCGGAACATTATTAATTTGTAAAGTTTGCACATCGTAGAATGTTAAGTGATGTTATGATTTATATACAGAGTGTCATATTCGCATTAGAGAAAATTCTCTTTAAACAAATATTTAAAAAAAAGCAACCGCACAGCCAACACACCTACCAATCTCTTATTATACAGGGTGTTTCTTTTAATTAATTATTTTTATACGCATTAACGCAAGCGATGCGCAGCGTAAAGATGATTTTTGAGGAAAGAAAAATTTTAGATTGAAGTGGGATTCGAACCCGCGTCTTCTGGATAGGTACTCCAGACGCCTTAACCAACTAGGCCATTGCAATCCACACTTGCAAGCCGAAATTCTCTATTCCTTGTTAACGCTTCATGGTAGCGTGGCGCCATATCTTGGATTAGTGTTTTAACTAACTTCCACCCAACACATGGAAAGAAAATATCTGGAAAATAAAAGTTAGTCAAAAGTACAATACATATGTATAAAAAAATATTTTGCTAAATTTGACCAACTTCCGCCGTCCCGATTTTTTTCTTCCGGTACAATGAAATGATCCTTACGTCAAAAAGAGGCGATAAGCATAAAAAAATGGCCTATTTCACTCATTTTTGTGGACAACTCCCACTTGACCAAAAAAGTAAAAACGCCAAAATTGTCAGCATCAAGAAAGAGCAAAAGGTTCCTAAGAAAGTTTTCCCGTATCTCTTATGGATAAGGATTTCTCTCTTTTGACCCATTTAAAGAAACACTCTGTATAGCAAGCTGCTGCAGCGCCACGCGCGCCTCCATTGAATAGTGTTTACAGTTCGCGGCGCGTGGTTCACACGGACTGCTGTCACTTGTTGGAATTCCGCCGTTAATCGATGTCGTGAGGTAGGGAGGTGAATACTGGCAGGCTTGTGTTACCTGTGCAGCAGAACATGAAAGCCGCGTTTCCACTAGCGATCATTTTGCTTGCGCGCAACATGACGCGCGCCTTGTTGTTTGTTTAAAGAGCATCGTTAGTTGAGCATCAATTGTTGTCGAGTGGACACATGCCGCAAAACACAAGTTCCTCTGGCGACATGTTGTCGACTACTGACGTAAAGTAGTAGATGTGTAGAGTGTAGACATACAACGTTGTTCAAAAAAAGTTCCGCGCTCAGTTTCAACATGTTGGGTAACGTATTGTGCAACATGTTGCGCTGTCAATTGTTGCCTAGTGGATTCTCGGCTTTATCGCTACTCATCAAAAGTCGAGCGTAGATAGCTCTGTGTGTGGCTGCTATACTTACTTGTATAATTTCGGCAGAGTTCTTTGCGACAAATCTGCATTATCGTGTTCACTGGTCGTCGCAGGAACCACAGAACGTCGCCATCCTTTTAACTTATAAGTTAACAAAGGAATTTCGAATTTCTGTGTTCCATACATGCAGTCCAGAACGTAGGTACGTTTTCTAATCACCGTACTCAATGCGGTTGACTCGATTTGAAATGAAACAACACTGACATTGACGAAATAGTCTACCCGATAATAATGATCATCGAAAGTTTAGTCGGCCATGTAAATACCTACTTAGTTTCTTGGGGATGATTGAATAATAGCAAAATACTTTATGGTTGGAAATTATAATGTAGGTTCAGAAAGCAACATGAGTGCTTGTACTACAAGGACGAGGTCTGTCCACACAGCGGCAGGGCGGCGTCCAGTTCGACTGTCCGCCCTGTACAGTACACATTCAAATCCCGCGCTCGACGGTATGTATGTCCGTAGAGCTGCTCGAAGCGCACGTTTTTCAAGTTTTTTTAATTTATAGTGACATCAATACATTCACAAATGCTAATTGATTCGCGTCCGCTCATTATAAACAAGCGATTAAAATTAACGTTTTAATTAATCACTTCATCTTGCGGAACTAAGATTTGGTAGTTAGGTACTACAACGTACTGTTTTAGGGTTCCGTACCGAAAGGGTAAAATGTAGATAGGTTGGTACCTTAAATGAAAGAAGGCAACGCATCAGCTAGTAGTAATAATGTCGCAGACTATCATCTAAGTCTACCGTCTATACGTAGATTAGAATCTCATTAAACAACAGATACAATGCAACAGATATCAGCGACATGTTCCTGACGTCTGCGAATCGTGTCAATGTCGCTCACAGCACGTCGCGCGGCGCCTGGTGACAACCGCAGCGCTCACGTCAACTACACAGCTATCTCAGAGTGTCATCTATTCGTGTTATTAAATCATCGGTAAATAAGAGTCTTACGTTTTCTGTGAACTAGTGCAATCAACTAAACCCCGGGACACTGTATTCTTGCTACAGTTCATTTGCTTATCATATGTTTTGTAGTCTCTCAAAATTATCAGATTTCTCATAAAAATGAGCAAAGTAAGACCGAGTAGAATACTTAGAAGAGCCAAAAGAACCAACAAATGTATAACAAAGTAATGAGCAGTAGATCGCTGCAGTCCGGTAAGTAAGTCGGCGCAGGCGCCTGGCTGCCAGTGATATGATCATTTGTCGCGACCGGCCTAGGAGCATCATTAAAAACGGGTAGGAGCGGTCGGCATGTCGTCAAATATTCAGGTTAAACACTAATATGTAACGAAGAGAACGCTGCCCACGCTCGGCTAGCTTAAGGGCAATTTTTGCATGAATCAAGTGCGTGGCTTGTGTTGCACTGCTAGAGCTGGTTGCGTAGGCATTACTATTTACATTAAGAACATAATAGGATATGTCGTAAGACTTCCAGCTTCCAGCTTAAACTGCTAAACCTGAATTTTGTACAGTAGTTGCTGTTCAACACACGAGGGCGCACTAAGAAGGGCAAAGCGAAAATCAACCTTCAAGAGGGAGAAAAATTTGTGTGAGACACCTTATTCCTTGGTTTTACAAAAAAATGGCAACAACAAACATTACTAAATAATAAAGGTTCGAACGAATTATTTTTTAACTACTAGTGTAGTCCGTTGACATTTTTTTTAGGCTTAGCGAATCTACATTTATCTGAATAAGCAATTTTATTTTTAGATGAAAATCTATCCTTGTGACGCGTCTCACTCCTAGCGCCGCGGCCGCCACCTTGACAAAAGTGATGCAGATGAGATTTATTTGGCAAACTTTGCAGAGACGTTTGTTACTGACATTGTTTACTGTATGATATGAATGTGACGTCCGAGACTTATGAATGTAAGCTTGACGAAGTTGTCCGTCACAGGCAGCACAACAGCTGCATGTAGGTAAATGAAGCTGGACAAGGGAGTCAAAGGATGAGCTAAACACTCTGTTAAAACATGAAGGTTGGACGAACGATAAGTTCGTGTTCCTTCACTGTCTTTGTGAGTGCCCCACTCCGAGCATCCCTCACACAACCTGGCTGTGATGCCCTCCCACACAGTACTACAGCTAGGTAACAACACTTGACTTTGTCCTGTTTCTGAAGATCTGATAACCTCCGGTCGACTGATGACCACATGCACATCACCTGGATAACAACCTATTTGATAAGTGTTGTGTAGAGACTAATTAGACGTGTGAGTACATACCTAATGCCTTAAGTTACATTGTTTTTCCTGAAATGCTTACATTTCCTCTGACCAGTAATGTTAAGTTTCCATAACATGCTCTTTTGTAATATTCCTTAGCTTTAAAATAAACAAGACTTACTGACCACAGACATACCCACCACAATAATGTTAGTGAACAGAGATGACTACACGTCATCTGCACGCCTGCTTTGTTATTGTGATCGATCGATCGAATAGGTAAAACAGCTCGTACGTTTTCAATTTACTCATTACTCCGACGTGAAAATAATTCTGAATTCATTCAATTTGCAAAAGAAACATCGCGCGATTAGTTTAGTGCGTTATTTTTATTACATAGCTGCAATACGTGTTACGTGGTGTGTCGGGCGGCTGCAGGCACTTGCGGCCCTGCAGCGCGCTGTACGAGCGCTCATATCCACTTCACTCAATATTACATCGATCACCGACAACTTTACGAAATCAAAGTATAAAACTACTTTGGATCTTAGTTTAAATTTGAGAAAAGGATAAGGAAGTCTTTCGTTTTCGTTTATAGTAATATTTTGGCTAAATAATCACAACCGAATATAGCTCAAAAAATAGCTTAAAAAAAGAAATATGTCGCTTATTTGTCAGTATTTCAAAGTTGGTAATACAATGACTCAGATCAAAGAAATCTGAAATCTACTTAATTTAACAATCAGTGTCAGTTCAGCAATAGTAACCTAGTGTGCGGTGCGGACCTGCTGTGGTAAGTGAATGCGATAGCTTAGAGGAAGTGCGCTCGCCGTGTGGTCAATACTGCGTAGTATTTTAGAGATATGAAAAAAAAAAACAGGGAGAACCCGCTTTTTCCATTCAGTTTACCGCAGAAATTTCGATGAGTTTTTAGGAAGACGTCGGTCGCCTTGAACCTGCAGCCCGACCGCGGGTCCTGTATGTTACTGGCTAGTGCTAGCGCAGTGCGCTGCAGCGAGCGCGGTATCTGCGCTGTTTGTGTCGCGTTGTTTACTTACACATCGGAAAGGTTTACTGATACCGAGATAATGAATTAAATTATAACGGGCGGCGCCTCACCCGTCCACAAGCACAGTGAGACTCTCAAAGCGAGCTCGGCCGCGCCGCACTCCGCACCTGACAATTCTAATTAATAAATTAATTAAATAATTTGTGAACCGGTCGAGTGTCGTCGGTCGGTCCCTGCAGCATGGAGTCTGAGCTGAGCCTGCCGCTGGCGGGCAAGCGGCGCGCGGGCTGGCGGCGCGTGCTGCGGCGGCGCGTGCCGCTGCTGCGCTGGCTGCCGCGCTACGACCGCGTGTCGGCGCTGGCGGACCTGGTGGCCGGCATCACGCTGGGGCTCACGCTGGTGCCGCAGAGCATCGCCTACGCCAGCCTCGCCAACCTGCCCGTGCAGTACGGACTCTACTCCTCCTTCGTCGGTACGTACACAACGTCGCGCCTCTCACGCCGAAGAGTTATGCAGAGGTGCCAAATAGTACGCCAATAGTGCATGACTTATTATTATCGACAACGTTTGTTTGTTTGCCCATAACTCCGTCGCTGGGCATCCGATTTGATTTTTTTAATAGAAAACGGGAAAGCGCTTTTTGACAAATCAACAAAATATCTACATGTAGATATTTTTAACCGACTTCAAAAAAGGTGCAGGTTTCTCAACTCGACTGTACCCTTTTATTCGTTCAATTTATGTGAATTGTAAGTCCATAAAAGATACCAGAAAACTTTATGAAGAAACTTTAGCCCTTTAAGTGTTAAGAACGCGCATTGTACCAGGAAAAAATAAAATTGCAAACGCGCGTAAAAAAAGGAATATCGAAAAATACTGAACGGGGGTCTCGTCGATATTGACGAAACTAAATCATTAGATTTATAAAAAGTCGATATTCCTAGTTCAGTGTAGTTAACTGTCCGGATAGAGCTAGAGGGACTTAAATCAGCTAACGGATTGGTTTTAGAGTTACGAAAAACTGTATGGATATCTTTACAACTTAAACAAACAACTGAAGGAATGATTTCATATTTTCATAGATTTACTATATCATAAAATTCGTATCACTGTCCACTAGTGATATCCAAATTGGAGTGGACATCGGTATAATATTACCGTGTCGGGGATCATCGGTCAGTGCTATGGTACAGTGTTGAACAGACTTAAACCTTTTTTGTTTGTTTCTAAATGCGAGTGCAAATACTTTAAGTAACTAAAGTAAGTACAGATGCTGCTTCTGAAATGTTGTTGTTAAGGCGGTGGTGCAGTGATATAAGAGCGGGGATTGTACGCGTGTGATGTCCGCAGGCACGATGCTGTACGTGGTGCTGGGCACGGTGAAGGAGGTGTCCATCGGGCCCACCAGCCTCATGGCGCTGTTCACGCTGCAGATCTGCCGCGGCCTGCCCGTGGAGTTCGTGGTGCTGCTCACGTTCCTCTCCGGCTGCGTCGTGCTCATCATGGGCTTGCTGCGGCTAGGTAATGTGTTATTTCCATATTCACTCATTCATATGAACTCGGTGCTACTTGTCTCATTCCATGTACTCCTACCACTATTAGAGGTGGTGCACACATGCTTGTTGACACCTCAATCTCACCTCTTAGTTGCCCAATGTTTACCACATTTCACGCATGATCCTACACTAACCTAATAGCGTTCATATTCACACCCCCTTGACGCTTCATATACAAATACATCGTAGTCAGTATGTAGGAAGCTCACTAGACAACTACGAAGTTATTGTTGACTTAGCTTCCGCGTGTACGTTAACACCGTGTTAATAAACACCTGGTTATCACACGATGTTTATGACATGCGCGAACATTTTAATTTCACTTAATGCCACATAAATCTAGTACAAATGTTTACCTAATTAGTTACACAGTTAGACGTTGTGTGAATAGTGTTCGATCAAACATTTTACTGACGTAGGAACACATTTTACAATACTACGGTCAACTCTAGTCGATCAATAAATTCTTATCTTGAAGTAGCGTATGTCCTTTAGGTTGTTGCCGCATTCTTGTAAGAAAATAAAACAATGTTTTAAAAAAATGTTTTTGATGTAAGTACACAACTCGTGCGTGCGTCCTCCAAATTGTGCGATTTGAATGTTCTCGCACTCGCCTTTGTAAATGCTCGTCCGTACCATAAAATAAAATTATTAAAACTCCCTCTCGTTTTAGCTATTGAAAAATAAATTAACAGTTTTCTCAAATAGTCCATGTCATGTTCACCCGTCATTTGTGCCTGAATTCGGTAATCCTGTGTGTGATATATGTGTAATGAGGAAGTGTGTTCAAACGTGAGGTTGTGGTAGGTTTCCTGGTGGACTTGATATCCCCGTCGGTGACGAGCGGCTTCACGTCGGCCACCGCCATCATCATCGTGGCGGCGCAGCTCAAGGGGCTGCTGGGACTGAGCTTCACGGCCGAGTCCGTCGGAGAAAACATCCGCCTCATAGTCACCAAGTGGGACGACGTGCGCCCCGCAGACGCCGCGCTCGGCGCCTGCTGCTGCAGCGTGCTGCTGCTGCTCAGGGTATGTCCACTGCTACCGTGCACACCCTTCCAGTCGTGATTCATATAAAACAAGAAAGCTAAAAAGCATCAGTATTTGTAAGCTAATTTATAGAGATGTAGTGAGAGGTGTGTTATTGCGAGCGCAGAAGCTGAAGGACGTGCGCGTGCGCTCGGCGCGGCTGGGTCGTGCTCTGTGGCTGCTGTCCATCAGTCGCAACGCGCTGGTGGTGCTGGCCGCGTCCTCGTTCGCCTACCTCACGCACCACCCCAACCAGCCGCTCTTCAAGTTGTCGGGTGAGTTAACATCATTATTACCGCTCCTATTATTTATATTAACGAGCCAAACTACTGACAACAATCACGATCTTTTTCCGTGTTATATTCTCAAGTAACTTCCTGTCAACCACAATAATGACCGAAAACAGGATTGAATTGAAATTAAAGACACAAGATAGTCTAAACAATAATAAATTAGGTATTAAAGTTTTCTTTATTTACACGAACGTGTTATGTCGTTTTCGGTTTCGTATTTATGAAAACCGAAATGATTTCGTTCTCGGTTTCCATTTCCATGCGGTGTGCAGGTCGCGTGGAGCCCGGGCTGCCGCGCCTGTCCTCTCCTCCCTTCAGCGCGTCCCTGGACAACAGCACGGTGACGTTCGTGGACATGGTGCACACGCTGGGCTCGGCCGTGATCATGATGCCCATCGTCATGGTGCTCGCCAACATCGCCATCGCCAAGGCTTTCTGTGAGTATCCTATTTCGTTTATCTTGATCTATTTTTCAAGAAACTCGCAGTCAATTTAAACATCACTCGAGGTAAAATATTGATAGTTGCGTATGTTAATCAGTAGTACAGGATGTCTCCAAAAGTATGGATCAAATCGAGAAGCGGCATAAGGGATGAATAATCTCCAATCATTTTACCTTTGTGATATATGATTCAAAAGTAATGACCGGTTTTCGTATTCAGATTTGGCAACAAATGGCTAAGGATTGCAATTAAATAAAATTCTCTAACTTTATAAATAACAATATCCCAGTAGTTAAACCTCTGAGAAATATGTATGCCTTGGTGTTGAGAACCAAGTACGAGAACCACCTACATTTCAAATACGCTCACAACAACTTTTAGTTCAACATCAGCGAATTAGTGCCCTCGTTCCCAACTACATAGATGACGTTAAAATAAATAAAATATTTCTTTTAACACCAAATGATAAAATTTTAATTTAACTTTAGTTTTAATTTAGTAATTTTTCTGTAAATGTTTCTTATTGATCAAGTGTTGCTCCATGAATACCTATATTGTGCAATCAAAACAAAATCAACCCTGACTGCAATAGGGTATTTGACTGAAAAATCAAATTAGTCCGTCAGATAGATAATCAAAAAACATTTGTAATGTATTTTTTCTTTTGTTTCGTAAACAAAAAATTACGAAGCTACGAAACTTTTAAAATTGACAAAAGTTACAAAAAAATCACTTCATAGGGGAAAACCGTTGGGGAAAACTTAATTTCATGTAAATACTGTGATATCTCGCCAGTCATTTATTAGTCACAATGCTGGTCTAGGATATACTTTATACAATGCATAAAGTATATCCTAGACCAGGGTTTTTCAACCTTTTTCATGGCACGACCCCTTTAGTATGAAGAAATATTTCGCGACCCCCCTACCCGTTGGATTTTTTTAGGTACATATATTTTATTTGTGACAAATAAATATTCAATCCAACACATCATGTAAGTAAGTTCTCCCTCACCGATGAAATGGTCGAATTTGTAACATTACATTACAGGTGAATGCTCGCGGTGATGGAGCGCCATAATATATCTTTTTGAAACTTTTTTTTTAATGCAGTAGCTTTTCCAATCTTTTCCAACTCCCCTATAGAAGCTTCGCGACCCCCCTGAAGAGGCTTCGCGACCCCCCAGGGGGTCGCGACCCACAGGTTGAAAAACCCTGTCCTAGACCAATCTGGGGCCTAAGTCTACTAATTTATAAACGTTTCAATGGTCTCTCAATGGTGTGTTTTTGACAGTTTTTGTATGGAAAATCTGTCAAAAACTTACCATTGAGAGACCATTGTGACGTATATAAATTAGTAGACTTAGGCCCCTGGGCGTTTCTCCATTACCCGGTCCGACATCGGCGACCCGGCGTTGAGTCCCGCACGTGACGTCGCCATCGCTGAGGTAGCAAGCTTCTCAGACGGTGCGAAACTGACAAACCTGCATGTGTATTGTATTTATAGTGTGCGGGTTGGAGGACGTTGGTCGGGTAGCAGGATGAGGAGCAGAGGGAGAGAGATTCGTATTTGGTTTGTGGTTCGTTGGGATGAATTCAAAATTCGACATTTCTGCGTTGATATTGACATCGTAGATGTAAAAGATTTGACAAATGTAGTCGACGGCTTGACGATAACATTGTTATCTACACGTACTTTACGTGCGGTACCACTAATCGAGCGTAAACCAGCATCGACACCGGCGCAGTGGAAAAATGAAGGTCCGGTGCACCGCCATGCATGCCGGATGCGTACTGGTGCCTGGCCGGAACAAACGCCAGTTGTTATATATTTCCATTTTTTTCAGCCACAGGAGGGCGGATTGACGCAACACAAGAGATGGTGACCCTCGGGCTGTGCAACATGGCGGGCTCGCTGGTGCACGCCATGCCCACGTGCGGCGCCTTCACGCGCTCCGCCGTGTCGCACTCCAGCGGCGTGCGCACGCCGGCCGCCGGCCTCTACTCCGGTACGTACACGACACACGTCACACACAACACAACAGATGGTGACCCTCGGGCTGTGCAACATGGCGGGCTCGCTGGTGCACGCCATGCCCACGTGCGGCGCCTTCACGCGCTCCGCCGTGTCGCACTCCAGCGGCGTGCGCACGCCGGCCGCCGGCCTCTACTCCGGTACGTACACGACACACGTCACACACAACACAACAGATGGTGACCCTCGGGCTGTGCAACATGGCGGGCTCGCTGGTGCACGCCATGCCCACGTGCGGCGCCTTCACGCGCTCCGCCGTGTCGCACTCCAGCGGCGTGCGCACGCCGGCCGCCGGCCTCTACTCCGGTACGTACACGACACACGTCACACACAACACAACAGATGGTGACCCTCGGGCTGTGCAACATGGCGGGCTCGCTGGTGCACGCCATGCCCACGTGCGGCGCCTTCACGCGCTCCGCCGTGTCGCACTCCAGCGGCGTGCGCACGCCGGCCGCCGGCCTCTACTCCGGTACGTACACGACACACGTCACACACAACACAACAGATGGTGACCCTCGGGCTGTGCAACATGGCGGGCTCGCTGGTGCACGCCATGCCCACGTGCGGCGCCTTCACGCGCTCCGCCGTGTCGCACTCCAGCGGCGTGCGCACGCCGGCCGCCGGCCTCTACTCCGGTACGTACACGACACACGTCACACACAACACAACAGATGGTGACCCTCGGGCTGTGCAACATGGCGGGCTCGCTGGTGCACGCCATGCCCACGTGCGGCGCCTTCACGCGCTCCGCCGTGTCGCACTCCAGCGGCGTGCGCACGCCGGCCGCCGGCCTCTACTCCGGTACGTACACGACACACGTCACACACAACACAACAGATGGTGACCCTCGGGCTGTGCAACATGGCGGGCTCGCTGGTGCACGCCATGCCCACGTGCGGCGCCTTCACGCGCTCCGCCGTGTCGCACTCCAGCGGCGTGCGCACGCCGGCCGCCGGCCTCTACTCCGGTACGTACACGACACACGTCACACACAACACAACAGATGGTGACCCTCGGGCTGTGCAACATGGCGGGCTCGCTGGTGCACGCCATGCCCACGTGCGGCGCCTTCACGCGCTCCGCCGTGTCGCACTCCAGCGGCGTGCGCACGCCGGCCGCCGGCCTCTACTCCGGTACGTACACGACACACGTCACACACAACACAACAGATGGTGACCCTCGGGCTGTGCAACATGGCGGGCTCGCTGGTGCACGCCATGCCCACGTGCGGCGCCTTCACGCGCTCCGCCGTGTCGCACTCCAGCGGCGTGCGCACGCCGGCCGCCGGCCTCTACTCCGGTACGTACACGACACACGTCACACACAACACAACAGATGGTGACCCTCGGGCTGTGCAACATGGCGGGCTCGCTGGTGCACGCCATGCCCACGTGCGGCGCCTTCACGCGCTCCGCCGTGTCGCACTCCAGCGGCGTGCGCACGCCGGCCGCCGGCCTCTACTCCGGTACGTACACGACACACGTCACACACAACACAACAGATGGTGACCCTCGGGCTGTGCAACATGGCGGGCTCGCTGGTGCACGCCATGCCCACGTGCGGCGCCTTCACGCGCTCCGCCGTGTCGCACTCCAGCGGCGTGCGCACGCCGGCCGCCGGCCTCTACTCCGGTACGTACACGACACACGTCACACACAACACAACAGATGGTGACCCTCGGGCTGTGCAACATGGCGGGCTCGCTGGTGCACGCCATGCCCACGTACCATAAATGGACTATCCAATAATTTTTCAATTCCAACCAGTAGTTCCTGAGATTCAACGCGTTCAACCAAACAAACAAACTCTTCTGATTTATATTATTAGTATTGATGAAAGATTATAAACCGTAGATATGGTTAAAAAGAAAAAGTGAGTTGAGTAAATCCTCACGGCGGTGTGGTGTCTGTTCCAGGTATCATCACGCTGCTGGCGCTGATCTTCCTGACGCAGTACTTCTATTTCATTCCGAAGGCGTGTCTCTCGTCCGTGCTCATCTGTGCCGTCGTATTTATGGTGAGTGAGACATCTATGATTCACCTTCTCATCCATTCTATCACCTTTAAAGGTACTTTATTGGAAACTTAATTATGAACAACTAGCTGTTGTCCGTGGCTTCGCTCGCATTAATTTAGAATTTGCCAATAAATCGTATTGGCACCATCTTTTATCATATGAACGCTTTTGTTGTCTTTCTCGGAAACAATACTTATTTTCGGGTTGAAATTATTCTATATCCACAAAAAGGACTTTTCTATTAATCGACTTCTAATACAATACGTACGCGTATACTCTGCACACCTGACAACGTTAGCAACATTTCAGAATTTTTTAACGTAAAAAGGTAACAAACTAACGAAACTTTCGCATTTATAACATTAACAAGTTTGGTTTTTTGTTTAATTGATAGAATATTTTTTTTTAATTATTCTTTTCAATTAAATTATTTTTCAAATGTCAGTAGTAAACACAGCTTATCATAGTAAACATCGAGTCATTCACCAGACTGTACATGGAACATGAATGACCAGCTGCGCAGGCGCACGCCCGCCCGCCCCGCCACTGATAACCTCTGACAGTTTAATTGAATCTACCGCATCGACGCACACATACAACAGTTCTGCGGAGATTTCCAGCGACACGACTGTTAAGTGAATGTACTTACACTAAGTTGTTTTATTACCTTACGATAATGGTTTCTTATCGTCATTCAGTGTTACTAAAATAACTAATAATTATACAGGGTCGATAACAATGATCACTGGGATGACACTAATAAAATAGTTCTATTTTTCTTTATGGGCCAAGTAATTATATTCCCATAAATGTACAATATTTTCCATTACTGTAGTTGTTATGACTAGTGCAACAATTAATTAAAGCCTAAATAAAACTACATTTACGTTATTCTGCGCCAGTTAACAGTATAACTGAAAATCTAAGCGTGTAAAAGCAAACTAATAAATTAATTTGTATTATTAATTCAACATGTGTTTCTGACTAAACTGCTCTCGTTTTTGGGATTATGGCAGATGAAAAACCACCTGTCCATGGCGTACAGCGATCGCACTTGTTTTACGTAGGATCGACCGACGCGGGATTTTTATCATGTTTTTGGTTTCAATTCACAGAGGCCTACGATCAATCTGAACATATTTTAATCTAAGATGTACTGTTATTAAGACTCACGCCTATTTCGTGGCTGTTCTCGAGTTAAATAATTATAGCTGCATTTACCGGGGTGCTAAGACAGGAAACCTCCACGTGCGCCCGTGGACTGGAGTTCCCTCTCGGATACGTCCGGGGAGAAGACTAGTTTTTCGGGCCGGTGCACCCTGGGATGCGGGCAAAAACTCTCCTTTAGGCCACTGTGTGCCTAAGGGGTCTCTTTGCCCGTATGCGTATAGCCTGTCGTGTGGACGCTCCAACGCGTGTCCCTCTGATCAGCAGAGGGCACAGCAGCGGAGCGGGCTTGCGGACGGTGAGTAATGGGTAGCTCGCCGTCCGACCAAGGACCAAGCCCGGGTCGGTGGCGCGTCGTGTTTCGCGCCAAATGCCTGCTGGGGTCACGGGTTTTTTCTTAACCCAGGATACCGCGGCCCCGGAACGTAAAGGGCATCCGAAGGAACACGGGTGGATTTTAGTCAGTAAGAGTCTGACAGTCCCTTCCGCCCCACCCAGGGCGGGAGGACTCATTTGATGATTTTATCACCTTTAAAAAAAAAAAAAAGCTGCATTTACCATGCATATTCTACAATGGTCTTTCAAAAATTCTATTATGCAGTTTTTCAGTTTCATCAAAATGAGCCTCGCCACCCTATGAGTATTTTTCGCTATTTCTCATATTTTCGGATTTGGGCATCCACGGCCGCCAGTTGGTAAATTCACCCCGTATAAGCATGCCTTGTGTCTGTGCACAGATCGACCTGCGCATCGTGTTCCGCCTGTGGCGCCGCGACCGCCTGGAGCTGGCCGTGCTGGCGCTGACGTTCTGCGTGAGCGTGGCGCGCACCGTGGAGCTGGCCGTGCTGGCGGGCGCGCTGGCCTCGCTGGCCGTGCTGCTGCGGCAGCTCATGAGGCCGCGCGTGGCCGTGAGCGCGCTCAAGACGTCGGCCGGCGAGGTGGTGCGCGTGCGCGCGGCGCTGGGCGTGCTGTACGTGTCGGCCGAGCTGCTGGCGCGCCGCGTGCTGCGGGCGGCGGCCCGCGCGGCGCCGCGGCCCGTGCTGCTGGACTGTCAGCACCACGCGCTGCTGGACTACGCCGCCGAGCAGGTGCTGGAGCGGCTCATCAAGAAGTTCAAGACGGACGAGCGGCTGCTGATCCTGTACAACGTGCCGGAGGAGCTGCTGCACAAGTACGAGCGGCTGACCGGCGTGGACCCGCGCCCGCTGCGGGCCACCAGCGTGGGCGACGCGCTGGCGGCCGTGGCGCACGACGCGGACGAGAACGTCACGCTGCTGGCCAGCACCGAGCGGGACCCGCACGACACGCACGACGCGCACGACCCGCTCGTGTGACGTCCTGTTGCCTCCTGTCGAACTGTATACTTGTGAACACGCTGTCCTCAGAGCACTTCCGAGGACAGTGTGAGATACGCTCCGTCCTTACTGCCGTAGCAAAAAATCCGACGACTCATATCTCATGTGTTTACAGCGCTGAGGCACCTGTGACGTGCACCACTTAGAACTAATGAATTGACTCCAGTTGTGACAGTAAGTGCCACCGTGTAGTTTATAAGCAAAACTGCGTTGATACAATTATGTAGTTGTATATTTGAATTTCGGGTACATAGTACCACTACATTTGCTCGTTCCGTTCCGACCTAGGTATAAGATAAACTAGTCGTATTTGTATGTTCGTAATATATTGCTAATTAAAAATATGTTAAGATATAGAATAGACAAAGAAAACATGTTTTATTTACCCCCCCCCCCCCCCTTAATCATTTAATATTACTCTTGTTCTTTAAACTTTAGCGTACGTTTTCCATGAAACTGACTCACACTAAAACACTGTTCACGCACACAAGGTGTGATTCATACACAGCGCGAGGGGACTCGCGGAGGGCGCGGTGAGGCGCGGGACGACAACGCAGCGGCGCGGCGCGGGCCAGCAGCAGCTCCCGCCGCCCGCACTTCACTCCATCATAACACGATCGACGACGCGAGCGCACAATTCTCGTTGTACGTTGATCTAGTCCAACATTATAACTGTCTTTTGAACCAGTATATTATAAAGTATTTACAGTCCACTTATTTCATTTACTAGCCTTTAGTTAGGTCCTTAACAACACTATATCATCATATGCTGTCGGGCGTATATGCCATGGCGTATTTGCCATAATAGAGACCCAGACCTACTCTTTTCTTCTCCTTTAAGTTATCTTTAATAATAGCCGTGATTGTAGCACCCATATGATAAAGCAAAGTCGCTTCACTCTGTCTCTCTTTCTGTCTGTCCCTATATATGCGTAGATCTTTAAAACTACGCAACGATTTAGAAAAAGGTTTTTTTTAGAGATAGAGTGTTTTAAGAGGAAGGTTCTTTTTAAGTAGAGACACACAGATAATATTAGAAGCTTTTAAGAGGTCGTCAATTAAATATACATATTTTGCGCTTACATTGCAAACGCTGACTTTGCCCTATGCGATAGATCAAAGTAATGTACTACAGTATTGTACACCATAAAAAGGTCTACATAAAAGACCGCGATTGCATATGTTTATATCTTACAATAACCATTTCTTATCCTTTACTTATTTACGTTAAAGCGATTTTAAGCAATACAGCATTAATCCTTATTCAATTAAGTTCCTTAAATAAATTGTGCATGTAATATAGATCATATATGGCCCTTTACAGCGTGTAATTTAAATGAATATTTTCGAAGATTTAACAGATTTAAAATGCATGACGACACCGAATAAGACGAGGCCGACTGTAAAATTAGACGACGCTAAATAAGACGACGCCGAATTAGACGACGCCGAATAAGAAGACGCTAAATAAGACGACGCCAAATAAGACGACGCCGTTTAAAAATTCATATGACGCCAAATAAAACGACGCCGACTATAAAATAAGACGACGCCGAATAAGGCGACGCCGTTTATAAAATAAGACGACGCCGAATAAGACGACGCCAAATAAGATGACTCCAAATCAGATGGCGCCGTTTATAAAATAAGACGCCCCCGAATAACACGACGCCATATAACAGGACGTAGAAAATTACGACGCAGAAAGAGACGACGTCGTTTAAAAAATAACACGACGCTGGCTATAAAATAAGACGACGCTAAATAAGTCGACGCCCTGTTAGACGACGCCGAATTAGACGACGCCGAATAAGAAGACGCTAAATAAGACGACGCCGTTTATAAAACAAGACGACCCCAAATAAAACGACGCCGACTAAAATAAGACGACGCGTCCTAAAAAATACGACACGAGGAAACATTACATCCAAGCGTCGCTCTTCATAATGACGGGGCCCCCTCACAGAGGGCCAAAGCCTGCCGGGGTCGCGGGATTTATTTCCTCACCGTGACCCCGGAACATAAAGGGCTAATGAAGAACACCGTGGATTTTAGTCAGTAGAAGTCTGACAGTACCTCTCACCCTGCCCGGGGTGGGAGGTCTCATTTGATGATTTTACCACGAAAAAAAAAAAAAAAAAGCGTCGCTCTTCATGTCATGAAAAGTGTCGTTTTGTGGTTTTGTGAAAGAACAATCATCGGGTCCCAGTTGTGTGACTTTGGTAGTTTTATCGGGTCTGGCTGTTTGTGTTTGTGAGTTTCTATGTTCGTAAACGCACCCACCACGCCACCACGGTATAAAAAGAAAATCCTTACTGTGGGGTAAAGTTTTAAAAAAGGATAAAAGTTTTATTAAATAATATTTATTTCCCACTTGCAGTTCCTCCGCGGTGTCTTAATTCAGCTTTAATTCATGCACTTGTATTGAAGAATAATCTTACATATCAATTTTGTATCAAAACTCAATAAAAACTCAATAATTATTGCAACAAAACATGAACCACACATTCACTACAACCAACCAAAGTTCCCTGGTTCCCAGTGCCATCTAGATTTGAGTTGCCAATCCCAAAGAAAAACATAAACAATAACATACTAAAATAAGCTTTACAAAATTAGACAGTAATAACAATATTTAAAAAGAAAGTCGTTTAGTGTTTATTAAATAATTTTAAATTTTAATAATGGCAACATAAAGAAAGGAAAGACCGAATGGTAGATAGTTTGCTGTCGGTCGTTGACATTTAGGTGACCGAATCCCAGAAGCAGAACTCAATCATTCAACGGCGTTCGTTCGCCGCGATCCATCGACCGTCTCGTTTCGTTGTGTTGGTCCGGCTGACTTTATTCTTGTAACAGCAAAAGATTCCAAGTCAGAAATATGTGAATCATAACATAAAACGCAGCGTTTTTTTAAGATCTCCAAATAAACTCTAGTTTAACATAAAGTCTGATGGAAAACTAGGCGCAATGTTTTCACATTTTTATTAGTGATTAACGATCTCATTCGGCTGTTTATGTTTAGTAAACGGGTATCTCGAAGTTTGTTTTGCAAACAGACAGTTTACCCACAATCGAATTACAAATATAGTGCATTAGTGTCGTGCTGTGTCGCGTTGAATCAGTGATGTTAGTGTTCTGAGATGGTTGGGATGGCCACCATGCGTGGAGTAGTGCTGTGTCTGTGTGTGGCAGTGAGCTGGGGCGGCGCGGCGGCGCAGCTGGGCCGCAGCTCGCGCAACCTTTCGCGCGACTTGCTGGAGGAGCTCACGGATACCATGAGCCACGACATCGTGCGCTTCTCAGAGGTGCAGACGAACCAATCCCTGTACTTGGCCAGGCTCGACTTCGACATGCGCGCCATGGGCCCGCTCTACAATGTCTCGCCCCTAGTGATCGACACCATCGCCAAGAAGCAGGCCTACCCTGAAGGTAACTATTTCCTTCCAATATTATTTATTGTCTGCAGTTGCTGGTTGTTTCCTTTTATTTTGACTTGCGGGCTGAGATGGTTGGAGAAGGAACGAAAATTAGATAAAAAATAGCTCAAGCCCATCAATAAAGAAAAACATCAAAATTCTTTGTGTAACCAATATCACACAAGACAAAGACTTGTGATCATAGTCCCACTAGTATGTCCGTCTCTCATAACAAACTTATCAATGGTATATTACCTTCCTACTTTCGAAGACTGCTTGAAAACTTTTTGGCTTTTCACATGAACAGGGTGGGCAGAAATGGTGGATAGTCTATTTGGTACTTCAATTCAGAGCCCTAACTTGATCTACTTAAAAGTTATGACTGTTTAAGCATTTCTTCAATAAAATCTCTTTTTTTAATTAATTGGTACCTACTTATAGTAGAATTGGTACATACATATTTTAAAACAATAAATGGTGTTTAGTTACTTATCCTCAACATATCATTTCTACAAAACTGCTTTTATGCCATGATACCATAATTTATGAGTGGCACTTTTTCCAATAACTTTTAGGTTTCAGGAAATGCGACTCATAACTTTAGATTTTTAGAATCTTAATCTCATACTAAATAATATACTGTAATGTTCAGTAAGTAGGAATGAAGGGTCTATTAATGTGACTGTAGTAGTAGTAGTGTTACAGGTATGTGTTATTAGTTGCCAACGCCATACAGTTTATTAAATATAATTACTTACTCATTAATAATCTATGGTTTACATATGAAGCAGGATGATACATTTTCATACAATGGATAGGTTGCAGCGATGTAGAACTTGGCTAAGAACAATGTTTGATGACCAACGTACAATCCTACTGTTGTACTGCTGCTGAGCATTGATAAAAGGACATTTTGTGGCCATTCTAAGAAAGGACATAATGAGATGAGACAATAAGTATAAGCTCATGTTTACTGAATGAAACCAAGTTCTGCTATTTTAATTTTTACTTTCAATGCAATGAAATGATCCTTACATGGAACAAAGTGGAAAGGCATTAAATAAATGTTTGCATTTCTCTTAGGGATCCTGATTTCCTACTCTGGGTGAACTCACACTCTTTTTTTGGTAAATTGTGATCTCCAGATTAGTCTATTATGTATATCTAAACCAAATCTAAACATTTCACTTTTATTTAATCACTAGCTTTTTCTTGTGTCTTCATCAGCTTTTTAGCTCCTGTTAGTCGTGATTTTACATAGCCTACATAGCCTTCCTCAATAAATTGGCTATTCAACGTAAGAACACTTTTTCATTTCAAACTCAGTAGTTCCAGCATTTTAATAGTTTAAGCTGGGTGTGAAGTATAGTATCATAATTGATTGCAGCGCTCATGGTGCTCTTCTCCATGGAGATCTGTATTATGAACGTTAAATTACCATCGGTAGTAGTGGCAGTCGACGCGACGCCACTTCCCAGAGAAACGCAGTTTTTCCATGTGTACCAGTCCTACTGGTGGAGGGCGCGGGAGGTCGCGCTCCGGCGGATGTACAGAAATAGTCGCGTGATCCCTCCGACAGAGACCTGACTCGATACTCTGCCGTGTCTGCTTTACAGACAATAACAATACATCTATAACTGAGACCACAGCATTTGTCTGTATTCTATGGATATTGTTTTAAACTGTTGCTATATTATGAACCTACGTAATTTCTGTTTACAGGAAAAACAATGATGTTATATCTCAAAAACTGTAGAGAGAAATGTATTTATTGATTGAATTATCTGTTCTACAACATTATTATTTGTCACAGGAGTTAATTTTATGATAAAACTCACTTTTACTGAAAATCGCGTAAAACCCTTATTTTTACCTCTAAACCCCGTAAATGAATTGCCAGGTGTTGGATCGATGAGGACTTTTCATATTTCTTTTATAATAGTGTTTTGAACAATCCTACCAATTTTCAGCCAAGTGTGGCCAAGTGCGAATTTTTGAAAAGTCACCTACCTATTTTTGGAATAATTTGACCGGTCAAACATCGATCTTAACAGAATTTGATTCTTATAGCGGCAGTATCGAATAGTGTAATAATACGGCATATATTTTTTCCAATGTCAACAGATTCGATTTCTCGCCAGAAATATAGATTTATCAAAACCCAAAATGCATTTTTATATTTCACCAAAATCGGCCTCGAGACTCCTTTGAACATTTTTCGAAATTCCTCGTAC
The DNA here is from genome assembly GCA_028554685.1 of Agrotis ipsilon. Lineage (NCBI taxonomy): Eukaryota > Metazoa > Arthropoda > Insecta > Lepidoptera > Noctuidae > Agrotis > Agrotis ipsilon. Next base: position 18,439,898 of record CM052962.1, on the reverse strand, counting down.
CTAGGTAGTTTCGGATTTGATTATCTACGCCCAGTTGGAAAATTCACCTCTTTATACAAGCGCCTATTACAAGCTTTTCAACAACTTTTGCTGAAGCCACTGGAGCGTAGGTTTGGGTTTAGAATATATAGGTCATGGAAGGAATAAGTCAGCCCTAAGAGGAAACTAGAAGAGGATTTGACAGTCTATCCAAGTATAGTCACCGCTGGTCGCGGCCATGCTGCGGGGCGAGACGGAGTGGGAAGCGGTCGCCTCCTTCTGCGAAGCAGTCATGCTCGCGACGGAGGAGGCGGGCCGCGTGAGAGAGAGGACAAGGTCCTCCCTCCGCCCCACCCGCGGTGGTGGACGCCCACGGCGTCGGACGTCGCAAGACGATCTCCGGCCACCGTAGGCGCGGGCATGCGGGCGGCGAGTAAAGGGCAACTCGCCGCCCGACCATGGACCATGCCCGGGTCGACGGCGCGTCGTGTTCCACGCGCGCCTCAAAGAGCTGTCAGCAAAATGACGGGGCCCCCTCTCAAAGGGCCAAAGCCTGCCGGGGTTGCGGGACTCATACCATCACCGTGACCCCGGAACATAAAGGGCTGCTGAAGAACACCGTGGATTTTAGTCAGTACAAGTCTGACAGTACCTCTCGCCCTGCCCGGGGTGAGAGGTCTCATTTGATGATTTTACCACGTAAAAAAAAAAAAAAAAAAAGTATAGTCACCGCTAGAGTAATGATGAGTTGATCGGAGAAATGTACAAGTTTACGGGATTGAGGATTGAAGATACTAAAGATCGAAGATTGTCCCAAAAGTGGGAACATTATAGGCTGATTAGGCTTATTCAAAACTATTCATTGTGATATGCGCATACATAGAATAAACGATGAATTTGTAACAAACATACACAATATATTGTGCGGTATGCGAAGTACGAGTACCATTGAAGATAATCTAGAACAGCCATAGGTTCAATTAAGCTCGTTGAATCGCTCGCACTGTGTTGATTGATACAGTGGCCGCATTTATTTCGGTACTTACTATAATGCAAGCGTTTACTGTCGGATGCGCGCGCGCAAGTCGCATGTGGCGGCCGTCGACCTTGCGCTCCGACTCGCGACATAGAGCTGTTGAATTGCTCAGTCAGTATTCAACCAATCATTAACCTAAAAAACCAGTCAATAGGGAACCCTGCAAAAGTTGCTGTAGTTTTTTTTTCATTTGTTTTATTTCTAAAGTTTAAAGTAACTCGAGTGAGATTAAATTATTTTCATACAAACTGGGTATGAATTTTCAAAAATCCGAGAAATCTGAGTGCAGAAATACGCAATACAAGGAATAGGTACCTACTTTTGCAAAATTTCATGCCCAGCGGTTTCGCCTGTGCGTTGATTCAAAAGTAAAAAAAAACCTAAATACAAGATGACACCGACTGGCTGACTGACTGTCGTAGCGTGATGTTATATAGCCTATTGCCTTCCCTGATAAATGGACTATCCAATACAAACATAATATTTCAATTCGAACCAGTAGCTAATGAGATTAGCGCGTTCAGCCAAACAAATTCTTGGTCAAAAACTGGGACGACTAAAGTTAAACTGATAAGTGTGATAACTGACACACAATGAATCACATCAACTATGTAGGTATTTGATAATTTTGGATGAAGTAATATTAAAACAATATACCTACATAGTAAAATATTTTACTAAAACTTTTTGAGGGTTGCTAACTAGCATTTAGATAGCTCTAATGGGTCCAATCAACAAACTTAACCCATCTTTACCCATCGTTGCGTAAGCGCAACATTTCAAATATGTTGTAAATAATCATAAATACGTCATGCTTTGCGAAATTATTGTTGATTTTGACCTCGGTGAACATTGACCTTTACTGGTTTTTTTTATCAGTTGAAATTCCGTAGCATGATTTGAGGATATCGAATTTACAAAATAAATGTCAGCCGCTTATAGGTACATACTATTGTAGTGTGCAGCTCGCCTAACCTTATATTTGTTACTGCACACTCTAATTATTGTCATTATTAAACGAATCGTCGAACTAAACAGTTCATTTCGACAACATCACTATGATACATGGCGATCCTTAGCCAGCAATTAAAATTTTGCAACCTACGCGGTAAACGGCCGTAGTCAAATGAATTATGAAGATTATACCGATAGAAGTTTGTGAAAACGGAAAATTAGAAGAAAGAAAGCGAAGAAGATTTTTAAAAGTATAGAGGAACCAGAATCCCAACACGACACGTTTTCGACAACATCACTTTAATACACTATCTTTGTAAGCGAACGCTGCGAGTCATTTCAAACGGCTTGTATTTAATTGACCCGGTAATGGAGAACGGTAGGAGGTGATTTAGTTATACTGACATTGATAACGGTCGCAGTCGCACTGGGCCCTGCCACAGCGTGTACCAGCGCAGTAACACTACTCTGTGCCATCATCTCACATGATGAATTGTTATAACTTGTGGTGTCCGTGCCATGTCTATCTAATTTGAACCACTTAGGGTTGATTCCGCTTATATTTAGATAAAATTATGTACTACCACTGACCGGTGCCCTGAGACGAGATGTGATGCCTCTTCTATCCCATCAATGAACTCAAAACAGAACATAGGCTTAGCATAAACGTACTGTACAATACACTACAAAACTTGGTAACATACGTATAGGCGTTGAACTGTAACTGCTCGGTAGCGGTCAGTGCCTGCGCCTGTTGGTTGACTCACTACCTACCTGTTACGAGTTTAGTAGGTATGGGCCCGAGTCCTTTCCTCCTCCACATTCTTGCTATGAATGCTGACGTCACACTCAGTTGAACTGTGGCTTTTATTTAATTTTGCATTCCAAACAAACTGCACAAGTACACAGGACATGCATTAAGGTCCATCTCATTTAAATTCGATCACTCCATTCAAGAGCTTAACAGTCCGATAGTAGACAAAGCACAGTGCTCGAATGAAATGTCGTAATATATTATTTTCTTCATTTAAACGATCTGATGAGACAATGCTCTGTAGAGTCTGCCTGATTGCGGAAGCTGAGGCACACATTAAGCGCACTTAACGCTCGTCGAATAGACGCAGCCGTTTGACCGCTCAGCCTGCACTGTTCAACGATTAGCCTTCACTTAACGACTCTCAAATTCCGCTCCGCGTAATGTCTGTGGTTACTCACAACGCATTAAATTCCTCATGACTTGATTCTTGTAAGGGTGTCATTAACTAACAACTTTTCATTGCACACCAGATGATATGAGTTGGTCGTATAACAGTGAAATAATCATGGCAAGTTTATTGTAACGGTCAGGGGTTCTTCTTACTTCGTCGACAATCTCGACTTGTGGATCAATAGGAAAATGCAGATTTCATTTAGTGAAAGTATATTCTCGAACACAGTTGGGATTTCCTCTTTCTAGAGTTCTTTGCTGGAAACAACTTCGTTTTGCATTAGCTTTTACGAAGTCCCATAGTGGACAACTGTTTAAGGCGGTCAGGTCAACAAGTGAATATTTTCTGCAGGGTTTTAATTATTTATTACTGTAGCAGTCCTTCGCTAGTTTATCAAATCAGTTGGTTAAAAGCTATCGTTTTGAGTTCACAATTCCCTTAGACAGTAATTTATTTGAGTTCATATTTGTTGTCTGTATCTAGTTAGTTCGTTTTTATCGAACCAGAAGTAAGATTACTCTCTGCGCTAGTCGCTAGTGGTTCGCTCACGTAGATGACGTGACTGGTACACGTCACAAACCTCCGTCCTTGCCTTCTAAAGTTAGTGTTTCTCTTTAACCGTTATTTTCGGTTCCGATTTATTATTCACTCTATTTGCGTTTTTACACGCAAACGAATTAGCTTCAAAGACAGATATCAGTTTCACTATTGGTCAGTTTGTGATGATTTACTTCCCTGATTAACGATCTACATGATTTTAGAAGCTTCTCTTTACTTTTAATATCAATCTATAGATTCTTAATATTCAGTGGAGGACACAGCACTGGAATGACGAGTATTATTTATGGACATAGCTTCCACACATACACAGCCCTCCAATGTTCCGGATTAGTAATATTTGTTTGATGGGAGATTAATCAACAGCTTCTAACTAGACATCCGAATAGTGCCTTTGATCATCTGCAATATCAATACAGGTGACAAACGGGCTACTACATCATGTCATAGGGCATAAACAGACTGAGGAATTCAGGCACAGTATACAACACTGTGTGCTCATAACTCGTTTGACCATTCTGCCGTGGTTATGAGATGGTATTGAGTGCGGGCTGTGGCGCAATGAAGCCGCTAAGAGAGAACACGACAGGGGCCGCTTCACCGCGTGTCAGCTGGTAGGTATCCTCCTCGTTATTGTTAATTTTAGCCATTAATTGTATTCTCTCAAGAGATATGGATTCCACCAGAAATGTAGATGACACCATCTAGAGGTTCTAATTTACTTGTTGTGTCCAATCCGTAACGATAATAAGCGCATTCCCTAATCCGTTTGTCCCAGCTATGAGATGACAGTGGGGCTAAACATTAGCAAGCTTGCGTTCAAAAGGTATGCCTTTTTGTTCTGAAACCTCTTTTGTATAATAAGGTTTACTTCGCGCATTATAATACTGCATTCAGATATCAATGCTATTCGTCATCCATCCAAATAAACGGCATAGTAATTTATGTAGTCGGATGGATGACGCAGACGCTGGCCTCGTAATTATGTTGAAAAAGTTAATTTAGTTTTTTGGTAACATTTTTTATTATATGTATGTATGTATATTGATAAGATAACATTCTCAGTTCCCACTAATAACTAAATCGTCAAGCACTACATGATACAAATACTAGGTATGATTCAACGTTACGGATGATACGAATACATAACGGTGTATCTTGTGAACGGTTTCGGCCATAGCATTGACTTCAGCCTCCTGGGACTTTGCGTCAGCCTTCGTGCAGCGCCATATGGGCACGACCTCATACAATCATATGAACATCAAGGTGTGGTGGACTAAAACCTCGGGGACTTCGGACGTCGGGGACCCGTTTTTGCATTGCTTATAGTTATACCATTTGCTGCATGGTTTTATCATGACGGATCCGTTCGTAACAACTTTCACCGGTTTCAGCTGTGTCTTAAAGGTCTGTCGAAATAAACTGTCTGGCCTATAAAATATTGTGAATGATCTCGAATTGTGAGTCATGATCATGACACTATTGTATTCTCACTTTCGCTACGAGTTATTGAATCAGATTCTACCATTATTATAATCCATCGTTTGTTGAGATTATAACAGTGTGATTTACAAACACTTGTAACATTTACTAAAAGTAATAAATGTTGTTACAAAATCAGGTTCCTTGTGTTCCGCTATTCTGATAATTATTTCGAACTCGAACACGTTTCTAGTTTTCGCACAGCTGACTACAGTACAGTGCTATTAACATAGATAGATATATCGACATCTACGACGCGTTTGTTATTTGAGAGTGATGTGGCAATCGCGATGCATGGCTCATCTGCGTGTGCTCCATCTGAGGAGGAGGCACTAGTCGCGACCCACTTATTTTGACGCACATTATTGATTCTTTGTTCAATCAATCTGACTTGCTCATCATATACGTAATTATACGACTAGTTTCAATGATTCCGTTCGGTTCAAGTTTTTATACTTATTGCTTTTCGCATAATTTTTGCAGTTGGTGCTACATGTTTTACTTTTGCTTCCTCTCTGTGAGCCGTTACTTACCAGTTTTCAATAATACGTAGCCTCGCTTTATTTTTTCGGAAAGTTGTAGACATTATTGTACATTCGGCTAGTTGCTAGTTGGTCGTTTCCATGGAATTGAACCAGCAAGAAACTCCATGGACAGAGTGTAGTGCGCTCGCGCACTTTCATTTCGGGCCGCTGCTGCTGGCGCTAGGTGTTTGTGTTTGCCGTGCACCGTGTGATGTGTGCCAAGGTCGCGCATGCTGTTATTAACTAAAAGATAAACCGTTATCGTGTCCCAGTGTAAAGGATTTATAAAATATCCTTTGCTGAAACAGTATCGTACAGTAACGTATTTTTTTGCAAACATTAATAAGATCCCAATTAGTAATTAAACCGAAGTAGGTAGGTACTCTTGCCTTGCAGTGTAATATTTTGCGTCAATTAATCGTCAAGAGCTGAAAAAGAAAACGGGGTGAATAATGATTTTGTGATCTTAGGTTAGGTTGTTGTTCTGGGGTTTTTCAACGTTGAGATTGGATTCAAAATCAAAAGTCATTCTAAAAACGCAGATTTATCAGCACTTTTGAAAGTTATTTTAACATAAGACAGTCCCCCAAAGCACTTTGAAGGGTGATAAGGGGTATCGTCACAGATTACTAGTATCGTGTCGATTTGTCGAGGGGTGGTCACTCGCTCATCTAACAATACCGCTTGTGTTCGGTGGCTGTGACACAGTGTGACGTTATTACATCAAATGTTTTTGTCTGACAATACACGGTACACGAAGACAAGCAGCAAGATGTCGCGGCGGGGCGAGCGGAGCGTGGGCGACTGAACTGGTTGACCCCAAAACCAATAAGATAAGCGTTCTGTTCCGAACTGCATTGTTCAAATGTTCGCCAATCTTGCGCAGTTAAAACTAGATCTTAAGTCATTCGTTACAAAGTCCAGTAGTGCTTGCGAGTGCTTGTTACGTGCAGATTATGAGCAAATTACTACACATCCTCGTAACGAGAATCGCAGCTAGTATTTGCTACGACAAGCAGTGTCGTGAAGGATGTTGGAGTAATATGATATCGCACTCTAGTGCTACCGCTGACAGTTACTTTGTGTGAACTTAATCTAATCAGACTCGACCAAACATTATCATGTCGTGAGAGATCGGTCGAGGACAAAAATAATGAACAAAATGGGCTTAAAGTTGAAATAAATGCTCTGTCACTGGGCATAAAAACTAATAATTTTGTTAAGTAAAAAATAAGCAGGAAGATGTTTTAACATTTTTGAAATGCCAGGACCAGGTAAAAAAGGCAGAAAGCCCAGTCAATAGACATTTATTCGGCGTTTAAGGGTACTTTCAATGCATTAAACCTATCTTTAGTCGTGAGTAATACCGATACCATAATATAAATATATTGTAAGTTTGTAAGTCTTCGATCAATAAAGATGTAAGTGCAGTAACGTCACGGGCCCATGGTAAAGCATAATGGTGACGTAATTAGTCACGGAGCGAGGAGCGAGTGTGAAGTTATCTGGGAGCTAAGATATAATTAACTGTAGTTAAGCAATCGGCGGATGTGGTTCATACAGCTGACAGACGGTACTTCACGACCCGACTTTATTTAGAAGTTGGCTGTCGGTCATTACCGCTGCCGAGTTAACAATCTCAGTTAGCTCTGCATATTGTCTTGACATTCTCTTCGACAATTAAAAAAAAAAACGTTGAAGTAACGGAACGTTATGTTATGACATTATTTTGTTGGATTGTAGAGTTGTGAACCAGGATGCGCGGCTGCTGGCGCTGGGTCAACATCCTCGCGCCTTATCAGTTCCGATAGGCAGCGGTACTACAATTAAATAACAACATGTTACTTCTTAGACATGTTGTAGGTCTCTAAAGTCTAAAATTAGAGGAGGATACATACATTGTTCCTGATTCTCGGAATCCCCATTCAAAACATTTTCCTGTCTGCTATTGTTCAAATGGAATATATACAATGAGTCTTCTCATTATTTTCATTTATTTAACCCTTAATTTGGCAAGACCAAAAAAGTTGAAGTAGAAAGTTGGCGTTAATATATTGCTTTAATATGCATTCAAACTTTACGGGAAAAATAATAAAAAAAATATTACATGAAGGGTTTCCTGAAAACAGAACGTAAAGTATACTTAACAAAATCCTATGGCTAAAGAATTAAAATGTATATAATATTATATAATATGTATATAAAAAAATGTTTACATGCAGTATTTTTATGTAGTAAACAATTTTCAATTAGGTAACACCATAAGTAACCATTAGTTTTGGCACAAATTTCATCAAACAAATTGTCGGAACTGAAATCGATGAAATAATTGAATTCTTTCTTTCTATCGGGACCCTAGAGCTTTCGCACTTTTCTGGATCTACTTCCGCACAATGAAGAAAACTTCTATGAGACCATTTAAACTTGATTACATTGTCGTTTTGGGTACAGGGGTTATCTGGATCAGGTTAAGTGAAGTGAAGTGGAGACAGACCACAGCCTTTCTGTCTCCGACGATTTGCTAGTAGCTGTAGTACATGTTGGTAGTGGCACTAGTGGCGCAAAAGCCAAGATTTGTGTAAATTGTAGAGGGGAATCAATTACCTGACTGAGAATGCATCATTTCATTTGAAAAAGTGCTGAAACTGCTATTTCAATAAGTCTCACCATGTAGATTTGTTGAGTATACTTTACATAACAAGATTACTCACCATCGAATTTTGTTGAGTATACTTAACAATCAAATTCACTGACTCCTCGTGTTTATATCCAGGTGAAGAATGGATTTCTAATATTTTTAACGTATTGATTACACAATAAATAAATACAAATAAGCAAAATATGTATCAAAACTAGACCAAAACCCAACAAAAATAAATATTTACATTTATGGGTCACAGGTGACATTGTCTCATTGTCCTTTCTGGTTCGCTACTGTCAAGGAAAATATTGACAGGCCGGTAGAAACTTTTTCCTACTAAAATTAACTATCATTGAAATATTCCTAGCCCATAAAATTTGAAATCACGGAAGAAAATTTGACATCTAGATTTTTTCAAATGTTATGTTAAGTATACTTTACGCTGCCAAATTAAGGGTTAATAACCATTGCTTGCTGTAATAACGGTTTGCACCAAAGCGTACATCGACCGAGAATAAACTAAAATATTAAAGTGACCGTGAGGACGTTCAGCAGACTGGGCGCCTGAGCTGCGAGCTGTCAGGGTACTCGAGGGCGGAGCCGTGAACAGGCACTGCGGGGCACAGGCGCGCGTCTCCCGCAGTCGTTCCGGACCGAACATGGAATAGCGATCTATCATCCTATTGTTGAGCACTAGGAAGTAGTGCATCAACAGAGCACACTCAGTCGTAGTTCCAGTGTGATGATGGCCACCATACCTGTGATAAACAGAGACTGACACGAATTGGGATAGTTCCGTTCTATCAGCTTATATTTTTCCTCGTGTGAATCCCACACCAGTGAATTATAATCCAGTTAAATGAGCACAAAGGTAAAATACAAATACCATAACATTTTTATCCTTAAATCCATTTTCCTGCCTCATCACAGTCATCACGAAACCAAGTTTATTTACAGCAGTCTTCCCCTGGACAGTTGTTCATTTATTGTTGTTACTTCCAAAGAATATCGTATTCAGTTGTAAATGTTCCATACCGGTTCTGGGATGCAATTAGCACCAGGAAAATGAGAAGGATTCCAATTAATGTATTTTTAAGTTATTTTAGAATATTTTTTATACCTAATTATCTTTTATGAAAGACGCTGTAAATCCGTTCTCAGAAAATATAAGTAGGGTGATTGCGCCGGTTAGCGACCAGTTAGCTGAGTTGCCCACTTAAGACGAGGAAAAAAAAATGTTGTGTTCACGCAAAATAGTAGGTATATGTTAATGTGAATTTGTCCCAAATATAATGTAGTTTGGATACAAAACATAAAATAAAACACTTTGATACAAACATATTTATAAAATGCTGAAAAAGTGAAAATATAGCGAAAACGTCAGTTTGCGACCATTTTTATCAGTTTATGGCCACCAGTGAGCTGGTTTGCGACCACTATTATAATATGAAAAATATGCCAATAAAAGTATTATAATCGCTTTAAAAATATTTTAATTTACAAAAACAGAAATGGTAATCATTTGGTGTAATGTTTTCTTATAATTAAAGATATCTTACAGTTTGTAGAGACTTAGTCATAGTTGAAATATAATCAAAAATCATTTGTCAAACAATATCCTTAAAATAATATACTACATAACATTTAAAAATAATTCCGACCACCATTCCGAGGGAAAACGCCTGAAGCATGGAGCAGAGGTGAAGTGGTGCTGTTCTCCAAAAAAAGTGAAGGGCTTATTGAAGAACTACAGACCCATCACGCTTCTGAGTCATGTTTATAAGCTGTTTTCGAGGGTTATCACGAACCGTCTCCAACACAGACTTGATGACTTCCAGCCTCCCGAACAAGCTGGTTTCCGAAGAGGCTCTAGTACCATAGACCACATCAGACGCTGCGGCAAGTTATACAGAAGACCGAAGAGTATAACTTGCCAATTTGCTTAGCGTACGTGGACTATGAGAAAGCTTTCGATTCGGTGGAAACATGGGCGGTACTTGAGTCACTCCAGCGATGCCGTATTGGTACATCGAGGTGTTGAAGTGTTTGTAAAATAACGCCACCATGTCGCGGGTCGTCGGTCCGAGTACAGGAGCAGAGCACGAAGGCAATTCCATTGAGAAGAGGTGTAAGACAGGGGGACGTTATCTCCCTGAAACTGAAACAGGGGGACGTTACTACCGCAATGGAAAACGCCTTCAAGCTCCTGGAATGGCAAGGACTTAGCATCAACCGAAATGTGGTCTTTCACTAACGGCCTCATCTCAAAGCTCAAAGTCGCTCAACGAGCTATGAAGAGGGCTATACTCGATGTTTCTCTGCGTGATCGAATCCGAAATGAGGAGATCCGTAGACGAACTAAAGTCACCGGTATAGCCCACCGGATTAACAAGCTGAAATGGCAATAGGCAGGCCATATGGCTCGCAAAACAGGTAGCCGATGGGGTCGAAAAGTGCTAGAGTGGAGACCACGGACTAGCAAGCGCAGCGTAGGACGTCCACCAACAAGATGGACAGACGACCGTTCCGTTGCCGGAAGACGCTGGATGCAGGTCGCTTCCAACCGGCCATACGTGGAGATCTAAAGGGGAGGCCAATGTTCAGCAGTGGACGTCGTATGGCTGAGATGATGAGGTACCTACAACAAATAATTATGAAACGGACATTTAAAAAACCAACGAAATTCAAAAAATCAGACGTGGTCGCATACTCAATGAATTTTCATACTTATTTCTGTTAGCGGCCGTTATTTCTCTCATACTAAATTATGGTGGCCGGAAACCAAAGTCTTTATTTCGCTTACTTTGGTTTACGACCGCCTGTTTAGCGCCCAATTTTGGAGGCAAATTAAACAAACTTCTTACAAAGAAACTGGTGGTCGCTTACCAAAGAGCTACAAAGAAAAACTTTTACAATACTACATCCAAAATTGTAACAGTCCTGTATGAAGCATTAGGATCATATTAATCAAAACAAAATAATGCTGATCTCGTCGGTTTGCGACCATGTGGTCGCTATCTAACGTTTTTGATAAATAAGCATTTCGGTTACCGACCACTTGATTTTATCTTAAAAATAAGTTTAAAAAAAGCAAAATACGACTAAATTATAACCCATACTTATCGATTTTACAATTTAACATGTAACTGTTGTGTAAAACATGAAATAAGTATTAAAACTTACCTTTGAACGCCGCGCGCCGTGTTAGTTTTTTTCAACTCGCGCTACGTCCACTCACCACGAAATCAAGACGCGCATTTAGCAATATTTTTTCGGCTCTGGGTTAACCAATTTGTTTTAATCTTTGGAAATTCTTATTTCATAATTACTTAGCAAGCACGTTAAATTTATTTTTTATGTATGTTACCTCTACAAATACTATTATCTTGATTTAAAGAAACTTAGTCCGACAAATGGTCGCCTACTGAAGGTGGTCGCGAAACCGGCGAAACAACCCTATTTATGAGTACGGTATCAAAAATCTGGCAAGGGTTATCAACTTATCAATCATAAAGCTTTATGACTGATTATGTGATTCAATTAATCCATCCATACTAATACTATAAAGCTGAAGAGTTTGTTTGTTTGTATGGTTGAACGCGCTTATCTCAGGTCCGAATTCAAAAATGTTTTTTGTGTAGTCCATTTATCAAGGAAGGAAGGCTACGACACCAATAGGAACAGAGCAGCAATGAAAAATGTTGCAAAAGCGGGAAAAATATTTCTCATTGTGAGCTTCCGTTGCGTGCGCTGCGTAAATGGTTTCAGATACCCAAAAATTATGTAAGATGGAATTATTCCTCATTAAAATCTTCAGCCTATCTTTTAAGGCTTACCCACCATTTTTGTGGAAATTTCATTTGTTTAAAATTGTATACTACCTTCCGAAGGTATCTTAGGAAATATCATGGTATCAAACCGCACAGACAAATGGGCTGGGCATTGACAATTACGGCGGTAAAATCCCTCTTTTAGGATTGTCATGTTCACATATTTCGCCTGACGCAAGTCTTCCACCGGAAATGGTTTTTTCGGGAGTGACCTCAGGGATTCGGAGGCAGCCGAGCGGAAGCAGTCGGTACGCGTGAGAGAAAAGGCATTCTATAACTCACGGCGCAACCTCTATTGAAGTAGCCCAGAGCGTCGAGCATTGTAGGAAAACATTCGGCCTCCGTAGGAACCAGTAGGAACCGTCTTGCGTACGGCGAGTAATGGGTAGCTCGCCATCCACCAAGGTCAAAGCCCGAGTCGATGCACCACGCGCTCCCCGAGGAAGCTGACGAGGCCTTCATAGGGCCAAAAGCCTAACATGATGTGGGTGAAACCGCGGGCAGAAGCTAAGTCTTGTAGTAATCTCTAAACAGACATACCTATTTGAAGCTGATAAACATTATCAATCCATCACACTTCATGTTGGGGTCGGATCTATGAGTAATAAGAGTCCGTAAATATTTATGTAATAAGCTGTTATATAAATCACAACCCAAACACGTGCAGGAGACTTAACAATAATATTGATCGAGAAATTATTATTTAAAATAATAATATTGAAGCAAAATCAGCTGAATTTGGTGAATTTAGACATAATTTTCGCGTATTGTACTAGGTTTTCATATCTGTACGGAGGTTATCGCTTACAATAATGTTTTTACTCTGTCGACGACACTGATAAGATATCGTCGCGTGCTGTGTAGTTAGCGTTTCACTGATGCAGCGACGTCACGAAGGCCGCTTCGCCCCGCCCGCACCGGGCCGGACCCCGCTCTCGCCGTCACTGATAACAATAGCTTCTATCGGTTCATGCTCGCCTAGTACTTTTTCAGGACTTAGACATTGGAAAGTGTTTTTCTTCATGACGTTATCGCTTGACGTTTCAGCACTATGTTAAGAAAACTGAAAGCGTAAGTTAAAACGACGATGATCGCAGACTGGAGCCAACTAACATAAAAAGAACAGTTGCTCTTAGCTTTATTGGGCTATACGGTATCTATATTAGAGAAGATAATTATTTCCACGAGTACTTTCAGCGGTGATAGGATGATAAGTAGTGACTGAGTGCTGTCGCACCGCCCCCGTCATAACTCCAATTAGCGGATAACGTGTAACACTATGAATGAGATAGACGAGGAACGGTCGACGCGTACACTTGTACTGCTAATAAATACGACGCGCGGCTGCAATTCACGCCCAAGTGCTCATTAAACAGCTGTCCACTGAAACTGTTCAAACTTGGTTCAAACATTATCACCCACATCGTTTATTTTAAGGCAGTTTCCTTTACAGCTTAATTCCACAATATAAAATGTCATTCATAAATAGGTAAGGTTTTAGCATTCAACTCGGAATTTTTTTTTTTCAAAAGGCGCTGTTAGATTTTATAGATATCACCGAGACAGAAGGCGGCTGCCTTCTGTTCTTCATCTATAAAATCTATAGTATTATTCAGGTATTTGAGAATTACCCTTGCTTCTTGACAAGTTTTTTTCAAAAACGACTGGGGAAGTTTGTCAAACCCGACAAACCTAAGCATTATGTGAGTACAGCAGGACGGCGCTACGTACTTGGGTTAGCCTTACAAGAAATTGCCTGAAAAATAAGGAAAAAAAACTGTACAAGACAAAAGACATCATAGAGTAACCGAATGAACACCTTTGGATGATCTAACTACCTTAGCAGACACCCCTTTTTTGTCCTTGTTAGCTAACTCTAACTACTAAACTAACTGGTACCTACCGCATAAAAATAAAATTGTGAAATACTCATTACAACTTAAAATAACACTAAAAAGGAAGGTCACCATTGATTAGTGGTGGTATAAATTATTTTCAAGTTCGAATTTACCGATAATCATGCAAGGTAGAAATCCCTCGGCGAATTCATTGTAACGTAACAGATTATACAAATATTATAATATCAGTGGCAGTGGGTCAAGTAGTCTTTTGTTTGTTATAAAAGCAGTGTGTTGCCAAAAGGCAAGTAATAGCGCGGTGGCGGGCTGGCGGGCGGTGCAGCCCGTGGACTCGCTCGGATGTAGGTCGCACCTGCACTGCGTCGCGCGTCGCTCGACTCTCGACCCGAATCCCGAACGGTGCAATGCGTTGTATCCGGTTTTCCGGCCTCTCGGAAAAATTGCCCGAGTTCCTCTGCGACAAACAATAAATAATTATCTACAAACAATTAAAAAATCTCTCCGATTAACTATTAGTCAGTTTCAACATTTTCAGATTTCGTGGATTTAACTTTTAGTTTTATAACAACCAGCCCTCAGAAGTTTTTGTGATAAGTGATTACGAATGTACTGATCTTACGAATGCCAATGATAATTATTTTAATTCAGGCCAATGACGACTTACCAAACAAACTTTGGTTAGGTACATATTGCCATGCAGAGCTAACAAGCAAAACGTTGGCCTTATCCCAATGATTCAGTTTAGTTGTTTGTTCACGCATAACCAACGAACTGATCCATTATAAAGGAGTATGTTCCTACAGTTCGTTTAAATCTCCGTGATAAACAGTTATTACTTTGATGTAGGTTGTTTAGTAGTATGTAGTGAGGGATCATGAAGGTTGAATCAATTGCTCGCGTTATACAATAGTACCGCTCCCTCCGTGTACCGTTATTTTAGTAGCGGGACGTCGACGTGTCGGTCGAGGGGGCCTGTTGTTCTGCGTCATATGCGAATACAAGAGTCAGCAGTCCAGCACCCAGCAGCCATACGTGCCGTACCGCCATTTAGGACGAACAAAAATCAATGACTTGATGTCCTCGCGTTTTCCCAAAAAAGGTAGTCTTTGAAAAGTAAATGCTTTGACTAGGAAACGTTCCAAACGTATTCCAATTTGCAACAAGCAGAAGAACGACGATAAAATTAAACATGTAATGTGGTTTCTGATATTGTGGACGCCGCGCAACTGTTAACAACACAGGATGTTGGGAGAAGTGTTGGTTGTAATGATGTCCTCAGCGGTCGGGTGTATTCACCCGTGACGTGATCGCGTGTGTCGTGGCATCCTCCAATAAAGTGGGAGTGCGCGGGAGTGCCGGCGCCTGCGCCTCGCATCTGGGTCGCCAACTCGCCATTCGCCTCTCGCGCACAATTATTCTCAACGAACTCGCTTGTTTTAAATATTTCTGTGGTACTGACTACTCACCAATACCTACGTAAAACTGATGATTGAATATCGTGTTGTCTCATCTTTTTCATATGAAACAAGTCCTTTTAATACTTTATCTTTTTGGTGATTGTGTTAATAAATGTTAGTGTGTGACGAGACTAAGATTTAGGGAATCCAATCCTACATCAAAATCACGATTGATTGAGATTACAAATCCCGCTTTTTGATTTTCGTTCCATTTTAGTCGTATTATTAAAAATGGTATTCATGTATGTTTAAAAACGTTATCCAAAATGTAATGTTTTGTAACAAACTTGTTTTCACTTGATTCAAGATTTGGTATCAATTAAAAGTGGTAATCGTCGTTAATTTCTCACAATAAGCAGTAGATGTGTAGGAGAAGTGGTTTCTCAGAAAAACTTTAAAGTCAGTGTCTCCAAAACAAGCCAGTTTAGCCCAGCTTGTCGGGGTTAAAATTGTTGTAAATTAAGCATATTATCACCCCTTTCAAGGAATGCACCCAATTACAAATCACTTTGTATACTTGTAATAAATGTTGTGCTCTATTGTCCTGTGTAATGTACAGAGCAACATTTTTTAAGATATTAAACTGTGGCTTATCTGCTTCCTGCATAAACTTCAATTAGTTTTTTTAGAATACAATATATCAAAGTTGGACAAAAATAGTCTGAAGAATTTTGTTTTGTAGCTATTCGTCGCGTTCACATGTAGTGAAATAGCGAGCGTTGTTAAATATTGTTAACTAGTGAACATCAAAGCGGTCACCGGACCATCTGTTTCGACGACTATCTGGCTCATTGGGTTACAGTTACGGCTAAAACAACATTACAGTTACGGCCCGAGATCGCTCTCTTGCACTCGGTGACTCATGCTCAATGTCTTTACATATTCACAACAAAAATACCTTATTGTGTACGAAATAAGATTGAAATTGGCATGTATTGAATTATAGCAGGACAATAAAGAGAGTGGAAACTAGACAGCCATTGACTACAGTCGTTAGTCATTCGAAAAGTATTGGAAGGTCGTTGGTTGCCGGCACTCCGGCAGTCTCACGAGTTGGGTCAGTTCTAATTCTAACTGCTAATTAAATTCACGCGCAAAAAGCCTAATTCGGAAAATGGCAACCGAAACGCAAAAGGACACAAAAGTGCAAATAATAACTTAATCTAATAATAACTTTTGAATCAAAAGTTATTATTAGAAATTGGTGTCTTTGTTTCTAATTTTCTTGGCTTTATTGCCATCGACTTTCAATAATAACTATCATTCTTAAGTTATTTTGCACTATTTTGTGTTATTTTTTTAATAGACGTGATAAATGCGACGTAGCAGCTCACTAATCTTTGGGAATATTAGTAGTTTTTATATTTATACACAATATTGTAATAATGCTTAGACAAATGCAGTGGAAATGTATTTTATTTTACGGATTTTATCGCAATTCATAATTATGAATTATTATGATACCGCTAAAGACTATTGCCGGATTGATACTATTTGATGCTCTATACCTTGGCAATCCAAGCCTATCCATAAACTAGTTTCGGCCTTATAATCAATTCATTTGTTAATTTTGCTTTTACTTTCTTCTGCACGTTAATGATGTTAAATCGTTTTGTAATAGCAAAGAATGTAATAACAATGTTAATGAACTGTTTGTTTACTAGAGCGAGTATTGCTCGCACTAGTGTGACGTGGCATGACGCGGGATGAGCACACGAGTTCCAAATGCGACTGTATGACTTGCCTTACATCGTTAGGGTCAGCGCAGACAGAACGGAGCGCAGCCGAGAGGATTTTATTAAGGCGCTTGAAAATAAACTTTAAAATTATTACAATAAGGCGCATAAATGAATCCTCGCAAATCATCGAGGACACGCGAGCATTTTTTGTCAGGCTCAAGCATTTTAAATGCACTTTGTGTTTCATCGTTTTTGTCTTTTCGTTCTGTCTGCGCTGACCGTTACGCATAATGTTCATGATCGGAAGCTCCATTGTTTTATCTTGAAAGCTTGCTTCTCTATTTATTTCTGAGCAAGAAGTAATTTATTACGATCTTTGACAGCTTTCTTAGTAACTGTCGTCAGATTCAGTATTGAGCTGCAATGCAAGTGAAACTTGACTTTATCTACGGTAGGTAGCGTTAGGTAATCGTTTGCGAACCCGCGCAACGCGCTTATTTGAAGCATAATTATTATCACGAGTGCTTCGGTCGTTTGATCGGAACATTTTCCGCTCGCGTTGATCTCTTGATTATCCTAATCCTATTTATTTACCCTTCCGCTATCGGGGACGTAATACAATCATGTCCCCTCCCAGACAACGACGTTTCGCCTAATTCTGCAATGCACCGTGTACATATAACAGCCTAACGACAATAACCGCCGCTCACGATGTTATTTGACCTAGCATTCGCACGGAGTGGGGAACAAAATTGATTAAAAAAATTGATTGATCCAATATTGCCATTAAAATATACCTAATTAATGTTTTACCACCACGAGACTATAAAATAGATCGATCTACCGTTCTGTCTGTTAAAATCTGTGTTCGTTAAAATAAGTTTTAGATGTTTACAATGAGATCTGATAAACGAAATGCTTGTTATTATAATTAGATACACCTGAGAAGGTACTCGTACTGATAAGATGCCTTGTTTCCATGCCATGATGTACTTAAACATGATAATATGGCGCAATGCGTACCTTACTGTATTTCTGTTCCATTAATAATTATTTCATTATTTGCATTTTGGGTTATACCCGCCCCTATTGTAACACCCAGTCGTCCCTCCTGACATCATTGATCATCATTCCGTCCACAGTTTCCGCGCAATCAGCGTAAGTTGTCCACCCTTATAAGTCAGACAATTTCAAATTCAGTTCAATTGATAGTTTGGATGTTTGCTGGCTATAGGTAAAAGCTAGGTTAACGCAGCCGGGATCCTTTATACGAGTAGCTAGTTGGATGTGTATAAAGCTGCGAGTGTGTTCCTTGTCGCTATTGATAGTGTGCGATTCACCGCACCCCCCCCTTTGTCCTGCGTCATCATGCTCGGCTAGGCTATCTTCTAATGGGTACCTGTTGCTTTCTTACCTGTTAATCTCTCAAGTGTCTCCGCCACTACTCGAACGCGCTTCTTCCCTGTTATTGGAATATCCTTTACCTGGTTTCTAGCATGTACACCTAAGGTGTAATTGCGTAATTATGATATCATTGATCTTGGAATTCACCCTACTATACATATAGTCGTTTGCCGAGTGCCCGAAATACCTAGCCCCTTACGCGCGAACGGCTCTAAGTTAGCGAGCCACTGGCTCGTGTGTGTGCTCGTGCTGATCTCGAGGGTCAACCTGCGCCATTTCTGTTTTGTTCGCACCTCATTAAGTTTTTCTGCCACCTTTTAACGAACACGGCTGTAAACATGACCTTTTGCCCTCTCGGAAACAACTTCTTCGTTTAATCTACAATATTTATTTATCTATTTCTATAATAAATCTGTTGAAAAGTAGTTTTTATACACATGTCAGGTAGTCCAGTATCCTTGTCGCCTGATGAAAGTATCGGATAATTTGCGTCAAATCTGGTAGTACTGATTTTTGATTCGTTTATGATAAAGTGTGTCCAATGTCCAACGAATAATCCAAGTTTGAGGCCTCGAGCGCCTAACGCAACTTTATGAAAAATCTAAAAATCGCTAACTTTTTAAACTACGGACAGGAGACATAACAGACAAAAGAAATAGTCCAAAAAGCTGTGTGCACTAACGCCGGCAGACAGACAGGAGAATGGAGAAACAGTGGCACAAAAAAAAAATAGACGAATTGAGAACCTCCTCTCGTTGTTTGTTGTTTTAATTCGGCACTGCTTACCGGGGCTGCGTGGCACCATAACTGCATAGGTTTGGATTGCTTAGGACCTTAGACTTCCGAGTCTATGGTGCCACGGTATTTCTTGAAAAAGAATGTCCATGGAGTTTCTTGCTCATTCTCTCCATAAACAGATTTATGATTATATACTAAGACACCATTTTAGTACAGCAAGAACAAAGAGTGAGTTACGATGTTATTTCTTGCAGGTGTCCATATTTATGAAACAAAAAGCAGGAATTTCCCTTGTGATACATTTCAACTGTAACTAAAGACGTCTAAAGGTTGTAAGTGATGACCACATGAGTGCTTGCAGTGGTGCAAAAGGATGTATGGCTTACAAAATTAGCAGAACGATAGATGATAATTAATAAATACTGAGTTTCGGAATGGTCGAAAGGCCAATATTTAACCTACTGATAGTAGTTCCGGGTTTGTAAACGCACCCACGGGCCACGACACAAGAAAAAATACGAATGCGGGGCAACGTTTAAAAAAAAAAAACTTATTACTTTGCCTTTTTATTTGCCGAAACCGAACCTTCGGTCGGACACTAGCTGAAATTGCGTTGAGTGAAAACTGGAAGGCCGAGTCTCTGCTACGACACACCGACACAGTACATATGACGATAGATGAATTATATTTAGGCTCCTCTCAAATAGATAAATCTAGTTGAGTATTAAATATAAAATAATTATGTATGTGGCAGTGGCCATCGGAGTTCGCGTGGCGGCGCTCCAGTTATCGATCGGCTGCACCGGCTCACAAAGGGCTGGCTGGCGGCGCCTCGCCCCGCGCTCGTCTCCCCCCTCCAGGACCTCCCGCGCGCATGGATGTTCTTGTTGTTGTCAACATACCTAGCTTGTTGCACTATCTGGTCAATTTACGCCTATCTAATGGCCGTTTTTTGATCCTTTCTTACCACTGCAGGCGAAACGCCTCAACTTCTGCAATCCAAGTGTTAGGTACCTACAGGTTTTATGAAAAACCCACGTTCTGTTAAGTACAATTTAATTAAAAGGGGCAGCTAACAGATGACCACTTTCTGCTGAAATGCTGACAGCGACCGTTCACGAACATGACACATGATGTACAGCACCAGTCAGCTCAACCATTTCGAAGAAAACAGTCATTGCCTTGAAAGATAGATCAGTAATTAGGCAATTCGACGTTTCCTTATGTGGTATGTCATTACTTCCCAGAATTTGGTCCTTATTAGCGACGCTATCGGACGGGGTAATAATACTAATTTTCCAAATTCAGTCGGCTTTCCTACGATACGTCTTCCGTATGTGAGGTCGGGGGTGTCTCCTTCATATGTTCTGCCTCCTCCTCAGCTGGCATTATTGCTACAGAAGAATAAATCAAAATCAAAGAGTTCGTTTCTTGGCGACTGGATTAATGATTTACTAAAATCTAATGATAATGATGCAGTTTTATTTTACGGCTAAATCGGCCTTGTAACTCCTTTCAATATTTTTCTATATTCCACCTTTTATTCCGCATAGTTTCAGATATACCACTCCCAGTTGAAAAATACAGCCTGTTAGGAATATTTAATCTAAACGGGAAACTTTAGGTAGGTAATGTGTAAAATCATCTCATTGTCCTTAAATGTTTTATTATATACATAAGTGGTGAATCCTTCAACAAATTCATAAAGCGCACAGTCAATTATTACGCATGACGTACACAATAGAAGTTTACGTTTGTCGGAGGATTAAGGTGCGCAGCGGAGCGTGCGTGCGGCCACGGCCAAGGACGCGACAGTACTGCGCGTACAATGAGTGAGTCGTATTAATTTATCGAAACCGTTAAAAGAAACAGGTAACATCATATATCAGGTATCTCAATACCGAATAACAGTTCCCATTGTTTCGCCTGTTCCACAAACACCTATAACAGACAGCCGTAAGATAAGCTCCTCTATCTGAAATAGTTTGAAACATGCTCTTTTCTCTTCTGTCTCATGGTCACTGGAAGAGATAACATCTGGTCTCTGGAACAAGCTCTTTTCTCATCTAACTTATTTTAATACAAAGAGATAGCATCTGTTTTCTGGAGCGAGCTCTTTTCTCCTCTGACTGATTGTAATAGAATGAGATAGCATATGTTCTCTGGAACAAGCTCCTTTCTCCTGTGATTAATTGAAATAGGAAGACATAGCATCTATTGTCTGCCTGTCGCTGCTACTGATCGTTTCGGATCCACACACAAATTGTTTCCAATGGAAGCAGGCTGTTACTCGTATTTTAGAACAGCATTTTGAAACTGTTATTTCCATGGAACTGGAACTGATGAAACAGGTACCTAATTTAACCTGACGCGATCTGCAGCTACCTAGGCTGGCCTAGGCCTCGGTGGTATAGGTTGGCGGCCTATTCGATGTGCCGTGGGCCCGGGGGACTGCCAAGCTAACGAGTCAACATTTTGCACTTTTAAATTATGATATTTTGTTTCTAGAAAGTGCTACTCAGTTTCAGATCTTTTTCGAATTATACTCTCAAATGTAGAAAATATTCCATCTTGATCATTTGCCATTTTGAGAATAGGGCTATTAGAGAATTTGCCATTTTGAGTAACTTAATTGTCTTTTGAGTAACTCTGTTGCCATTTTGCGAATTAGGCTTTTTGCGCCTGGACCAAATATTCAACCTAAATTCTTATCAAATACCTTATGGTAATAACATCTTCCAAGTACACAATAAGCGGAAGATGCTCATTAAATAAAAGAACTACTGAACCAAACTGGATTATTTCTAACTACTTACATAATTATTATTTGAAGTAATACGTCTGTGTGTAAAATGCAATGAATTACGTGTTTTTGTGGCGGTTTTAAAAGCCAGCTCTTTATCTAAAGTTTATTGGAGTCAGTTAAAACTGACTCTGAATTTCGAATTGTTGGCTGCAAATTATAATTGAACATGTTTTTTGGATGATGAGGTAATTACGTTTGGTTCAATGTCCTTTTTTTTTTTTTTTTTTTTTTTTTTTTTTTTTTTTTTTTTTTTTAATAAAATTTCGCCCTAGTTGTTGGTCCTTCCTCCTCTATAATATATAACCCCAGTCTCCAGGATCCCACCGGTCCAACCAGACTACTTAAGAAATTAATTTCAGTCGCTAAGGCTTGAGAACGTAACAAACTTTATTCGGTGATCTTAACCAATACTTTAAACCTGTTTAAAGTATTGGTTAAGATCACCGTAGATATATCAATTTCGGGCACGCCGCAATAGCGGGCACGCCGCAATAGCGGCGATAAGACCCCTCTTTGAGGAGTGGCTGGAGAGACGTCACGGCGTCCTAAGCTTCCGCTTGACGCAGGTCCTCACCGGACACGGATGTTTCGGGAGGTACCTGTGTCTTATGAGAAAGGAAGAAACGCCTGGGTGTCACCACTGCGTAGATCGCCCGGAGGACACAGTCGAGCATACGGTGCAGGATTGCCCCGCTTGGGCGGAGCACCGACGTGTCCTCACGGCGGCGATAGGCGGAGACCTCTCGCGCCCAGCACTGGTCGCGGCCATGCTGCGGGGCGAGACGGAGTGGGAAGCGGTCGCCTCCTTCTGCGAAGCAGTCATGCTCGCGAAGGAGGAGGCGGGCCGCGTGAGAGAGAGGACAAGGTCCTCCCTCCGCCCCACCCGCGGTGGTGGACGCCCACGGCGTCGGACGTCGCAAGACGATCTCCGGCCACCGTAGGCGCGGGCATGCGGGCGGCGAGTAAAGGGCAACTCGCCGCCCGACCATGGACCATGCCCGGGTCGACGGCGCGTCGTGTTCCACGCGCGCCTCAAAGAGCTGTCAGCAAAATGACGGGGCCCCCTCTCAGAGGGCCAAAGCCTGCCGGGGTTGCGGGACTCATACCATCACCGTGACCCCGGAACATAAAGGGCTACTGAAGAACACCGTGGATTTTAGTCAGTACAAGTCTGACAGTACCTCTCGCCCTGCCCGGGGTGAGAGGTCTCATTTGATGATTTTACCACGTAAAAAAAAAAAAAAAAAAAAAAAAAAAAAAAAAAAAAAAAAAAAAAAAAAAAAAGATATATCAATTTATGATGGTGTATTCGCTATTGTTGGTTTCTCTCCGAGTAGTGTAATGGCACGGCGTGTATGTGTGTGCAGGCATGGTGACGGTGTCGGATGGACACTTC
The DNA here is from genome assembly GCA_028554685.1 of Agrotis ipsilon. NCBI lineage: Eukaryota > Metazoa > Arthropoda > Insecta > Lepidoptera > Noctuidae > Agrotis > Agrotis ipsilon. The sequence continues at coordinate 18,416,347 of CM052962.1, read as the reverse complement.
AACGTGAAGCCGCTGAGTCAGGAGTGGCGCACTCTGGTCGTCTACTACCTGGGGCCCACCTTCATCATCTTGATTTCGGCGCTCGTCATCGTCGTGCTGCCGCTAGCTGGGTAAGGCATATTTATTATTCGCTGCCGACTAATCTTTGGCTTAGTGTTGTTCGAACAGTCGATTGTTCATTCGCGAAGTGAGAGCTTTGTCAGCTACTAGCGTCTGTTAATTAAAGTAGCGTAAATGTTATGTTTCAGCCTTTTCTGGATCTGCTGGCACTGCTGCCGCATGGGGCGGCGGAAGCGCCCCTTCGACCGCAAATACGACGGGTGGATGAGGGGAATCCTGTCTATCTTACTCATAGTTCTACTCACAGCCTTTCTGTAAGCATAAAGGTTTTATTTGAATCTGAAGATCAACAGAAAGCTCTTTGTTAAACATGCTTGTGTGTGGTCAGGTTTGGTGTGGTGTGCGCGTTCGCGACGGACTCGCAGGTGGAGTCGGGCGCTTCGGAGTCCAGCGACACGATACGCATGGGCTTACGGGACGTCTACACCTTCTTCAACGAGACAATAGGCTGGACGCGCACGCTGCTCATCGACAACTTCAGCGAGTTAGAAGCTAACCTCGCTAAGCAGCAGAAAAGTGAGCATGAGAACCATGTCTTTTCAATATGAAAACTGTTATTTCTAATTTCAAAAACTATTCAAGCCTTTTTCAATAATAATTGATCTTATATAAATGTGTTGTGACGCAGCTTTCGGCTTAACGGCGTCGTGGAAGATGGGCGCATTCTCGCGAGCGGCGTCCGTGACCATACTCTACCAGATGGTGCAGGACCTCGATGCCGTGCGGGAGAAGCTCATCACTGTGCAGGCGCTCACCGCCACACTGCGCCTCAAGGCCGAGGAACTTAACACTGGTATTATTCTACTCATTACCTACAATCCACTTGATTTATGGGGTACCGAATCTAGGATAAGACGCATCTACGCGGCCCCCGTGACTTGAAATTGTATGAATTTCGGGTGTTGTGCAGGTCTCCGTAAAGTGAAGAATCAGCTGCTCCAGACGCTGGCCAAGTGCGACCAGCCCAAGTGTCGCGCGCTGCAGGAGAAGTACAAGATCGGCCAGCTGGACACCGAGATACAGTACAGCCAGGTATCCGCGCCTGCACACGACATGCCATCAATAGCTAAAGTTCGGTCAGAAAGCAGGATGAATTTCGTACATTGACCTATTATTACCTGTCTCTGTCATTCCCGCGTAAGATATAATGAGTCTCGCTTGCACAGATGTAATGGCCGTCATCATTGCGAGCATCTGTGCTTTCTGACCAGACTTTAGTCACTTACCTACTAACATTAAGCACCTCTTTTTACAAGACTTGGCTATCACTTTACAGTAAACTCTCCTTGACATGACGTATGAAATAAAATAACAGTCCTCTGACAAAAAGATACCCCAAATGTAACTTTTTAATCTAAATTGTATAATTTGTTTGGTTGAACGGGCTAATCTCAAAAAGTACTGGTTGTTGTAATTGAATAAATATTTTCGTGTTGGATAGTTTCTTTTTGAAGACACTTCTACTGACTTTAATATATAAATTGTTGTGAACTAATATCGTTGGACGTTTCACGCTAACTCATGGATAGATGCTGGACAAGTATTTCCCAACCGTAAGTATAATACATTCTATCTAACTGGAAAAATATATCAACAATTCAAACATCTACATTAAAAAGGACATTTTAAGTTATTAAGATTATTAATTGAGTTCACGTTTTGAAGAACAACTCATAAAACTATAATTATTAATGATTGTGTGTTGCAGATGCCGGACGTGTCGGAACTGCTGCACAACGTGACGGAACTGCTGGACAGCGGCATCAAGGAGGAAATGGCTGAAGGACAGCGAGCCTTCAGCGAACTACAGCGCAACATACAGCGCAACGTGGACCTGCGCGCACCCTCCATGTCGGAAATGTTGAGCAAGCTAGGTGCGTACACTACACACTACACACTACAGCGCACCATCCAGCGCAACGTGTGTATGTCAGTACTCAGGAAAATATATAGTGAGCTGTTTAGTGGTTCACTAATAATGCATTTTATTGTTTATTGCAGGCGGGATGCTAAAGAAGATGGCTTTGCAGGTCCAGGAAATAATAAACGAGGCCGACATGAAACTGCGCTCACACGAAAAGTACATCGACGACTACGAGAAGATGTACCGGGAGTACGGACCCTACCGCCGCTACGCCGCGCTCGCCGCCTCCTGCTCGCTGTTGCTGGTAGCTCACTCACTTTACTCACGTCACTCTCGACAAGCTCGAAACTTACCACTCACCTCATACATAACACACACCTCATTCACGTATGTGCTCCCTGAAAAAGTGAAGTAGACCTTTTAACAATGAATTGATCTGTTATGTTGGTTGAATATTTTCTCATAGGCGAGTCAGACAATCCAGCAATCGGAATGTATACAAAAAACGTTTTTTATACAAGGAATCGAAATCGAAGGATCGAATTCTGGAAAAAACGAACAAAAAACTTAATGAACATTTAGAATTTGAGGAAAAAACCTAATTTTTAATATACTTTAAACATTATTGTGATTCGATACTTTGATAGATTAAAAGTCCACGCCATAATTCCAAAGAGTATTGGTTTATGTCGTGCTTAGTGGTAATTTTAGGAATTTTATTTATTTTAAATAGGATTCTTTTTATAATAGCGAATATGATAGATAAGGTTAAGGCCTATTACATATTGAGAAATACCTAATTAACACCTCCACTATATGTTAGGTCGCATCTTCTAAATTATTTTAGTAATGTTCGAAGTAGTCGTCAAGTGGACGTGGAGATCCATGATTGCATAACTGTGTATTACCGAATCTTTTGGGCGCTATTTAGTGGAACATGTAGCCCACGTGGAAGCGCACTGTACGCGCCAATGAAACTGTACCTACTTGATATCTTGTATTTAACATGAAACTTGGTGAACGAGAACAATATTTGAAACTTAACATTATGATTTCGTAAAAAAATAGAATGTTCGTTTGCACTCTTTATAATTATGATGTGTGTGTGACAGATCATGTGCCTGCTGACCCTGGGTCTGATGTGCGGCGTGTGCGGCAAGCGGCCCGACGTGTACGGCGCCAGCGACTGCTGCAACAAGGGCACCGGCTCCAGCTGCCTGCTCTGGTACGTGTACAGTACATATGACGTGTGACAGATCATGTCTCCGTTGACCTGGGCTTCCACCTACCTGCTGTTCGCTTTTAGAGTCAGTCCCACACTACGCGCTTCCTAAACATCGTACAGTGATCAAATTAAGTCGAGTCTGTCGGCTGCGTCGACGCCGACGCCGCCTCTAGTTAGTCAACACAGTCTAGGTATTCTATAAATTGAAAGGCTGTCGGTTTGCAATTTTTTGAGAGCGGCCCAAAAGTCTGTAAGGTCTACTAGATAGGTAGTCGCTAGTAATCGGTCGGACAGAAAACATACCCCAACAAAATTATAAGAAGGCTAACAAACTTCAGAAGAAGAATAACAAATGCATATTATATGTCGTTCCAGCGGCATCGGGTTCATCTTCCTGCTGGGCAGCCTGGTGACGCTGGTGATGCTGGCTCACTTCGTGTTCGGCCTGGTGGCCACGCGCTTCGTGTGCGACCCGCTCATGTGAGTACGTTGCTGCGGCTGCTGCTGCTGCTGCTTCTGCTACTGCTTCTGCTACCGCTGCGGCTGCTGCTTCTGCTTCTGCTGCGGACTCTTGTAACCGCTCGTTTGTTCCACAGAGAACCGCGAGACAACCGGCTGATAGCGGACGTGGAGCGCATGGTGGACCTGGAGTACTCCATGTACAAGGTCCGCAGGGACCCCGACTTCAACCTCACCTCCGTCATCGTGTCCTGTCACTCCAACCAAACCGTCTACAGGGTATTTTATTTTATTATATTTAATTTTATTTCAGCCTAATTTATTCCGCCACTTTCTTTTTACTCTATAAGCGAGCTTGCAAATGGCGCGTCATGAAGCGTGCGATATCGAATCTATTGACGATTCTAATCGGACGTATTAAGGTAATGGAGCGATGCGATGCAATTCAACCGTGAACTATGAAAATGCTTACTTACCTTACTACTACAATGTAAAGTTTGCACAATCGAATTTAGAACAGAGAAGTTATATTTTCATTAGCACGTACAATCGTACATGCCATTCAATATCGAGCAGATCTTTTTATTATTCTTTAATGATAGGTTCGCGTTTGATTACTATCTCGCCTGATGGTAGGCGAAGATGTGGTCGACGTTGAATAGCAACCAATATTACCTTTGTTTGGTAGGTTGGGATTCCTTAACTGATGCTTGCCTAGAATTAACCTATTCACTTTTGACTTGAAAACCCAAAGTTTATAGCTGTCGGGCAGGGCTGGGCAAAATACATGCTTTGCTTTAATTGAAATACAAATTACAAAATACTATATCGCAAGTAATTAAAATATAAAATACAAAATACCTTTAAGTAAAGTATTTGAAATATAAAATACAAAATACAGTATTTTAGCTATTTGTAATTGAAATACAAAATACTAATTACAAATTACAAAATTAATAATTTAGACCAGCATGGGCTGAATGGCTGAAAAGTAGAGGAAATTCTTAACTTAAAATTCACAATTCGACGTTAATTTTTTTTGCGTTTTTTTAGCCAAGTTTGACCTACAGTCATAGCATACAGTCACGGTAATATAATCATACAGTACTCCAACTTCATACAAACGGACGAAAAGCGAGCTATACCTACGCGCCTCGATGTCGGGGCGCGCTCGGGGTGCAGACAGTCACGGCTGTACCGCAGTGTCGAGCGGACGGTGTGTTGGTTTTTTAACAGTAACCGCGTGTTTTTATCTCTAAAAATCAGTTCGAGTACATATCTAATAAGACGAGTAGTTTAATTAAGCTTTATATTAGAATGCGGATTTATTATACTTTAAAATTTAACAATAAAGCATTTCGTACGACTCAGTCGTGGTGCAAATATTTTTCGGTCTCAAATACTTCTATAATATATCGGACTTTATAAGCCCGATTTGTTTTTCAAACAAAAACATGATTTTTTAAATGAAATCTACCAATCAAAAAACAACACGCATTTTTATTGAACACTTCCTATTCATTATACAAAGTATTTCATTTATTTATATAAAAAAGTATATTTACAATCACAAAACCAAAATAGAAACAGAAAGTACGCAAAGGCAAATGTTATTAAAATGTTGTAGACGGGTAGCCCTAACGCATGTTTACGTACCGCGCGGCTGTAGGTATTTAAATCTGTCTGGCGGCCGAGTTACGCTACTGTATGATTATTATACTGTGATACAGTGTAAAGACGCCAGCGGGTCAGCCTGCCCGGATCTGTCAAATTTTATCAATAAAAAATAACCTTCCGTTATTACAATAAGGTTCAAAATTTGTGGAAGAAAGGATAATGCTCACGCTTCATAGAAAAAAAAACCCAGCTCCGGCAGAAACGAGTTGTATCTCACATTAACAATAGTATAGTGTCACATAATAATACTAGTAATGATCCGGATCCTTACTGGCTAACATTTAAAAATTGCCCGTTTTGTTACGCAGTTGTCCATATAAAAGTAGTTCGAAATAGTATCTTCCCCCATTTCTCAAAGACCCTGGGACCCATTTGGAAAATTCTATTTTTTATTTGAAAGGGAAACTTTTATAATACAGATCAGAAAAAAAAGAAACATTTTCCAGAATTGGTACTTACACTTAAAAAAAAATGTCTGACCTTTTGATTACAGCACCACCTGGAAAGTATACCCTTTCAAACAAAAAAAGAATTTCCCAAATCAGTAAAGGCATCTTTGAGAAATAAGGGAACGAACTACTACTACAAAGGACTCATTCGTCAACTCGCCTGCAATTAACTCGCTCGCTAGGGCGAGTTGGCACCTTCCGATTTTACCTATTTTTGTTGTCGTCAACTCGCAACTGACCGAAAAATGGTACAGTCATCTATAAAAGTGTTATAATACATTAATATAGAAACCTACTTTATAGAATGAGGCGCTGTAAGATTTGAGTTTGAATATTTGAAAACGTACCCACGATATAGGAGAAATCCCAAGTGTGGGGCAAAGACACCTTGTCAACTATCTGGTATTTTATATTAATTGTATTTTTGTAAAAACAGTGTAAGATACCTGTATACTATGAAGTACCTTTGTTTAATTATTTAAATACCTCCTTTTCGTGCAAGCCTAGTACTTTTGTGATAAATAGATTTTGCCCAAAACTTGTATGTTGAGACAGAACTGTTAAAATGAAAAATACCACCTTGATTTTATGCAGTCCTAGTACATTTTTGGGTATTGAGTATTCGCCAAAAGAAATTTTTAGTTTTGAAGACCGTTCGTTGAGCGGCATGAAAACCTTCAGCATGATTCTGTGCTCCTAGTACTTTTTGTTCTAATTCCTCATTTAATTTCGGCACCAAAACCTTCTTCATGATCCTGTTCTCCTGGTACTTTCTGATTATTTCACATTGAATTCTAACTTATGAGAAAAATCATTATTACATAAGTCTTTGTGCTTATATTTTATTTATGATCTCAAAACAACTCCGCCCCTAAAACGACCCACTGGCCCTCAATTAACCTACTTTACACGTTTAGTGTCATAAAAGTGTGAAGAAGGTTTAATTAAATTAAATGTTAAATTTATAGAAACACTTTTGTAGACGACTGTAAATACGTCAGATTTTCGCTTAGTTGCGAGTTGACGACAACAAAAATAGGTAAAATCGAAAGGTGCCAACCCGCCCGAGCGAGCGAGTTAATTGCAGGCGAGTTGACGAATAAGTCCTACAAAGTACTTCTTGTATGGGCGACTGAATAACAAAACTGGCAATTTGTACATGTTTGCCAGTAAGGATCACGATAATACCCGGTTATTATTTTATTTATTACTCTATACTATAGTTAATTTGAGATACAACTCGTTTCTGCCGGAGCTGGGTTTTTTGTGAGCATCCTCTGAGGCTTGATGTGCTGACGTCAGTACGTAACAGGTGTAGTCTTGCCAAGTCTAATTAGCTGCTTTACCATCATTGGAGATAGTGCAGTGACGGTAAATGAAGTTTAAATGTATTTTATTAAAATGTATTTTGGAGCCTCATGTATTTGAAATACTAATTACAAAATACTTCGTCTTCAGGTATTTGAAATACAAATTACAAATTACTTTTTAGGGAAGTATTTAAAATACAAATACAAAATACGTATTTGTATTTCAATTACGTATTTTAATTACAAGTAATTCAAATACTGCCCAACCCTGCTGTCGGGAAACATAGACCGCGGCAGCGAATTCCACTCCTTAGTTGTGTGTATAATAAAAGTATTTTCTAAGAAATATAGATGTTAACTTGTGTGCATTTGTGGCTACTTATGCAACTCATTTTTGTTTCTGATTCTTATTCTAGAGCTATCATTGATCAAAGTGAAAATCAACACAATTTCAAATTGAAGCTTCTCTCAGTTGACCGGATCATCACGTTGGCCACCGGCCTCGTGCTCGAGCAAGGTTGCTTTTGCATTTAGTGGCCGACATAGTTCAAAATACGCTGTAGACAAAAAGTAAATCGTATATTAACATCGACTTGGGAAAGGACAGACTTTGTACGTTTGGCTCTCGATAATATTCGGAGCAGCTGCCTCCAGCATCACATTTCGAATACATTTTATGAGAACACCATGGAGGATGACTATAGAACATGTAATTGAAAGTTCCTCTCTCATCGTATCGTAGACCCTGCACCTGTGGCGCATGATCAGAATGCAGACGTTGCGCACCAAGCTGGAGGAGGAGGTGGCGCGACGGAGTGCCGAGCTGGAGGCATCCGCGCCTGCAGCAGCACACACCATCACCATCCTCAGACCAGCAGCACGGGACAAGCTGCGGCAGCTGGCCGACACCGGCCTCTCCGACTTCGACTTCGACAGGATCCTCTCGGCGGTCAGTACTAGTCCACGTCACCATCCTCAGACCAGGAGCACGGGACAAGCTGCGGCAGCTGGCCGACACCGGCCTCTCCGACTTCGACTTCGACAGGATCCTCTCGGCGGTCAGTACTAGTCCACGTCACCATCCTCAGACCAGGAGCACGGGACAAGCTGCGGCAGCTGGCCGACACCGGCCTCTCCGACTTCGACTTCGACAGGATCCTCTCGGCGGTCAGTACTAGTCCACGTCACCATCCTCAGACCAGGAGCACGGGACAAGCTGCGGCAGCTGGCCGACACCGGCCTCTCCGACTTCGACTTCGACAGGATCCTCTCGGCGGTCAGTACTAGTCCACGTCACCATCCTCAGACCAGCAGCACGGGACAAGCTGCGGCAGCTGGCCGACACCGGCCTCTCCGACTTCGACTTCGACAGGATCCTCTCGGCGGTCAGTACTAGTCCACGTCACCATCCTCAGACCAGGAGCACGAGACAAGCTGCGCCAGCTGACACTGGTCTCTCCGACTTCTTCGGGTATCGAGAGATCTGTGCGTTCGATGTTGATAAATGAAATAAAATAAAATGATTGTAAAATGTGGTGAATTTTCAGTTGGAGACCAACATGACGTCACTAGCCCTGGACCCGCTGGCCGCGCAGCTGAACAGCACGGCGCGCTCCCTGCAGCAGCCACTGTTCCAGGCGGAGGCCGCGTCCCTCAGGAGGGCGTCCGCCACGCTCGACCAGCTGCAGCGGCAGGTGCTGCGCCCGATGACGGACGTGGCCGACAGACTCAACGTGAGAGGCAGCACACACACCACACACACCACACACACCACCACACGTGCCCGTCCGCCACGCTCGACCAGTGCCAAGCGGCAGGGGCTGCGCCCGATGACGGACGTGGCCGACAGACTCAACGTGAGAGGCAAGCACACAACAGCGCACACACACCACAAACACCACCAACACGTGCCCGTGCCGCCACGCTCGACCAGCGGTGCAAGCGGGCAGGTGCCTGCGCCCAGTGTACGGACCGTGGCCGACAGAACTCAATCGTGAGAGGCAGCACACCACAACACAACACCACAAACACCACCACAACGTGCCCGTCCGGCCACGCTCGACCAGCTGCATCGCAGGTGCCTGCGCCCGATGAGCGGACGGGGACGACAGACTCAACGTGAGAGGCAGCACAACACACCACATCAACAACACCACACAACCACCACACGTGGCCCGTCCGACAGCTCGACCAGCTGCAGCGGCAGGTGGCGTGCGCCCGATGACCGGGACGTGGGCCGACAGACTCAACGTGAGAGGCAGCACACACACCACACACACCACACACACCACCACACGTGCCCGTCCGCCACGCTCGACCAGCTGCAGCGGCAGGTGCTGCGCCCGATGACGGACGTGGCCGAACAGACTCAACGTGAGAGGCAGCACACACACCACACACACCACACACACCACCACACGTGCCCGTCCGCCACGCTCGACCAGCTGCAGCGGCAGGTGCTGCGCCCGATGACGGACGTGGCCGACAGACTCAACGTGAGAGGCAGCACACACACCACACACACCACACACACCACCACACGTGCCCGTCCGCCCACGCTCGACCAGCTGCAGCGGCAGGTGCTGCGCCCGATGACGGACGTGGCCGACAGACTCAACGTGAGAGGCAGCACACACACACACACACCACACACACCACCACACGTGCCCGTCCGCCACGCTCGACCAGCTGCAGCGGCAGGTGCTGCGCCCGATGACGGACGTGGCCGACAGACTCAACGTGAGAGGCAGCACACACACCACACACACCACACACACCACCACACGTGCCCGTCCGCCACGCTCGACCAGCTGCAGCGGCAGGTGCTGCGCCCGATGACGGACGTGGCCGACAGACTCAACGTGAGAGGCAGCACACACACCACACACACCACACACACCACCACACGTGCCCGTCCGCCACGCTCGACCAGCTGCAGCGGCAGGTGCTGCGCCCGATGACGGACGTGGCCGACAGACTCAACGTGAGAGGCAGCACACACACCACACACACCACACACACCACCACACGTGCCCGTCCGCCACGCTCGACCAGCTGCAGCGGCAGGTGCTGCGCCCGATGACGGACGTGGCCGACAGACTCAACGTGAGAGGCAGCACACACACCACACACACCAACACCACACCCACAACGTGCCCCACGTCCGCCACGCTCGAACCAGACCTGCAGCGGCAGGTGCTGCGCCCGATGGACGCGACCGTGGCCGACAGGACTCAACGTGAGAGGCAGCCACACCACCACACACACCACACACACCACCACACGTGCCCGTCCGCCCACGCTCGACCCAGCTGCAGCGGCAGGTGCTGCGCCCGGATGACGGACGTGGCCGACAGGACTCAACGTGAGAGGCAGCCACCACCCACCACACACACCACCCACACACCACCACACGTGCCCGTCCGCCACGCTCGACCAGCTGCAGCGGCAGGTGCTGCGCCCGATGACGGACGTGGCCGACAGACTCACGTGAGAGGCAGCACACACACCACACACACCACACACACCACCACACGTGCCGTCCGCCACGCTCGACCAGCTGCAGCGGCAGGTGCTGCGCCGATGACGGACGTGGCCGACGACGTCAACGTGAGAGGGCAGCACACACACCACACACACGCCACACACACCCTCACACGAACGTGCCCGTCCGCCACGCTCGCCACGCAGCGGCAGTGCTGCGCCCGATGACGGACGTGCCGCCGACAGACTCAACCGTGAGAGGCAGCACACACACCACAGCAAACCCACACAACCACCACACTTCGCCCGTCGCCACGCTCGACCAACTGCAGCGCAGGGTTCTGCGCCCGATGACGGACGGGGCCGCAGACTCAAACGGGAGAGCAGCAACACACACCACACACAACCACACACCCACCACCTGGCCCCGTCCGCCACGCTCGGCCAGTGCAGCGGCAGGTGCTAGCGCCCGAATGACGGACGTGGGCCGACATACCAACGTGAGAGCAGCAACACACACCACCACACCAAACACACCAACACACTGCCCCTTCCAGCCATCGCTCGACCAGCCAGCGACAGGTGCTGGGCCCCGATGACGGACGGTGGCCGACAGGCGCGAACGTGAGAGGCACAAACACACCACACACACCACAACACCACCACACGTGCCCGTCCGCCACGCTCGACCACTGCAGCGGCAAGTGCTGCGCACGATGACGGACGTGGCCGACAGACTCAACGTGGTAGGCAGCACACAAACCCACAAACACCACACACACCACCGACAGACGTGCCGTACCGCCACGCGCGACCAGCTCATAGCGCAGGTTCTGCGCCCGGATGACGGACGTGGCCGACAGACTCAAAGTGAGAGGCAGCCACAACCACCAAACACACCACACACAACCCACCACACGTGCCCGTCCGCACGCTCGACCAAATCACTGCAGCGCATGGTCTTCGTCCCTAAGACGGACTTGCCGACAGACGTCAACGTGAGGGCAGCACAACACCACCACACACACCACAGCACGACCACCACAGCTTTCCCGTCCGCCACGCGCGACCAGCTGCATGGCCATTGCTGCGCCCGATGACGGACCGTGCCGACAGACTCAACGTGAGAGGCAGCACACACACCACACACACCACACACACCACCACACGTGCCCGTCCGCCACGCTCGACCAGCTGCAGCGGCAGGTGCTGCGCCCGATGACGGACGTGGCCGACAGACTCAACGTGAGAGGCAGCACACACACCACACACACCACACACACCACCACACGTGCCCGTCCGCCACGCTCGACCAGCTGCAGCGGCAGGTGCTGCGCCCGATGACGGACGTGGCCGACAGACTCAACGTGAGAGGCAGCACACACACCACACACACCACACACACCACCACACGTGCCCGTCCGCCACGCTCGACCAGCTGCAGCGGCAGGTGCTGCGCCCGATGACGGACGTGGCCGACAGACTCAACGTGAGAGGCAGCACACACACCACACACACCACACACACCACCACACGTGCCCGTCCGCCACGCTCGACCAGCTGCAGCGGCAGGTGCTGCGCCCGATGACGGACGTGGCCGACAGACTCAACGTGAGAGGCAGCACACACACCACACACACCACACACACCACCACACGTGCCCGTCCGCCACGCTCGACCAGCTGCAGCGGCAGGTGCTGCGCCCGATGACGGACGTGGCCGACAGACTCAACGTGACGCAGGACAAACAAGTAGCACGTGCTGACACACGTGCTCACACATCACACAACCAGCCACGTCACGGGCTCACACTCGACACACACGCTCGCTCACACACTCGCTCACACATCCGCTCCCACACTCGCTCACTCACACGTGTTGCAGGTCACGGCGCGTGAGCTGCGGGATGACCTGCGCTTCAACCATTCGTCCCTGAAGGAAGCTATCACGTTCCTGATGCACGAGACCAGCGAGGGCGAGGCCTTTCTTAACGACATGAGCCGCCGATTTGACAGCGGAGTGAGTATTTATTCCCCAAATTACTTCTAAAATCACACGTAGCGAAGTACAAAATATGTTAAGGGTTTATTTGAAATTGAACATTGAGGTCCGCTATTAGTATTATATTGAAAATACAAATATATGTGGTGTGTGATGTTTTTTCAGCTTTTCTCCTATCTGGGGAAGGAAGTTATGAAGCAATTTGAGAAGTACTTGTCGAATCTGGAGAGCACGTTCCTGGACAGAGGTGCGCGCTGCGGCCCGCTGTCCAACGCATACAACGTGTCGCGCGACGCCTTCTGTGCCAAGGTGCTGCTGCCCGTGGTACGTGTGCTACACTATACTATATCTAATAACTGTCGTACTGTAAACACTCACATATGCTTCTGGTAATGTTGTAAAGTCTAACATCTACTAGGCCTCATTAGTAAGTCCAGTATAGTCCAACGAGCTATGGAGAGGGCTATGCTCGGAGTCTCTGCGCGATCGATCGACTCAAAAATGAGGAGATTAGTCGACGAACCAAATTAACCGACATAGTACGTCGAATCAGCAAGTTGAAATGGCAGTGGGCCGGCCATATAGCACACAGAACTGATGGCCGATGGGGCCGTTATGTTCTCAAATGGAGACCACGCTACGTGTTCAGTGACTGAGACTGACTTGGGGTTGCTGACTGCTGGAGCTCGCGGACAATCGCGCGTTGCGGACCTACCTACCTAATACGGTATTGTGTTAAAGGTCAACCGTAGGAACTAGTGGGTTCTTAGCCAATCAAATCAGATTGTTATTTCCTCTTCTCCCAAACCTGGATGACTAATCAGGTGATTCTCGAACTCACAAAATCTGGGTGACGTTTGTTTTCCCGGTACACACGGCATTAAAATGTTGTAAGACGGCAACTGGCGGCTCATAGTGTTGTGTGATGTTCCAGCACGGCTACTGGATGTCCCTGAGCTGGTGCGTGCTGCTGCTGCTGCCGCTGCTGCTGCTGGCGCCGCGCCTGGCCCGCCTGTACGGCCGGCCCGAGCCCTACCCCGGGCCCAGGCAGGACAAGTGAGTGCACACACTACCATAACCCTTTATCTCATTTTCAAAACATTTTCATTTTCATAATGTTTCGTTTTTTAACTATAAAATATGTATTTCAAACTTGATCGGTTTTAAAATACCAACACAAATGTTCTATCCCACGAAAGGTGATTTCTCAAAATTTGGTTGACTTGTCGTCTAGTACAACCATAATTTGGATTCTATCGGTTTTTTTTTTTTAAATCGCTGAAACACTAATCAAGTACTTAATAGGCTATTTGACAACATTTAAAGTAATCCTCAAATTGTGGTCATCATATCAGATAATAGCGTAAAAAGACATATTTCACTTTATTTTAAACAAAGATATGTATATATTCTAAAAAATTAACGACGCTTAGTATTTAATATTTGTCTGTGATGAAATAGCTCGTGATGCAAGTCAGATGTCATCACACACAAGTAAACGAAGCTGCCTTAACTTATTATTCTTCGTTTTCGGGTGTTGAAATCGATTTTAGTGCTTTTATAACATCTTTTTCTTCTTTGGGATTTGTTTACTTCCACTACACACCATTTTATCAAATATAAGATAAATTAATTATAAAATTCGCTTCAGCTGCAACTTCGTACGCGCATAACGTATTTAATCGTTCCTGTGGGAATTTTGGGATAATACTACCCTATGTCCATTCTCGGCTTTCAAATTACCTTCGTACCAAATTTCATGCAAATCGGTTCAGACAGAGTTACTTTCGCATTTATAATATATGTAGGGATTCTGCAACGATTTATCGACGGCCGGTTTATCTTTGGACGTTTCGTCGACAGGAGGATTCCTTTATGGTCGTTTCACCGATAGACTCTTTCACCTTTTGATTGAATCGTCCTATCGGCGAAAAGTCAAAAGGTGAAAGAGTCTATCGGTGAAACGACCATAAGTGAATCGTCCTGTCGACGAAACGTCCAATGGTGAACCGGTCGTCGGTGAATCGTTGCAGAATTATTAGTAGGGATTACTTGCGTGTGACATCCCATGTGACCAACACCATTACAGGTTCAGTGTTTTTGCAGTGTTTTAGAAATTCAAACTTTAACATTATGTTTTATTCATAATACAGTAAATCTCTTGTTAATAAAGAATCATTTTAATTGGTTTCTCAAAAATAGTCAAATAGCCTTACCTACGTGAGATAGAACATGGTGTAGTATCTGATTGATTCTTTCATTTTCTGACCTATTAAATTTGAGACACAATTTCACGTCCTAATGTTAAATAACCACTTAAACGCATCAAGATTGAAAAGTATGCAAATAAGGTAATGAAGTGCTATGTCGTGCTTACCTTACTTGTTCAGTTCCGTGTTGATCTCGCTGTCGCTGCACACAACACGATCACAAGTGAGTGCGCACACTCATGACGCGACGCGAGCGATGCCGGTCGGTTACCGACTCAAATCGCACTATTGTAGTAATTGAACGATGCAATTCTACTAGGTTACCTACAAATTTTTTTTATGCCTAGAGTGGCGGTTAGGATTTTTTCCTGCTTCGTGGGTGTTTACAAACATTGATACTCACTTAAACAAACGCCCGGACACGAAAATCTACTTGTTGGATAACCAACAAGTGTCACGGGCTCGTACGAAACAAAATATTTGTATAAACAAATATTTTGTTTCGTACGAGGTATTAAACCCGTGACACGCGCAGTATAGTGACCATTTTGAATTATGCTTTTAGAAATTTGTAATTTTGGGAACTTTTGCGACTCGGTTGCCATTTTGAGAATTAGGCCCTCTGTGACCTAAACTGTTTGAGGGAGCTGTGAACAATATGTGAACCCATGCAACTCAAACACATTTTTTTCTTTATCTGGGCGCACGTTTGTACAATATTTGAGTGATGTCAGCAATCGATGCAAGTCTGTATCGCGTCGCGTCATGAGTAAGACATGTAAAAAGATGTTTTAGACATGCTAGTAACATGCATGTGTTGTGTGGTGCAGCGAGTGAGCTCGGTACACGGACTGCTGTCAGACGCAATGTAATCACAATCATCGCGATTATTTCCAACATTTGGATAGTGTGCTGCAGTACTCGAGTCAGAGTTGTGATTGCAATGCGATGTGAAGCTAAGAGATCACCCAGCGACCACCGTCATGTGTCGCTCGCAGCCGCAGGTCGCAGGTCCGCACCGGTCGGCTGCGAGCGACTCTGTTTACTTCTCAGTTGTTTGCTTTGGTTTCTGAGTTCTGTTCGACTAATTTTCATCGTTTATTTCTTGTTTTTATTTGAGAGCTGTGTTAACATTGATTTGTTGATTTAGAATGAGTTTTTCGGTGTGTCTATTCGTTATGTTTGGGTTAGTATTGCACCTCCCGCCCCGCGTCCCGCCGGCCACAGCCCGCAGTCGCTGTCGGCGCGGCGACACGCACTAGATCTTGTTGTTTTAATGCCAACTTTTGCTTTGCCCAACTTTAATAATTGATATTGGATCCGTGAATAAAATATATCTTCAGATATAATTCGAAAGAGAAATCTGAAATATGTTGTGAAATATTATACATATTCTGCATAAAGTTGGTACACAAGTCGGTATCAGTGCCAACACATCCGGTGTTCACACTGTTCAATACGATCCAATTTTAATTATGAAATTAACATAAACTGGTTTTATATCTTATATTCTTATCGCCAAGCAAAATTGGTTCTTATTTTTTGTTAGCAGAGTATGAAACTAAATATTTTCGTTTGTACATTATGCAACCATTCACCGATGACCGATTCATCATTGGACGTTTCGCCGACAGGACGTTTAATTTATGATCATCTCATCGACAGACTCTCTGACGGACTTTTCGCCGACTGGACTATTCGTTTATGACTGTTTCATCGACCGACTCTTTCACATGCAGACTTTGTCTTTGCTCTTACCATCTACGGAGAATCTTTTAGACAAGCGTTATAACAAAAAATGCGTCCCTGCGTCCTCCAAAGTAACCTGCGAGTGTTTGACTTGGGGCAATCAGCCGCTCGACCAGATACAGGCCTGAGTTGGCGGCACCGTGTGCTACGCTGCAATTAAAAGAGGTGCGATTGTTTACTGAACGGCCACACCGATGCGATGTGCGGTGATTCTCCGTAGATTGTACCATAAAAAGAGTCATAGGCTAACCGTCGCCGCGTCGTGTCGGCGAAAAGTTCGTTGTTGAAAGAGTCTATGGATGCAACGGTCATAAATGAATCGTCGCATGATGAATCCGTTATCGGTGAATGGTGCATAGATCGAGTTTAGTCACTGTACTAAGAAGTAGGTTGTGCGGTTGAAGAGCTATCGTTGCGTCGTAGATAAAGGGCTACTTGTTGAAAATACCTACAATATAACTAAACACAATGGCGTTCATAGCACCTTTAAGCTTTTCTTCCGAAGTTACGAATGAAAATATGTAGAGTTTGTTTTATTATTATGTTTTTGTATTGGTTTGTTCACTTCATTGCCATCCAGCGTAGTTCACATCGGGGGTGTATGGGGACCTAGTTTCGCTAACATAAAAGACTGTTCTTACACTGGGAATCACTGAGTTCGGGTATAACAGTTCAGAGAAATTCCAAAATGTATAAAGAAAAGTAATGTTTGATAATTGAGAGTGGCGCGAGCTCTGTGCGCTAGTGGTAGGGTGTGCTGGTCGGTCTGACGGTGCGTGTTGTTGGCAGCCGGTATGAGGCCATGAGCGAGCCGCGCGAGCAGCCCGCCCGGCCGCGCGCCCCGCACGGTACGACACACACACACACACACGCAGCGCGCTCTTCGACCGCTAGCGGCTTGCACGTGTTCCCCGTAGTATCCAGGACCCCGCAGTGTTCCTTGGACTATAAACACCTCACACAACAATACAAACTCGTACTTGTACTAATATTACAACTATTCCATCAAAAATAATTAAAGAGATGATGTGTATTCTAATGAACACTGTGGCTTCCCTGCGACCTCGTCGAGTTGTTGTTGTATGACTAAGAACAGGAATCTGTTTGATTGTATTAGTCCGAGGTAGGCATGCATCGCTATCGCATTCGTTGCTTGCGGTCGCGGGTTACGCCGATGTACCGCTTGAATGTAACCCGCAATATAATGGAAACATGTAGTAGTTAATTTTTATTTGCAATGTTGTAAATAATATCGTTTGTTGTTTGTGTCGTTCCGCTTTGATACGTCCCCTCAGTTTAAAAACTCAAGTATTATTGAAAACCAGTCGATTCAGAAACAGGCACATGAGGTGTAGCAAGGTGATCGTGAACAGTACAAGAAAATAGTCTAAAGAAAAATTAACCTCCTCTTCCATCTTGTTGCAAGTTGTAACAATGATGAACAACGATATTCCATAGGAACAGTGTGTGGTCTGCTCCCCACTGTCGCACACGGGCCACACACTGTATGTTAGCGACGTGTGGCGCTCGAAAGTCTCTGTTAGGCCATTTCCAACTGTATAACGTAGAAGCGAAGGTTTTGTTTTAATTGTTATGTTGCGCGCTGGGTCGCGTACAGGTGCTGTACACGCACCGGGCATGAAGTGAGCACTCTTATTTTAGTTCTTTAGTTTCATTTTCCTTGTTTTTATTATTTTAGTTGTATCATCCAGTCACATCCTTCATACTTTTAGAAAGTAATTTTCATATTAACAATTAATTAAATTGTAGTAATATCTTCAGCATTCTTAAAACATCGTGTTATTGTATCGAATTCAGATGAGTTATGCAATGTTTTAGAATAAATGATTTTGATGTTAGAGCTATTAGGGGTCACAGCATCTTTATTCTTTGGACACTCACCTCGAACAACCTAATTCCCGAAATGTAAGATGATCCGTCGGTTGATCGTGGACCTGTTCAGTTGTGATGTGTGAGTGGTAGTGTCGTCCGCTGACCGACTGTCTGTTGTCTGTTGCAGCGAGTATTTGTATGACGCGTACGCGGACCGCGATAACGTACCCCTTGCCAAGTAAGTGCCCCGTGCCGTCTGTGCCGCCACCTCCCAGTACCTCCCAGTACCTCCCAGTACCTCCCCGTACCTCCCACCTCCCAGTGCTCAGTGCACGCCCGCTTGCATGATAGTACCGCTTCTTATTTTCTGTTCTGATGTCAACTTATATGCATGTATGTATATGTGCCGCTTGTAACGACCCCATGTAAATACGATATAGCGGCCAATGAATGAGTAACATAGTTGTAACTTAGTTTGCTAATGATTGTACAAAATGTAGGGTCAGTGATGCAGCACGAGGGAGACGTGGCATGATAGTGTGGCCGGTAGTGACAGTGTGCGCATGCTACGTTACACATGCTCTGTTAGCGTTCTGTTCAGTTCAGTTCATTATGTTCATATTATTTTAACGACGGTCGGTCATGATCACACTGTACAGGCGGCTACTGTTACCGGTAAATAAACTCGGATTGAACTTCCAGTCTACGACTCGCAGATCGAACTCTTATGAAACGCGATTCACGTTCAAAGTTAACGAGTCGGTTTATCTACCGGTAAACACTGTTTCGGAGAACCTCGTCCCGGTCACTAAACATTGTGGTGGCGCCCAGCGGCTCCAAGCGCAGCACGCTCGACATCGAGGGCAAGATACAGGAGTGGCGCACGCGCAGCCAGCCGAGTGCACCGCCCGAGGCGCCCGGCCCCGCGCTCCCCGCGCTCCCCGCGCCCACCCGCGTGCTGCTGGCGGGTGACGACGTGGTGTGTCAGCTGCTGCCGCCGCCCGCGCTGCTGGACGACCTGAAGACGCGGCTGGACCAGAAGGACGAGGACAACGAGTCCGGCATACACGAGTCCGAGTAACTCACTGGGGCCGCCGCCAGCTGGCGATTGTTTTATAAATTATTCGAGTTTGTTTGAAGGATCCCGCAGGGTTTCATTTTAGCCAGCACACATAAAATTCGACCAATTTTTAGTAGTGGTTAAAAAATGGATTTGTCTTCCGTCGTTAGCCGTGTTTATAAAAGTTTTATTGTTCACTTTCAGATGTCGTTTGTACCTTAGTACGTTTTGATAAAAATACTTTTGACGATCAATGTGTTTTAGGACTTGTAAACTTTAGGATAAAAAATGTCCATTTTTACTGATTAACTCATATCAATGATTAATATCTTTGTATAATTGTTTACCATGACATATTAGCATAGCTAGGCTTCGCTTGATCGTTTCGAACGAGAACGTCCATTCGCTAGGTATACAACCGCTTCTGCCTCGCCGCTGTTTGTGACGAGCGTTGGCTGCTGGACGAGAACGTGTGTGACACAGGTACTGACCTGACTGTACGATCGTTACTCTCACAACAACTCGTCACAGTGACACACAGATCATGGTTTTAACCAAATATGGTAGTAATCCATACGCCTTCTCCGCTCAAGCTTCCGACTCCTAAGTACTTAACAGTTGGTTTCGCACTCGCTAAGTGGCCGCAAATTGATAAAACGAGCCAATGTTTGTCCAAACATTTGAACCCGTATACTATATTGCAACGCTGGTACAAGTAATATTGATGTCTCTATTTTGTATAAGGTCGTACTGTAGCGTCGTAGTGTCGTGATGTTGACCCACAGTTGTGATACGACTGCACGGTGCACAGCCTGTGCGGCGTCCTCATACATTGTATGTTTATTATTGGCAGAGTGAAGTGCCACATTAGCTAATGATGTATTGTACGGACTCCAGCATTCCAACCTTCCTCAATCTGTCAAATTTAATAGATTTTCAACCTTATCACAGTAGTGTAAGGTTAATTTTCGATTGGTAAAATTTGTCAGGTTGTGATAAGTTGACCTGCTGGCGTCCGTACGTTCAAAGTAAATTAATTAAAACTACTTAAAAGGCTTTTTTAAAAGGCAAGCTTTATATAATAATTATTATAAAATCGAATACTTCCTCGAATTTTGCTAGTATGTATACCTATTGTGAAGCATTTTAAATTTTTGATGACATAAATGTTAGTAGGTAAGAAAATTTCTACAAAATATTGTAATAGTAGATTTTTCACCTGTTTCTATTAATATAGTATTAATATTAACGATACTGTCTACAGCTATACGTATTTAATATTCATTCAAAATAATGCAATAACTAAATTTCGTAAATAGAAATGTACACTGCAGTGAATTGATGTGGTTACAAAGTGAGACATAGTACACGACAGTTCTGCGACTTATTTCTGAACTACATCTGTGACTCATCGTGGGCTTGCATTTTGGCATTGCTCCATGATGCCAGCGTCGTCTCATTAAATCATAATCTGTGACGTCGAACATCAACTAATTAATAATAATTGAATATATCATAAAATAAGTGTTAGATTGTAGTTATTTAACAACATATCCATGTTTTCACATCTTAATGTGTATTGTAAGGTAACAGTTGTTAGTGTGTAGTCGGCAGCCGGTGCCACGTGCGTGTCGCCTGACGTTACTCGGACTGGTGTGCGGCCGCCTCCTCTGCGGTAACATTCGCCACTAACCCTTATTTACTAGGGGACTTTACCCATGACGCGATTTGCAATTTCTACTTATAAAAAAATGAAAATCGACCTTGCTACTAAACAATAATGATGCAATTCGATTGACTTGACGTCGTCGGGGCGATCGTGTTTTGTTTTTCATCTACCCGTAGATAACAACGTGTTTTATGTCGTATGTCGTAGTGGTAAGGTTGATTTTCACTTGTAGTTGGAATCGGTCGAATTCTGCGCATCGCGTCATGGGTAAGCTCCCTAAGTACGCTTGTATTTGGTGCTTTACTTTATATTTTGTAGTGTGCTTGTTACTTCCATGGTTAGCTCTAACCTTACGTGTGCTCCTTTGAAGTGACGCACTAATGATATGAAACGCTCAATGTTTCCTCACATTACGCTATCTTCGTGATTGTTAGCGCTCCTGCACACGATGCCGCCACCGCGCCGACGCTGCACAGCTACACTGTACACACGAGTCGCGCGAAGACACTGCACTGCACTTTTTAAGAAACTATCATGGAAAGTTTTAACTAAACTTATAAACGTTTCGTAATCAAAACTTTCCATGATAATTTCTTAAAAAGTTATCCATGTGCATGTTCATACGCGGCCGGCAATGGAATGAATCAGGATAATGAAATAACTGGGAACGCGCGCGGCGGCGGTCTTCGCGCGACTCGTGTGTACAGTGTAGTTGTGCGGCGTCGGCGCGGTGGCGGCATCGTGTGCAGGAGCACTTATGTTGGCTTGATGGCTAGACCTGTTCTTATGAAAGTATATAAACGTACCAAAATAATGCGATCCTGTTCATTTGTGAACAGTGTCGATGATGTTTGTGGGTATATAATCATCGTAATAGTTGATGTGTCAATACTGTTTATCTGAATAGAATGTTTGGCAGCTCAACGATCTTCAGTTGCAATACTTATGACGAGTCACCATCATCATCAGAGTGCGTGTGACGTCACTTCCTTCTATTCGTTCGTATAATAACACGGACGATGTGGTTCGATTTAAGTTAATGTTGCGTTTAAAGATCTTGGTACGTTTTTATGCTTTTTACACTTCAAAATATAATAAAATGAAATGCAACTGACATGGCTATGGTTTTGAAGGTTCAAATTAAAAAAGTAAAAAAAGGTATTTAAAACAAAGGTTAATACGTATTAGTGACATTACTGAATGGTGTGATACACGGTGTGATTTTCCAAACTCAGCGGGTTCGATTCCTGGCCAGGATTATTGATTTTTCTAAAATGCAATGATGCAGTTTTAGTTTGCCTCAAAATTAGCCTCGAGACTTTTCTAGTATTTTTTTATTATAGTTTTGGAAATAGTCATCCACGCCTAGTTGGAATGATCACTCTGTATTTTAGTATAGTTGATCGGCACAGTGGCTGAGCGATATACAGTTGTTCGATTCCCGTACGGAACAAATATATGAACTACAAGCCTACAAGTAGTTGTTTCGGGTCTGGGTGTTTGTGTAAGACATAGGAGAAATTTTTAGTGAGGGGACAACGTTTAAAAACAAAAAAACCAATAGCCAGTCAGTTGCCTGTCTATAGTCTGGTGTTACAACTGTCTATGATAACCTGTGTGCTTGCATCTTAACATTTACTAACTTCAATGTGCTGTTAACATATTTGTAAAGTGGTGAAGTGTGTCCTCTCCTGTTCTGTAGTTGATTGTGCGAGTCCTTGTCCGTGCTTCGCTTGTGTGACTGTTACCTATGATTGTTTTATTATTACCTTTTATAAATCATTGTTTCGATTTTATGCATTGAATATTTTTTTTAAATAATTTTTATACAGTAAATTCATAACTTAAGTTAAAATATATAAAATGAACTCCATCAAATTTTTTTACTCAAGAGTTCAATTTGGCTATACATTTTTTTTGTCGCTTATATTATGTTTGCATGGCGCACACTGCAGCCTCTCGCCAGCTTCCCTAACGTGTGTCGTGTTGCAGCGCCTACGCGGCCGAGAAGCGCGCTCGCGAGTCGCGGCCGGGCCGCTCGCGCAGCTCCCGGTCGGGCGGCGAGCCCTCGCTCTCCTCGGGCGGCCCGCGGGACTCCGCCGTGGCGCCGTCTCTCGACTCATACCACGCGCGCAGATATAATGATATGGCGCCAAAGTAAGTACACACTTCTTATCTTACCGTTTGTTCTCCCACACTTTTGTACTCCGATAGTGAAAAATATTATTATTTATTAATAAGCTTCCGTTGAGACGGAAACACTTCGTTTGTAGATTTTAGTACTTAATTTACCTACAATATTTTTTAAATCTTGCAATACTCCTAAACTTACAATTTAAAGAAAAGTTTTGTTTTTTTTTTAAGACGATCATTTTCGATGTGCTTTGTGAGTTCCTTAATTCCTTCCCGATCCTTCCTGACTTATTATCATCGACTAGCTTTACCAATAATAATAAAATACTGATTCCACTCATCGTCTATAATAAATTAGAATACTGGAGCAATTTTTTTAACCGCTAAACTATTAATTTGAAAGTGTTAGTGCGCACGATTTGGACAGTATCATCGAAGGCAAGAGCAGCGGTGACCTGGTGAGCTTATATCCTATTCCATTATCCTATCCTCACGCATGAAGCACTTATTGCGTTGTGATGTCCCTCCTCTTCCCCTCCGTACCTCGCCCCGCCATTAGAATACTTTCGTCAATGAAAATAAAACAATTTAATTTATTAAATTTCCACAGCGCCTTTAAAGTGTGGTTTTGTGTTGTTTTTATCAATAAAGATGTGCGGTTGTTCTTATCAGTGTGCTATAAAACCAATCTTGGGCGTGTGTAAGACGTGCACCCTGCTTCACCTTTTACGTCAAATGAGTCTCCCACCCAGGTCAGAGCGGGAGGGACTAACTAAAATCCATGGTGTCCTTCAATAGCCTTTTACATTCCGGGGTTACGGTAATTAGTGAGTCCCGCGAGCACCCCTCTGCCCCAGCTGATAGCTCGCTCGTTGTGTTGCAGGCACTGGGAAGAAGGACCTCCCCGCTACGTCGGCTCTACTGAGTACGAGCGACCACCACCCTACTACTATCCCGGACCACAGTGAGTATCACATCACAATACCACTCCATGAAAGTCACACTGCATTATGGTGTTCTGTAGGAATTCGACGATATTATACATATGTTCGTACCATTAGCTCTCTTTTAAGGATGATTGCATACTTGGCCAACGTTGGACAGGCTATCGTGATTACAAGTCTTTAGACAAATTATCAGCTGTGTGAGCTGAGGCCTTGATCGTTGTCTCATCAAAATCCTGCCAAAATTGTCTGATAAGCAGAGTGAAGCAAACTTTAGACAGGATATCTGTCAATGAAGTGAGATCAGGATCATTAAATTCGGAATAAAAAACCATTTGATATGCAATTTAGTCTTTTGAAAGCCAGTGGTGAGAAGCAAGCCGCCTCTTTGGCCGACTGAACCTACCGCGCTACTGCGACAGTACCGCGCTACTCTGACACTACTGCTCTACTCTGACAGTACCGCGCTGCTGCGACAGTAACGCGAGCCTAGCGCCTCACTGATCGTCGTACTTGTAGTCTGCGGCTGACTCCCACTCCCAGGTGGCGCACAACAGCTCTCACTGCCGAACTAATAGGTACATCCCGAGTTTCCACCAGCTCTGAAACACTCATCCATCATTCAACAATTACTCACTGTATTGCTTGGTTCATGATTTAT
Organism: Agrotis ipsilon; assembly: GCA_028554685.1. Classification (NCBI taxonomy): domain Eukaryota; kingdom Metazoa; phylum Arthropoda; class Insecta; order Lepidoptera; family Noctuidae; genus Agrotis; species Agrotis ipsilon. The sequence goes on along the minus strand of CM052962.1, from coordinate 18,391,500 downwards.
ATTTGTTTGGTAGTAAAAACAGCGTTGCGCTGCATCTGGTCGATGTGCTTGACCCTCGAAGTTGAGAGAAGAAGACAGAGTCCAATTTTATTTGTATGTTTGTTAGTACATTATTCTCCCTTGGTCCATGTTCCCATTTCCTAAGTTAGAACTCGTAAGGTAGACTGTAGAAAACTTGCTCCCAAAACTGGCAAGTTGGTTCTACAGATTATGTGTGATGGTGTTGGCGACTCATCCACTTAACGTTTTTGTTTGTTTGTGGGTTCTGCTAGTGTTATCAGTAGGAGCTGGCGCGATGTTGAGTGCGCCGGTCATGGTGCTGTTGCTTTTCTTGACAAAAGGTTGTATCTCTTAATGTTTTATGAAGGTCGATGTTCATTATGGTTGACTGTTTTTGAAGATGAAACTTTCGCAGGCATCTTATGTTGGCTACATCACATTGTATGGTTGTGTGATCACGACGTAGTATGTGTACCTACTGTACGGTGATCACATCAGCATTATTACTAAGAGTGCGCTCCTCTGTTTCAGTGATAGACAGTAAAGTGGCGCTCACGGAGCTCGACGAACACCTGCTCAAGTACTGAGTGCGGCCGCCTGCACGCGCCGCGAGGACCGGGGTGATGACTACCACACACATGGCCCGCGCTGCGGCGCACTACACTAATGTAGCCATAAACAAATATTACAATATATTTTAAATACCAAATTATCCATTTTAAAGTGTTAGGTTAGATAAAAACTCACGTATGAACAAATATTGTAAGTACGAGTGTCAAGAGTGTCCTGTTTCAAACGCACTCTATCTACGAATACAAAACAGGTACAGGTAGCGGACCAGTGGCCGCGGTCCGCGGTGCCACCTGTCCCCTGCCCACTACGGTGTATTCCCGCTGTCCCCATTACATTTGTCTCCTTTAATACCATTTCATTTGTCTCACACTGTGTCTACTATTAATGGGCACAAGGAAACTTCAATATCATATTTAAAAATTGTTTCCCCTTTTTGTTGACGCAGTTAATGGGGAATTATAATAACAATTTTGAATTATTTCAATCAAGAAGCAATTTAACGGGGACAGTGGGAATTCACCCCATCTCCTTGTGATGTACAACACTAGTTGTTATGCCTAGTTGTAATCCAAGTACTAATTGTAACGTAACAGTGTTAGTGTATTGTGTTATAAGTATAGTCGTGCTCGTGTCGGTGTCGGAGGTCCCCTCGGCCTCACCGCCGCGCGCCGTCGGCTCAACAGTTAGGATACCTTGATAGCGATCTCAGGCTCGTGTTGACTAAATGATTCACTCAATAATACTATGTGTTGCCACGAACGCACGAAATGTGTTTCAGTTTGAAATCTTAGAGATTCAATTTTAAGTTAAAATTTATATTAAATACATTTTATTATATTATGTAGTTTCGTAAGTTTATTTCTCTCGTTTTTTCATTCGCTTACTGTACTGTTATGAGTGTTCGTATGTGGAAATACAACGGTCGTGTGAAAAAGCGATAGAATAGTCGGTGACGTCACAGACAGACGTCGTTGTGCGAGTGTCGTCATCGGTGGTAGCGTTAAGTTCACTCGTTCACACGTACACATCACGCCGCGAGATTGTAATGCATTTATAATTATTTAAATTGATATCGTTAGTATTATAGTGTCGTCACCAGCGCGCCGCGTGACGTCACGGACGTGTCCCACGGCCACACTCTGCTGGGACGAACACGGACCACTGTACGCTTTACTTTTATACTAATCTCAAATATTTGCGAATATAAGTCAAGATCTTAATATTATTTTACATATTTTCGTGCTAGTTCATATTTACGAACTATAGTTTCTATTTACATTTCTAAGTTTTATAAAACTGCCGTACGTCAAATATATGGTTCGTAACGTAGTGCTAGCATTTTATTATTCTATTTAGTATAATTTAGTGATTATTTGATATTTACATTGTTCTGTTAGCTCGGAATGCGAGATGTTCAAAGTTGATTTGATGTTCAAAGTCTTTGTGTCATATCGTTAGTTAGTGCCGTTTATTGTATGTGCGAGTGTGAGTGTGATAACAAACATGTGCTGGCGACAGTCTGCGGCGCGGCGCCGGGAGAACCGTGTGGCAATTACAACGAGCTTTTTATTGATTCAGTAATGAACTTTCTTCTATGTAATAATATAGTGCGAGTCAAGTGTGTAGTACCCGCAGCTCCCTCAGCTCCGGCACAGCGCCGCCGCGTCGTGTTGATCTCTGTCCTCATAGATTCTCAATCTCTTGTGTAAGACTGTTCACGCCACGTTGCAGCCATTACCATAGGATAGGAACAATTTTATGGACTGCGATGGTTTTAGGAAAATTTAAGTGATTAAGCGAATACGATGGCTACAACGTCGGCCCCGCAGTCGCTGCTGCCCTGTCCTGCCCGGGATGTGTCAAATATAAGGGAACATTATTTTATACTTTAACCTTTCTGCTCACTTTACCGTAGAGAACTTCCTTTTGGAATCAACTTGTGAAAATGTACTAGTGTTTGTGTTGTGCTGCTCAAACGTTGTGTGGAGGTGTCGGTGCTAGCCGCAGTCGCGAGCTGCAGCACCTCTTAGGATTACATTGTTTCGCCATTTTGTATTGATTTATTGAAGAGTGGCGATGTACTGGATAGAGTTAGTGATGGTAAGTTAGACTACTGTTAATGTAATTCCAATGTAATCTTTAAACGAGTAGTAATGTAAAATGTAACCAAAAATAAAGGTTTTGTAAGAGCGCGCCGCACTGCGGCACTGTCGCAGTGTCGCACTGTCGCAGTGTCGCAGTGCGCGCTGGCTGTGCGAGCCGCATCGCGGACTGTAACGACGATTGTAAAATAAACAACATTTGATTATCTCTTACCCGCTGTTTTAATTTAAGCACCTTAATCTGCTGCCTGAATTGAATATGTAACGCGATCACAAATACATTAAAAATTGTGAGTCGTAAGGTAATTCCGAAAAAAATGAGAGATTGAGCTCGATTGTAGATGAAGTATACTCTCTCTTAATAGCAAAACAGCAGTTTGAAATTTTCTAAAAATGCTTCAGGCACGCTGGAAACTTCTTCAATACAAAATATAATTGCGTCCTCTGACAAATGCAACCCCAAATGTAACTTTTCAATGTACTAGCGGGGCCAGCGCGAGCTGCGGACAGTAACGAACAACAAATTCGAAAACAAAGGTTGTTCACATAAGAAAACATAGTGTTCAAATAACAAACACATTTATTTGACTGCGCCCACTGAGGCTGCCAACACTTAGGCTACTTAGCAATAACTAGGCTAGTATAAATACATAGTATAACTAATGAATACTGTGTCGTGTCAAGGTACCACAGGGACAGCGGCGACAGCGACGAGCGCACGAGAGACTCGCGCGTGTCGCACGACACGCACGTGTCGCATGTGTCGCACGTGTCGCACGCGCCGCACGGCACGCGCTGCACGGGAGTGTGTGCCGAGTGCTCCGGGGAAGTCATCTTGCATTTGCGTCCTTTGGGGAGGAGAAAAAAATATAGATAACACTCAAATTGTCAGCTGGAACAGTGGAACAGTCGACGTAGGGAGGATCTCTGCTTGATGTAGGTACTACAGAAAATATTGTCATAATGAGAAGGACGCGCGTGCCAAGCGCCGCCGTCATATATTAACTAGATATATGACGGCGTCATATATTAGATAGAGAGATATTAACTAGCGACATTTCACGCGCGTCGTGCATTGTGCTATGAGTTAAAAACGTCTTTTTCGTACTGTTTTTCATAGCCAATAGCTATCGTTTGGTTTGTGTCGTTTCGTCAGTTAATTTAATTTGACCTTTTATAAGAGTTTTATATTTTTTGTAATAATTTCCTGATTTAGTTTTTTTTTTGTGTTCACATTGTGTACATAATGTTAATTATTGATAACGCAAAAGTGTATCAGCATCGAGGCAAACCACCGATATTTACTTTTTGATATTATATGTTTACATTTTGTTTTTCTACAATAATAAAAAACATAAATAAACATTTTTTTTTTGAAAATGGTGTATCACTGTATACTAGTAGTACTTAATACGGCAGAGGAGTTTCAGTCGAGTGAGGGGTGTGACTGAGGAGTTTCAGTCGAGTGAGGTGTGTGACTGAGGAGTTTCAGTCGAGTGAGGTGTGTGACTGAGGACTTTCAGTCGAGTGAGGTGTGTGACTGAGGAGTTTCAGTCGAGTGAGGTGTGTGACTGAGGAGTTTCAGTGGAGTGAGGTGTGTGCCTGAGGAGTTTCAGTCGAGTGAGGGGTGTGACTGAGGAGTTTCAGTCGAGTGAGGGGTGTGACTGAGGAGTTTCAGTCGAGTGAGGTGTGTGACTGAGGAGTTTCAGTCGAGTGAGGGGTGTGACTGAGGAGTTTCAGTCGAGTGAGGGGTGTGACTGAGGAGTTTCAGTCGAGTGAGGTGTGTGACTGAGGAGTTTCAGTCGAGTGAGGGGTGTGACTGAGGAGTTTCAGTCGAATGAGGGGTGTGGGCCGACTGAGGAGTTTCAGTCGAGTGAGGGGTAGGAATGAGGAGTTTCAGTCGAGTGAGGTGTGTGACTGAGGAGTTTCAGTCGAGTGAGGGGTGTGACTGAGGAGTTTCAGTCGAGTGAGGGGAGTGTCTGAGGAGTTTCAGTCGAGTGAGGGGTGTGACTGAGGAGTTTCAGTCGAGTGAGGTGTGTGACTGAGGAGTTTCAGTCGAGTGAGGGGTGTGACTGAGGAGTTTCAGTCGAGTGAGGGGAGTGTCTGAGGAGTTTCAGTCGAGTGAGGGGTGTGACTGAGGAGTTTCAGTCGAGTGAGGTGTGTGACTGAGGAGTTTCAGTCGAGTGAGGGGTGTGACTGAGGAGTTTCAGTCGAGTGAGGTGTGTGACTGAGGAGTTTCAGTCGAGTGAGGGGTGTGACTGAGGAGTTTCAGTCGAGTGAGGGGTGTGACTGAGGAGTTTCAGTCGAGTGAGGTGTGTGACTGAGGAGTTTCAGTCGAGTGAGGGGTGTGACTGAGGAGTTTCAGTCGAGTGAGGTGTGTGACTGAGGAGTTTCAGTCGAGTGAGGGGTGTGACTGAGGAGTTTCAGTCGAGTGAGGTGTGTGACTGAGGAGTTTCAGTCGAGTGAGGGGTGTGACTGAGGAGTTTCAGTCGAGTGAGGGGTGTGACTGAGGAGTTTCAGTCGAGTGAGGTGTGTGACTGAGGAGTTTCAGTCGAGTGAGGGGTGTGACTGAGGAGTTTCAGTCGAGTGAGGTGTGTGTCTGAGGAGTTTCAGTTGAGTGAGGGGTGTGACTGAGGATTTTCAGTCGAGTGAGGGGTGTGACTGAGGAGTTTAGCCCGTTTAGTATATTTCAGTTATTTTCACAGTGTTATGTCGTATGGCATTTTGCTGTGGGGAAATGCGGCCGACATTTAGACTATATTTGTGTTGCAGAAGAGAGCCATTCGAGCAATTTACAACCTCGCTAGCCGGCATTCACTGAGGGAGATAAATTTAAGGAAATAAATATAATGACAGTTGCCAATATGTATATGAAAATTTGATTTTTGTTAAAAAGAATATTAATCTTTACACAAAATATAGCGACATTCATAGCATTAATACAAGAAACAAGGATATGCTAAAAGTGCCCGCGAGTAGGCTCCATAAAATAAGTAATTCATTTAAATGCCAAAGTGTACGTTTCTACAATAAACTCCCAAACCACGTTAAAGAACTAAGCCTTAACAAATTTAAATCAGTTATTAAACAACAATTATGTAAAAAGAGTTACTATAAAATCAATGAATACCTTGATTGATGACAAGATGGCCTGGGAGTTAGCTGCTCCGATGCACCCTCAAGCATCAAACACCCTGTGACGTTTTTTATTTTTTTTTATTCTTTGATAATGTGAGGAATATGTGGTTTCAGAGGTCGTAAAGCTCCTTACGTACTGAGTTGAGCTTCTATTCTCTGACACAGCCATGCTTACACTGACTGAACTTAAAGCTTTTCTTTGTAGTCCTTTCTTAAAAAGACTATCTCAGACGAGAACCTACATGATCCTCACAAGCATCTGTATGTATGTATTGACGCATGTTTTTTTTTTTATATACAAGCTGACATTTCCTTTTTTTATACTATCTGACATTTTCGATTTTTTTATATACAATCTGACATGCATTTTTTTTACACTTTTTATATACAACCTGACATGTATGATTTTTTTATTTTATATACAATTTTTATTTTTGTGTGAGTACTTGGATCCGTGTGGGTCAACTTGTTGTGTTTTTATTTATTTTTTATAATTATTGTGATGTCTGACAGTTTGAGTAACTTACACGGCCTACACAAGTCCTTTCTTTATGTATTGTTCGTCGTGTCGTTGAGCTCCTTGAGTTATGAGTCGAGCTCCACGGTAACTGACAAATGCTTGCACTGACTGGACAGGTCCACTCAAATTTGTGTGGTTCTTTCATCAAAAGACCATTTCAGACCCGGCCTGCATGATCCTCGTATAACCTTTTCTGCATTTATAATGTCTGGACTTTAAAAGAGACAGTGACCTCTGAGTTTGTTTCGGCTGTTTCTTCTCAGAGTAGTCAGGTACGAAACACCGGCCTCTTCTAGTTTTATGATAAAAGCTTTTTAAAAAAAATGTAACCGCCTTCAAAACCAACCACTAAAAAAGAGTTTAATAACCTAAAAAATAACTTTTCTTTCTGAAGTCGGTGGTTTTTTTTTCATTGTCTTTTTTGCCACCGACTTCCGAAAGAAAAGTTATTTTTTAGGTTATTAAACTCTTTTTTAGTGGTTGGTTTTGAAGGCGGTTACATTTTTTTTAAAAAGCTTTTATTTTACTCTTTTTAGTTTAAATATTCAACCCAAATTCTTGACAAATAGGTACATAATTTTCTTACATGTGCACTGGAATTTTGTAATCCGTAGCACCGGTAATAACATCGCTCATGTACAAAATTAGCTAATAAAATTTCCTATCTCAAAAACTACTGAACCGATTTTGATGAAACTTGCAGTGTTCCCTCAGTTGAACGATACCTAGTATAACAAAAAAAGGATGACTTAAATCGGACTTGTAGTTCCGGAGATAAGCGAACACAAACTAAATCAGTCGATGCCTACTCCTTACAGTTAAGGAGTTGTACCTTCCATCATCAGCTCAGCTACATGAGATTATGATTACCATACGCAAATACTTAAATTACTTCATAATATTTGCGAAAAACTATATGTGGGCCTATAAAATTTGAGGGTGGCCCTCGATTTCTCCAGGATCTAATCATCAGATCTTGACTTGGTGAATATGGGACCACTTCGAAAGCATCTAGTTTCGAATAAAAAAAGAATTTTGAAAATCGGTCCACAATCGCCGGAGTAATCGCGTAACAAACACACAAAAAAAAAAAAAAAAAAAAAAAAAAAAAAAAAAAAAAAAAAAAAAACATACCGTCGAATTGATAACCTCCTTCTTTTTGAAGTCGGTTAAAAAGACGTGTAAAAGTGTTGATATAACCTACTTGCATAAATAAACATCATTTCATTTCATCATTTCAGTGAGGGGAGTGTCTGAGGAGTTTCAGTCGAGTGAGGGGTGTGACTGAGGAGTTTCAGTCGAGTGAGGTGTGTGGGCCGAATGAGGAGTTTCAGTCGAGTGAGGGGTGTGACTGAGGAGTTTCAGTCGAGTGTGGGGTGTGACTGAGGAGTTTCAGTCGAGTGAGGGGTGTGACTGAGGAGTTTCAGTCGAGTGAGGGGTGTGACTGAGGAGTTTCAGTCGAGTGAGGGGAGTGACTGAGGAGTTTCAGTCGAGTAAGGGGTGTGACTGAGGAGTTTCAGTCGAGTGAGGGGAGTGTCTGAGGAGTTTCAGTCGAGTGAGGGGTGTGACTGAGGAGTTTCAGTCGAGTGAGGTGTGTGACTGAGGAGTTTCAGTGGAGTGAGGTGTGTGACTGAGGAGTTTCAGTTGAGTGAGGGGTGTGACTGAGGAGTTTCAGTCGAGTGAGGTGTGTGACTGAGGAGTTTCAGTCGAGTGAGGTGTGTGACTGAGGAGTTTCAGTTGAGTGAGGGGTGTGACTGAGGAGTTTCAGTCGAGTGAGGTGTGTGACTGAGGAGTTTCAGTGGAGTGAGGTGTGGTGACTGAGGAGTTTCAGTTGAGTGAGGGGGTGTGACTGAGGAGTTTCAGTCGAGTGAGGGGTGTGACTGAGAGTTTCAGTTGAGTGAGGTGTGACTGAGGAGTTTCAGTCCGAGTGAGGGTGTTACTGGGAGTTCAGTCGAGTAAGGGGTGTGACTGAGGAGTTGCAGTCGAGTGAGGGGAGTGACTGAGGAAGTTTCAGTCGAGTGAAGGGAGTGTCTGAGGAGTTTCAGTCGAGTGAGGGGTGTGCTGAGGAGTTTTCAGTCGAGTGAGGTGTGTGACTGAGAGTTTCAGTGGAGGAGGTGGTTGAATTGAGGAGTTTCAGTGAGTTGAAGGGATGTGACTGAGGAGTTTCAGTCGAGTGAGGGATGTGACGGAGGAAGTTCAGTCGAGTGAGGGGTGGACTGAGGAGTTTTCCAGGTCGAGTGTGGGGTGGTGGACTGAGGAGTTTCAGTCGATGAAGGGCTGGTGACTGAGGAGTTTCAGTCGATGAGGGTGTACTGAGGAGTTTCAGTCCGAGTGAGGGGTGGGGGACTGAGGAGTTTCAGTCGAGTGAGGGGTGTGTACTGAGGAGTTTCAGTCGAGTTAAGGGGTGTGACTGAGGAGAGTTTTCAGTCGAGTGAGGGGTGTGACTGAGGAGTTGCAGTCGAGTGAGTGGTGTGACTGAGGAGTTTCAGTCGATGTGAGGTGTTGTGACGAGTGAGTTTTCAGTCGAGTGGGGGTGGACTGATGAGTTTCAAGTCGAGTGAGGGGTGTGACTGAGGAGTTTCAGTCGAGTGAGGAGGGGTGTGGACTGAGGAGTTCAGTCGATGAGGGTGTGTGACTTGATGAGTTCAGTCGAGTGAAGGGGGGACTGAGGAGTTTCAGTCGAGTGAGGGGAGTGTCCTGAGGAGTTTTTCAGTCGAGTGTGGTGTGTGACTGAGGATTTCAGTCGAGTGAGGTGTGTGCCTGATGAGTTTCAGTCGAGTGAGGGGTGTGAACTGAGGAGTTTTCCAGTCGATGATGGGTGTGACTGAGGAGTTTTTCAGTCGAATGAAGGTTTGTACTGAGGAGTTTCAGGCGATTGAGGGTGTGACTAAGGAGTTTCAGTCGAATGAGGGGTAGTGGGGCCCCGAACTGAAAGGAGTTTTTTTCAGTCGAAGTGAGGGGTAGGAAGAGGAGTTTCAGTCGAGTGAGGTGGGGGTGAAACTGAGGAGTTTCAGTCGAGTGAGGGGTGTGACTGAGGGAGTTTAGTCCGAGTTGAGGAGGGGAGTGTACCTGAGGGTTTCAAACCAGTTCGAGTGAGGGGTGTGAACTGAGGAGTTTTTTCAGTCGAGTTTGAGGTGTGTGACTGAAGTAGTTTCAAGTCGGATGAAGGGGTGTGGAAACTGAGATTTCAGGTCCGAGTGGAGGGGGAGTGGTCCCTGAGGAGTTTCAGGTAAGTCGAGTGAAGGGGTGTGGACTGAGGAGTTTTCCATCAGTTCGAGTGAAGGTTGTGTTGAAAACTGAGAGAGTTTCAGTGCGAGTTGAGGGGGAAAGGGGTGGTGACTGAGGATTTCAGTCGAGTTGAGGTGTGTGTGAACTGAAGGAGGTTTTCAGTCCGAGTTGAGGGGTGTGGACTTTGAGGAGTTTTTCAGGTCGAGTGAGGGGTGTGACTGAAAAAAGAAAGTTTTCAGTCCGAAGTGAGGTGTGTGACTGAAGGAGTTTTTTTTTTCCAGTGTGCGAAGTGAGGGGTGTGACTGAAGTAGTTTCAGTCGAGTGAGGTGGTGTGGACTTGAGGAGTATTCAGTCCGGAGTGAGGGGTGGTGACCTGAGGAGTTTCAGTATCGAAGTGGATGGTAGTGGTGAACTGAGGAGTTTTTCCGTCGAGTGAGGGGTGTGAACTGAGAGTTTTGTTTTTCAGTCGAGTGAAGGGGTGGTGACTGAGGAGTTTTCAGTCGAGTGAGGTGTGTGAAATGACTGAGGAGTTTGTTCCGTCGAGTGAGGGAGGGGTGTGCCTGGGAGTTTCATCGAGTGAGGTGTGTGTCTGAGGAGTTTTCAGGTTGAGTGAAGGGGTGTGACTGAGGATTTTCAGTCGAGTGAGGAGGGGTGGGTGGGAAACTGGAGGAGTTTTTTTTTAGGCTTTAAGCCCCCGTTAGTATATTTCAGTTATTTTACACAGTGTTATGTCCCGTATGGCATTTTGCTGTGGGGGGAAATGCGGGGCCGACAATTTAGAAAACTATAGTTGTGTTGCAGAAGAGAGCCATTCCCACAAAAAACAAAACAAAAAAAAAAAAAAAAAAAAAAAAAGAGCAATTTTTAACAACCTCGCTAGCCGGCAGTCAACTGAAGGGAGATAAATTTAAGGAAATAAATATAATGGAAGTAGCCCAATATAGTCTCTGACAATTTTCTTTTTTGGTAACAAGAATATTAATCTTTACCACAAATATAATAGCGAATTCATAGCATTAATACAAGAAACAGGATATGCTAAAAGTGCCCGCGAGTTAGGCCTTCCATAAAATAAAGTAAATTAATTGTCATTTAAAATGCCAAAAGGGTACGTTTCTCCTACAATAAACTCCCAAAGCCAACGTTAAAAAAAGAATAAGCCCCTTTAACAAATTTTAAAAAATCAGTTATTAAAAATAATTATGTAAAAAAGAGTTACTATTAAAATCAATGAATTACCTTGATTGAAATGACAAGAATGGTGGTGGCCCCTGGGGAGTTAGCCTGCCTCCGTGCCCACCCTCAATACCATCAAAATCAAACCGCCCGGGTGACGTGTTTTTTTATTTTTTTTTTTTTTTTTTCTTTGATAATGTTGAGGAAGATGTGGTGTCAGAGGGTCCTAAAGCCCTCCTGTACGTAAACTGAGTTTGACTTCCTATTTCGCTGACACATGCCATGCTTACACTGGACTGAAACTTAAAGCTTGTTCTTTGTAGTCCTTTCTTAAAAGACTATCTGCAGACGAGAAACCTACAATGATCCTCACAAGCAATCCTGTTATGTAAGGTTATTGACGAACCATGTGTTTTTTTTTTTAATCAAGCTTGACATTTGTCCTTTTTTTTTTATAACTATCTGAAACATTTTCGAATTTTTTTTTTATAATACAATCTGAACAATGCATTTTTTTTTTACAATTTACAAACTTTTTTATATAACATACAAACCTGACATGTATGAAGTTTTTTTTTTTTATTTTAATATATACATTTTATATTTTTTGTGTGAGTACTGGAATCCGTGTGGGTCCAACATTGTTTGTGTTTTTTATTTTAATTTTTTTATAATTATTGTGATGTCTGTGGACAGTTTTTTGGTAACTTACGTTACACGGCCCTACACAAGTCCCCTTTATTCTTTTTTATTTATGTATTGTTCGTCGTGTCGTTTGGCTCCTTGATTAGAGTCCCGAGCTCCCACGGTAACTGGACAAATGCCGTTGCCACTGAACTGGACAAGGTTTTCCACCTCAAATTGTGTGGTTTTCTTTTCATCAAAAGAAACCATTGCAGCACCGGGCCCTGCAATGATCCTCGTAAAAAAAAACCTTTTTTCTCCTGCTTGATTTAATAATGTCTTCTGGACGGTAAAGAGACAGTGACCCCTCCTGAGTGTGTTTGTTTTTGTTTCGGCTTGTTTTCCTTTGCTCCAAGAGTAGTCCAGGTAACGAAACAAACCGGGGCCTCTTTCTAGTTTTTAATGAATAAAACTTTTTAATAAAAAAAATGGAACCTGGGTAACCGCCTTCAAACCAAACCACTAAAAAGGTTTTAATAACCTAAAAATAAAAACTTTTCTTTTTTCTTTTCTGAGAGTCGGTGGTTTTTTTTTTTTTTAAATTGGGGACTGTTTTTTGTTTTTTTTGTTTTGCCACCGACCTTTCCGAAGAACAAAGTTTTTTTTTAGGTTATTAACTCTTTTTTTTTAGTGGTTTGGTTTTTTGAAAGGCGGTTACATTTTTTTTTAAATAAAGCTTTTTTATTTACTCTTTTTTGTTGTTTTTTTAGTTAAATATTCAACGCCAAATTCCCGTCTTGACAAATAGGTACAATAATTTTTTCTTAAACCATGTGGCACTGGAATTTTGTCATCCGTAGCACCGGTAATAAACATCGCTTCATGTACAAAATAGCAAATAAAATTTCCTATCTCAAAAACTCCTGACCCGATTTTGATGAAACTTTGCCAAGTGTTCTGTCCCTCAAGTTTTGAACCGAATAACTAGTATACAAAAAAAAGGAAAATGACTTAAAAAATCGACTTTTGTAGTTCCGGAGATAAGCCCCGAACACAAAACTAAAATCAGAAAACTAAATCCGTCGATGGCCGGTACATTCCTTACAGTTAAGTAGGTGTACCTCCCTTTCCATCAAATCAGCATCAAGCTTACATGAGATTATGATTACCCATATAAAAACGCAAAGTACTTAAATTTCTTCATAATATAGTATGCGAAAAAGATATGTGGGGATGTGGGCCCTTAAAATGTGAGGGTGGCCCTCGATTCCTATTTACTCCAAGGATGCTAAAATCACCAGATCTTGACTGGGTGAATATGGGACCACTTTTTCGGAAAGCATCTAGTTCGAATAAAAACCCAAGCTTTTGGCCCCCCTCGGTCCCCCCATCGGGCCTCGCCGGAGTAAATCCGCGTAAAAACAAACACACAAAAAAAAAAAAAAAAAAAAAAAACAAAAAAAAAAAAAAAAAAAAAACATAAACCCGTCGAATTGATAACCTCCTTCTTTTTTTTGAAGAGATCGGTTAAAAAAGAAGTACTTAATACGGCATAGGAAGTTTCAGTCGAGTGGGGGTGTGGACTAGGAGTTTCAGCCGAGTGAGGTGTGTGGACTGGAGGAGTTTCATCGAGTGAGGTGTGTGAACGGAGGACTTTTCAGTCGAGTGAGGTGTGGGCTGAGGAGTTCAGTCGAGTGAGGTGTGTGACTGAGAGTTTCAGTGAGTGAGGTGTGGTGCCTGAGGAGTTTCAGTTCGTCAGTCGAGTAGGGGTTGTGGACTGAGGAGTTTTTCACAGTCGAGTGGGGGTGTGACGGAGGAGTTTCCAGTCGAGTGAGGTGGTGTGACCTGAGAGTTGCATCAGTCGAGTGGAGGGGTGTGACTGAGAGTTTTCACGTCGAGTGAGGGTTGTGACTAGGGAGTGAGTTTCAATCGAGTGAGGTGTGTGACTCTGAGGAGTTTCAGTCACAGTCAGTGAGGGGGGTGGGGGGGGGGAAAAAACGGAGGATTTTCAGTCGAAATGAGGGGTGTGGCCGACTGAGGAGTTTCCAGTCGAGGGAGGGGTAGGAATGAGTAAGTTTTCAGTCGAGTGAGGTGTGTGACTGAGGATTTCAAGTCGAAGTGAGGGGGTGTGACTGAGGAGTTTTCAGTCGAGTGAGGGGAGTGTCTGAGGAGTTTCAGTCGAGTGAGGAGGGGTGTGACTGAGTAGTTTTCAGTGAGTGAGGGTGTGTGCTGGAGTTTCAGTCGAGTAGGTGACTAAGGAGTTTCAGAGTCGAGTTAGGGGATGTCTGAGGAGTTTCTCAGTCGAGTGAGGGGGGGTGTGGGACTGAGGAGTTTTCAGTCAGGTCGAGTAGGTGTTGACTGAGAGTTTCAGTCGAGTAAGGGGGTGTGACGGAGGAGTTTTCAGTCGAGTGAGGTGTGTGACTTGAGGAGTTTTCAGTCGAGTGAGGGGTGTGACGAGGAGTTTCAGTCGAGTGAGTGGGGTTTGACTGAGGAGTTTCAGTCGAGTGAGGTTGTGACTGAGGAGTTTCAGTCGAGTGAGGGTGTGACTGAGGAGTTTTCAGGTCGAGTGAGGTGTGTGACTGAGGAGTTTCAGTCGAGTGGAGGGGTGTGACTGAGGAGTTTCAGTCGAGTGAGGTGTGTGACTTAGGAGTTAGGTTCAGTCGAGTGAGAGGGGTGTGACTTAGGAGTTTCATCGATGAGGGGTGTGACTGAGAGTTTCAGTCGAGTGAAGTGTGTGACTGAGGAGTTTCAGTCGAGTGAGGGGTGTGACTGAGGAGTTTCAGTCGAGTGAGGTGTGTGTCTGAGGAGTTTCAGTTGAGTGAGGGGTGTGACTGGAGGATTTTCAGTCGAGTGAGGGGTGTGACTGAGGAGTTTAGCCCGTTTAGTATATTTCAGTTATTTTCCACAGTGTTATGTCGTATGGCATTTTGCTGTGGGGAAATGCGGCCGACATTTAGACTATATTTGTGTTGCAGAAGAGAGAGCCATTCGAGCAATTTACAACCTCGCTAGCCGGCATTCACTGAGGGGAGATAAATTTAAGGAAATAAATATAATGACAGTTGCCAATATGTATATGAAAATTTTGATTTTTGTTAAAAAGAATATTAATCTTTACACAAAATATAGCGACATTCATAGCATTAATACAAGAAACAAGGATATGCTAAAAGTGCCCGCGAGTAGGCTCCATAAAATAAGTAATTCATTTAAATGCCAAAGTGTACGTTTCTACAATAAACTCCCAACCACGTTAAAGAACTAAGCCTTAACAAATTTAAATCAGTTATTAAAACAATTATGTAAAAAGAGTTACTATAAAATCAATGAATACCTTGATTGATGACAAGATGGCCTGGGAGTTAGCTGCTCCGATGCACCCTCAAGCATCAAACACCCTGTGACGTTTTTTATTTTTTTTTATTCTTTGATATGTGAGGAATATGTGGTTTCAGAGGTCGTAAAGCTCCTTACGTACTGAGTTGAGCTTCTATTCTCTGACACAGCCATGCTTACACTGACTGAACTTAAAGCTTTTCTTTGTAGTCCTTTCTTAAAAAGACTATCTCAGACGAGAACCTACATGATCCTCACAAGCATCTGTATGTATGTATTGACGCATGTTTTTTTTTTTATATACAAGCTGACATTTCCTTTTTTTATACTATCTGACATTTTCGATTTTTTTATATACAATCTGACATGCATTTTTTTTACACTTTTTATATACAACCTGACATGTATGATTTTTTTATTTTATATACAATTTTTATTTTTGTGTGAGTACTTGGATCCGTGTGGGTCAACTTGTTGTGTTTTTATTTATTTTTTATAATTATTGTGATGTCTGACAGTTTGAGTAACTTACACGGCCTACACAAGTCCTTTCTTTATGTATTGTTCGTCGTGTCGTTGAGCTCCTTGAGTTATGAGTCGAGCTCCACGGTAACTGACAAATGCTTGCACTGACTGGACAGGTCCACTCAAATTTGTGTGGTTCTTTCATCAAAAGACCATTTCAGACCCGGCCTGCATGATCCTCGTATAACCTTTTCTGCATTTATAATGTCTGGACTTTAAAAGAGACAGTGACCTCTGAGTTTGTTTCGGCTGTTTCTTCTCAGAGTAGTCAGGTACGAAACACCGGCCTCTTCTAGTTTTATGATAAAAGCTTTTTAAAAAAAATGTAACCGCCTTCAAAACCAACCACTAAAAAAGAGTTTAATAACCTAAAAAATAACTTTTCTTTCTGAAGTCGGTGGTTTTTTTTTCATTGTCTTTTTTGCCACCGACTTCCGAAAGAAAAGTTATTTTTTAGGTTATTAAACTCTTTTTTAGTGGTTGGTTTTGAAGGCGGTTACATTTTTTTTAAAAAGCTTTTATTTTACTCTTTTTAGTTTAAATATTCAACCCAAATTCTTGACAAATAGGTACATAATTTTCTTACATGTGCACTGGAATTTTGTAATCCGTAGCACCGGTAATAACATCGCTCATGTACAAAATTAGCTAATAAAATTTCCTATCTCAAAAACTACTGAACCGATTTTGATGAAACTTGCAGTGTTCCCTCAGTTGAACGATACCTAGTATAACAAAAAAGGATGACTTAAATCGGACTTGTAGTTCCGGAGATAAGCGAACACAAACTAAATCAGTCGATGCCTACTCCTTACAGTTAAGGAGTTGTACCTTCCATCATCAGCTCAGCTACATGAGATTATGATTACCATACGCAAATACTTAAATTACTTCATAATATTTGCGAAAAACTATATGTGGGCCTATAAAATTTGAGGGTGGCCCTCGATTTCTCCAGGATCTAATCATCAGATCTTGACTTGGTGAATATGGGACCACTTCGAAAGCATCTATTTCCGAATAAAAAAGAATTTTTGAAAATCGGTCCACAATCGCCGGAGTAATCATCGCTACAAACACACAAAAAAAAAAAAAAAAAAAAAAAAAAAAAAAAAAAAAAACAAAAAAAAAACATAACGTCGAATTGATAACCCTCCTTCTTTTTGAGTCGGTTAAAAGACTTGTAAAAGTGTTGGATAAACCACTTGCATAAATAAAAACACATTCATTTCTCATTTTCAGTGAGGGAGTTCTGGTGTTTTCAGTCGGTGAGGGGTGTGACTGGAGTTTCACGTCGGTGAGGTGTGTGGGCCGAATGAGGGTTTCAGTCGAAAGGGGGGGGTGACTGAGGAGTTTTCAGTCGAGTGTGGGGGTGTGACTGAGGAGTTTCAGTCGAGTGAGGGTGTGACTGAGGAGTTTCAGTCGAGTGACTGAGGAGTGTCTCAGTCGAGTAAGGAGTGTGACTGAGGAGTTTCAGTCGAGTGAGGGGAGGGGTCTGAAAGTGGGGATTTTGCAGTCGATAGGGGTGGGGATGAGAGTTTCATTCGAGTGAGGTTGTGACTGGAGGGAGTTGCCAGTGGGAGTGAGGGTGTGACTGAGGATTTTTACAGTTGAGTGAGGGGGTGGGGAACTGAGAGTTTCAGTCGAGGAAGTGTGTGACTGAGGATTTCAGTCCGGTGAGGTGTTGTGACTGAGAGTTTCAGTTGATGAGGGGTGTGGTACTGAGGAGTTTCAGTTCGAAGTGAGGTGGGTGAATGAGAGGTTCAGGGAGTGAGGTGTTTGACTGAGGAGTTTCATTTGAAGTGAGGGGTGGACGGAGGAGTTCAGTCGAGTGAGGGGTGTGGAACTGAGGATTTCAGGTTGAGGGGAGGTGTGACTGGGAGTTTTTCAGTCGAAGTGAGGGTGGACGGAGGGAAGTTTCATTAGAGTAGGGGTGTGCTGAGGATTTCAGTCGAGTGAGGGGAAGTGACTGAGGAGTTTCAGTCGAGTAGGGGAGTGGTCCTGAGAGTTTCATCAGTCGAGTGAGGGGTGGGACTGAGGAGTTTCAGAGTCCCGAGTGAGGGGTTTGACTGAGGAAGTTTCCAGTGAGTGAGGGGTGGACTGAGGAGTTTCGTTGGTGAGGGATGTGACTGAAGGTATTCAGTCGAGTGAGGGGTGACTGAGGAGTTTCAGTCGAGTAGGGGTGTGACGAGGAGTTTCATCGAGTGTGGGGTGTGACTGGAGTTTTCATCGATGAGGGATGTGACTGAAAGTTTGCAGATCGAGTGAGGGGGTTGACTGAGAGTTTTCAGTCGAGTGAAGGGGTGTGACTGGAGGAGTTTTTCAGGCGAGTGAGGGGTTTGACTGAGGAGTTTCAGTCGAGTGAGGGAGTGTCTGAGGAGTTTCAGTCGAGAGTGTCTGAGGAGGTTTCGTTCGAGTGAGGGGTGTGATCTGAGGAGTTTCCGTCGAGTGAGGTGTGTGACTGGGAGTTTCAGTGGAGTGAGGTGTGTGACCTGAGGAGTTTCAGTTGAGTGAGGGGTTGTGACTGAGGAGTTTCAGTCGAGTGAGGTGTGTGACTGAGGAGTTTCAGTCGATGCGGTGTGTGACTGAGGAGTTTTCAGTTGAGTGAGGGGTGTGACTGAGGAGTTTCAGTCGAGTGAGGTGTGTGACTGAGGGAAGTTTCAGTGGATTGAGTTGTGTGGCTGAGGAGTTCAGTTGCGTGATGGGTGTGACTGAGGGTTTCAGTCGAGTGAGTGAGGGGGTGGACTGAGGAGTTCAGTTGAGTGAGTTGTGACTGAGGCGTTTCAGTCGAGTGAGGGGTGTTACCTGAGGGGTTTCAGTCGATGTCAGGGGTGTCTGTGACTGAGGGTTTCCGTCGGACAAGTGAGGGGAGTGACTGAGGAGTTTCCAGTCGAGTGAGGGGCGTTGTCTGAGGAGTTTCAGTCGCGTGAGGTGTGTGACTGAGGGAGTTTCGCGAGTGAGGTGTGTGACTGAGGCGTTCAGTGGCGTGAGGTGTTGTGACTGAGGAGTTTCAGTTGAGTGAGGATGTGACTGCGGAGTTTCAGTCGAGTGAGGGATTTGACTGAGGAAGTTTCAGTCGAGTGAGGGGTGTGGACGACTGAGGAGTTTTCATTCGAGTGTGGGTGTGACTGAGGAGTTTCAGTCGCTCGTGAGGGCTGTGACTGAGGGAGTTGGGGTGGAGTTTCAGTCGAGTGAGGTGTGTGAACTGCGGAGTTTCAGTCGATTGGGGGCTTCTGTTGTTGTGATGCGTAGTTTCAGTCGAGTGAGGGGGTTGTGACTGAGGAGTTCAGTCGAGTGAGGGCGAGTGTCTGCGGAGTTTCAGTCGAGTGAGGGGTGGACTGGGAGTTTCAGTTCGAGTGAGGGGGTTGTTGTGTCCTGAGGAGTTTCAGTCGAGTGAGTGGTGTGACTGAGGAGTTTCCGCTCGAGTGAGGGTGGACTGAGGAGGTTTCAGTCGAGTGCGGGTGTGTGTGGCCTGAGAGTTTCAGTCGAGTGAGGGGTGGGACTGAGAGTTTCGTCGAGTGAGGGTGTGACTGAGGAGTTTTCCAGTCTAATGAGGTGTGTGACTGAGGAGTTTCAGTCGAGTGTGAGGGTGGGTGTGACTGAGGAGGTTAGTTCAGTCGAGTGAGGGGAGTGTCTGAGGAGTTTAGTCCGAGTGTGGTGTTCGTGGACTGAGAGTTTCAGTCGAGTGCGGTGTGTGCCTGAGGAGTTTAGTCGATGAGGGGTGTGGACTTGAGGGGTTTCAGTCGAGGAGGGGTTGATGGACTGAGGAGTTTCAGTCGAATGAGGTGTGTGACTGAGAGTTTCAGTCGAGTGAGGTGTGTTTGTTGTGACTGAGGAGTTTCAGTCGATTTAGGGGAGTGTCTGAGGTAGTTTCCCGTCGAGTGAGGGGTGTGCCTTGAGGAGTTTCAGTCGCCGTGAGTGAGGGTGGTGACTGAGGAGTTTCAGTCGAGTGAGGGTGTGACTGAGGAGTTTCAGTCGAGTGAGGGGTGTGACTGAGGAGTTTCAGTCGAGTGAGGTGTGTGCCTGAGGAGTTTCAGTCGAGTGAGGGTGTGTGACTGAGGAGTTTCAGTCGAGTGAGGGGTGTGACTGAGGAGTTTCAGTCGGAGTGAGGTGTGTGCCTGAGGAGTTTCAGTCGAGTGAGGGGTGTGACTGAGGAGTTTCAGTCGAGTGAGGGGTGTGACTGAGGAGTTTCAGTCGAGTGAGGTGTGTGCCTGAGGAGTTTCAGTCGAGTGAGGGGTGTGACTGAGGAGTTTCAGTCGAGTGAGGTGTGTGACTGAAGAGTTTCAGTCGAGTGAGGTGTGTGACTGAGGAGTTTCAGTCGAGTGAGGGGTGTGACTGAGGAGTTTCAGTCGAGTGAGCGGCATGGGCTGAGTGAGAGGCGTGGGCCGAGGTAGTACTGACATGGTCTTGCGGCGAGGTCCCTCGCGGTGCGGCGCAGCAGTCGGTCGAGCTCGGCGCGGCACGACACGTGCAGGAACTCACGCGGCCGCACGCCGCGGAACACCTCTGCGATGGACGGCTTCACGTTGTAAAAGATGATCGTCTGGCCGCGCGCGTGGAAATCGTCTATCAACGCCTTTATT
The DNA here is from genome assembly GCA_028554685.1 of Agrotis ipsilon. Classification (NCBI taxonomy): domain Eukaryota; kingdom Metazoa; phylum Arthropoda; class Insecta; order Lepidoptera; family Noctuidae; genus Agrotis; species Agrotis ipsilon. Next base: position 18,371,695 of record CM052962.1, on the reverse strand, counting down.
CCCTGCAATTCGAAAATGTTTTGCTGTAGGTATATTTAGTATGAACGGTTCGGTATGAAATGTCTGTAAGTATGTGATGTAGGGTCGGTCGTAATGAAGAGTGTGGTGAAAGCGGTACCTTGGCGGCGGTGAAGTCTGCGGCCTGCACGTGCGTGGCGTCCAGCACGAGCGGCGTGCGCGCGGGCTGCCGCTCGGCCGCCTTCCGCAGCGCTCGTCTCACGAACTCCGCGGACGGGAACGATAGCGAGCGGTCGACCACGGCCAGGAGGTGCGGGATGCCATCGCTGGACTGTGAACCACGAACTGAATTATTTATCCGTGTTTTCTAATTAATTATCGTCTTTCTATTAAGTGTCGGCAAATAAAATGTAACAGCAAAATATATGGTAAAATTTCAAGAAGTTCTTTAAAAAGAAGCCGAATCTACACTTGGCGTATCGAAAGGGAGACTAAGTAAAGATAGGAAACCTTCATGGTGGAACGAAGATGTAAAAGACTCTAAATACAAAAAAGAGTATTTCATACAATGGCAGACCTCGAAACTGGACGACGATCACGCTGTGTATCATTATAGCAAAACGCTAGTCAGCGCAAAACAGGGCAGACTCGAGGAATAACTTCTTGCCAAAAATAAATTGAACTTGCGAAACAACGACACACGGCAAGCCTGGACAACAAAATAAACAATTATCAAAGACGATAACGGATACTTCTTAACCGAAAACGATAAAATAAACCATCGATGATGTCAGTATTACTAGTAATCTGTGGTATTACCAACATCTAGTCTATGAAGAATTTCCGAGTCAGCCTCTAACCGCTAACTAATGTAACCGAAGAGGAAGTTACAAGAGCTTTAGTAAAAATGAAAATCATAAAGCAGTAGAACCTGACAGCATACCTGGAAATCTTTGGAAAATGCTCGATCTACTCGCTGTAAAATGGCTGAGAATACTTTTTCAATTAATCCTTGTTTCCAAAAAAAATACCGGAGTCATGGCGACGTAGCTACGTGAACCGTTATAAAAAAAGGGACGAGTAAGCGACTGCGGTAACTACAGGGGCATTAAGCTCACCTCACACACGTTAAAAATATGAGAACGCATACTCCATAACCGTCTAGGAAAACTAGTAGCTACATCTGAACATCAATGTGGCTTTATGTCGGGAAATTCTACCAACGATGCGATTAAAACAGAATTCTTATGGAAAAGCACCGATCCAATAAGGCAGACCAGCATCTACCTCTTCATAGACCTCGAAAAAGCCTGTGATGATGTTCCACGAAAACTAGTGTGGCAAGCTATGAGAGCTCAATAAATCCCACAGCAGTAGTAGCAGGCTAGGAAATGTACGATCACATTAGCACGCAAGTCAGAAGCCTGACAGGACTTAGTAAACCTTTCGAGGAGAAAAAGTTGAAGTACAACAGGGATCGGCACTTTGCCCCTTCCTATTTAATCTATCTATGGGCTATCTCACAACCGAAATACGCGGAGGACCAAACCCAAGCTGAAGAAGAAGAGTTGTTATTACGTGTCGGCAAAGCCACCCATTACTTCCTTGGGCTGTATGATTTTGTTTTTATTTTGAAAATTAAAATATAGAATGAAAATAATAGACTATAACCAAACAACTTAAAATGAGCTAATACATATATAGATCCCTAGCTCCATGTCGTGCAGTAGTGCTGGTATTAAGTACTTACGACTGCCGTGGTGACCTTGACGGAAGGCCTGGCCGAGGCATACAGCAGGAACACGAGGTTCACGGCGATGCCGATGACAATGCCCAGCTCCAGCCGCAGCATCAGACACGTCACGAACGTCACCACCGCCGGGATCAGGTCCAGCTCTGATGGTACACAAAAGATTCATGAATATGTAGCTCGAATCAATATTCAGTGCGGGTAGAAATTAACATACCTAGCTAACTACCTATTTTTATAACAATAATAAAATAATTTTAAAAGTTTAAAAAACACTAACAATGTCTAGTGGCATAATAGGTAAGGCATAAGTTACTAACTCTTAGTCCTCCAGATAGGCTTGAAGACGTGCAGCTCCATCATGAAGACGACGGCGGCGATGATGACTGCCGCCAGCGACGCCTTCGGGATGTAGTAGAAGTACGGTGTGAAGTACTACAACGAGAAACAACATGATGTCACCATTATTCGCGTATTGTTAGCCTTTCTTCTGTGTCAAGCGAAGGCAGCGCGCAAGGTTTTAGTGGAGCATAAAGGTACGGCCCGTTTACGGCCTTGCATCTAGAAATGTTTGAAGCACGTCATGAGGCGCCGCTCATAGCTAAAAAGTGCGTGTTTTTTTTCCGTTGTTTCTAGTACCGTTCGAATAAGTGGGAGGTCACGAAACAGAGCGGTTCGGACTAGAATGCTGAGTGGGGATGCCTTGGGTATGCCTCCCGTGTCGCACCCCTCAGACGGGTGTCATGAAGGGCCGGTAGCGTGTGTGTACCTGCAGCGACAGCAGCACGAGCGCGCCGGTGTAGAGTCCCCCGGTGGTGCTGGCCACCCCGCTGGCGTGGTTCACGGCCCCGCGGGACAGCGCGCCCGACACCGGCATGGAGTGCACCAGCGCAGACGCCATGTTGCACACGCCCAGCGCCACCATCTCCTGCGTCGCGTCCACGTACTTGCCCTCCGCTGTATCAACATTATAACGTCCTTTAAAATTACTCTTCTGACCAGTTAGCAACATTAGACACGTTACTCAGTATTTCAATGAGTACTCTGGCTGCCTTTCCATAATGTAGGAAGTGGATATAGTGTGTGCCGGATATCCACACGCTGTTTTACTTCATCATTTGAGGAGCATGAAAACATATATTTTTTTAAATAAACGTGTCCCACCTTTTGGAATTCCTCCTGTGTTGAAAGTTCGTTTACAAACATATAAACTCACATACACAAAACGCCCACACCCGATAGAAAAAGTTGGCCAAATTGAGACTCACAGAACACTTTGGCGAGCGCGATGTTCTCGAGGATGGAGAGCAGCGGCACCACGAAGATGGCGGAGCCCAGGGTGGAAGCCATCTCGGAGAAGGTGTAGGTGTGGTTGCCGACCGTCGCAGAGAACGGCGGCAAAGACAGCTCCGGCAGGCCGGGCTTCACCTCGCCTGCAACAAGTACATTCTTATTAAGAGATCTGCAAGAAAGTTTGCTCAGGTAGAGGTTGATGATATAACCCGCTCGTCCAAGTTTACATTACATTATGGATGGAAATGCAAAAGTTAAAGACCCAGATCCATCGAGTCCGTCAAATAGAGTGGCAGTAGTCACCTGTGAGCACGAAGGGCGCCTGCCTCTGCGTGTCGAAGTAGTAGGCCAGCCCCGCACACAGCAGCACCACGAGGATGTTGCGTGTGGTGGACAGGAACCACAGCGCCTGCCCCGCACTGCGCCGCAGCAGGGAGCGCTCCGCCAGGGACTCGGGCTGCGGCTTCGGGCTCACGTTTATATCTTTTACTTTCTGGAAGACACACAATAAATAAATATTAATATGTCACTGTAGTACCCCAAGACAAATGCAGCATCTACTTCCGCTACATGTAGCTGAGTCACCGATATCAGTTTACGTACCTAAGTAAATTATAATTAAAACATTAAAGCTTTAAAGGTGCATACATGGCCATACCTCAATTTAAGCAAACAAACACTCATAAGCCAGATAATTTAGGTGACGCAGATTAGGCTGATTGTTTGGTACATACCCTGAGCAGCAGCAGCACTACGATGCAGGAGATGCCGAGCACGGTGTCCCACAGGCGCGTCTCACCGATGTGCTCGTACAGGCCGGTCCATACCTGGGACAATAGACAACTTGTTATGCCGAGCTACTTCTAGAGAAACAGTGAGAATAATTATAACCTACCTATAAACAAGTTTAGTGTGCCACAAAACCATCTTAGAACAAACAAAGTCGATGACAGCAGCGCTGTTGATAACCGAAGGTCGATAGAAAGCGCTAACAAATCGAAACACATAAAAAGTTTCAAATGATGTGAACAAAAAGTGCTCGTTATTATTATTTAACAGCACAAAAACGAATCCGCCTCATTATCAACACTTGTTTACTGAACCAAATTGATAGTAAACCCGCGGTTAGAACCACTTGTTGATTGATTTATAGAAATATACTTTAGGGCATCTGCTCTACTGCATGGATCGCCCGAAGGATACGGTAGAGCATATGGCACAGGTCTGCTCCGCTTGGGCAAAGCATCGTCGTTTTATCGCTGCCAGGCAAGACTGAATGGGAAGCGGTCGCCTCCTTCTGTGAAGCAGTCACGCAACTAGCGAACGAGGCGGCAGGACACGTGATGGAGAGGACGGCGTCCCTCAAGACCCAGCCGCCTTGGGATACGCTCACGTAAACAGACGTCACGGGACGATTTCCTTTCTGATTTTCGCGTTCTTTCGTTTTTCGAGTGACTTGTTACGTTACCTGTAAGAACTTGCCTCCCGGAAAGCTGAGGCCCAGGATGTCCTTGACCTGCGTGGTGGCGATAATAATGGCGGCAGCCGACGTGAAGCCCACCGACACCGGCCCGCTGATGAAGTCGATCAGGAACCCTGCGTACACAACACCTATTAGAATTGATTGGGATTACGACTTACGATCATAATCATTTGAGACGTTCATAAATAATTTCTTAATCCTTGACATAAGGCTTTCATATTCCTGAGAAAAATTGTTGTATTTTATTTAATGATAACTTACGGGCCTAATTAGGCTATGTGGGTGAAGTAATTTGCAACGATACTATTCCTTTAGCTCGTTTCAAGTGAGTGGGAAGCGGTCGCCGCCTTCTGCGAGGCAGTAATGCTCGTGAAGGAGGCGGCGGGCCGCGAGAGAGAGAGGACAGCGTCCTCCCTCCGCCCCAACCGCAGTGGTGCACGCCCACGGCGCCGTACGTCGCAAGACGATCTCCGGCCACCGTAGGCGCGGGCATGCGGACAGCGAGTAAAGGGCAACTCGCTGTCCGACCATGGACCATGCCCGGGTCGACGGCGCGTCGTGTTCCACGCGCGCCTCAAAGAGCTGTCAGCAAAATGACGGGGCCCCCTCTCAGAGGGCCAAAGCCTGCCGGGGTCGCGGGACTTATTTCTATTACCGTGACCCCGGAACATAAAGGGCTACTGAAGGACACCGTGGATTTTAGTCAGTACAAGTCTGACAGTACCTCCCGCCCTGCCCGGGGTTGGAGGTCTCATTTGAAGATTTTACCACGCTAAAAAAAAAAAAAAAAGCTCGTTTCAAGTACAACAATGCTACATTTTGTGACTAAACGCGTAACGATGTGATAAAAAACTCATAAATCATTGCATTTAATATCTTAAAACATGACAGTGGCATGCCAAACATAGCTTGTGGCGGCATGAGGCGTCACTCGTTCCTCGACAGCGTGCATGTCTCAACTATAGTACGTACGTACGTATAGTCATTGTTGACATTCCTTTCCCATCAGCTCACCAAGTAGCGGTTGTTCCTATAGTTTGAGCCAAATAAGTGTGGAATAAAATTCGTTGACCCCCGTGTACCAATGTATTCCAATATTTCAAAACCATTCGAAAAAATGTAAAGAAAGTGTCCTTACAACATTCAAAATAAAGGAATCGTGGTAAGAGGCGACCGTGACCTTGCATTTCATTTTGAAATTAGAACGATGGTATAATGGAATTCTAACGATGCGTTGTTAGGATCAATGACCTTTATTCCAGACTTATATGGCGAGGACTATAGTTAAGGGTCGGAAGTCGAGAAGACAGGGAAGCGCGTACTATTTGATTTAACCAATGAGTTGGTAAGCTCATTGTTTGTGAAACACTCATTGATCTCGGCTTTATCTTTGAAGCAATATTGATTGCATGAAGGGTTTAGTTTACCTATGAGACGTCAACGACCTAAGCTCGCGGAAGTCTCGACTGATTGTGAAAACAAAACAACACGACGAGACAGAGTAACATTTACCTTATGATTGTTTAGTAATTAAGTACATAACATAGCTGAAGCATGTCTCGTCTTTGTTGAGATTATGCTGACTCACTGACATAATATCTATGTCACAATGTAGAAAAAGAGTTGGGATTATTCTAACTGTTGCCGCCGCACACTGTAAAATGACTTTTAGAAGTGGTGCTATTTGATTTTCCTATGGTCAAAATTAATATTACACGGATTCAGATAAATTGTTTTTTCGAAACTTTGTATGCAGTAGATATGAAAAGGGACGAATCGATTTTAGCTGTATTTGAGAAAATCCTTCTCAATGATGTTTTAGTCTTTTATGCTCCCAATTTTCCTTCTTTACCCGCGCCCTTCTAGGTCTGCGTCCTATGCCTGGGCCACCGTTGGCACATCCCTACTTTCGGCACTAGTTATAAGAACTAACCAAGCTGCAGGATTCCCATGAGAAGCTCCACACATCCTGAGAGGAAGGCGAGCAGCACGGCGAACTCGGGCCCCAGACCGTGCAGGTTCTCTCTGGTCAAGATGGCGGCGATGGCGGTGGGCCCGATGGCGGAGTCCTTGACGCTGCCGAACACCGTGTACACGAAGCAGGCCATGAAGGAGGAGTACAGCCCGTACTGCGGGGGCAGCCCCGCCACGCCCGCATACGCTATCGCTTGCGGGATTACTGTTAGACCCACTGTTATTCCTGCAAAACAATTAAGGAGCTTTTTAACATTAAAATAAAAAATCAATTAGGTACTCTTGATGATAAATGACAAGATATCGTGATACTCTATCGCAGAGTTTTGCAATCTGTGGGTCGCGACACGCGAAGCTTGCAGTAGCAGTGGTAAAAGGTTGGAAAAGCTACTGCATTAAAAAAGAACAACTAAGTTTAAAAATATATATATTTACTAAAGCGCTCCCTCACCGTGAGCATTCACCTGTAATGTAACGTTACAAATTCGAATTTCATCGGTGAGGGAGATCAATCGAGCATCAAAATGCGCACCTTGTATCAAATCTATACTAAATGTACCTACGCGAATGCGCGATGAAAATGAGTAACTGTGTTGGATTGAATATTTATTTGTCACAAAATAAAATACATGTAAAAAAATCCAACGGGTAGGGGGGTTGCGAAATATTTTTTCATAATAAAGGGGTCGTGGCATGAAAAAGGTTGAAAAACCCTGCTCTATCATATTGTATGTCGTAGGCCGCTACGCCGCTGCTACGCTGCTGCTACGGATACAAGTCTACGAGAAATGTATATTTTTTACTGTAGGAATTATAACTGTTTCCCCGCTTAGGGTAAATACTTGGAAGAAACAGTAAAGCGTTGACTTTGCCTTATTTTTCTAGACAACTTTTGATATATATTTTTTTATGTAAAACTTGGTAAATAACTATTGTTTCTAAATAGCATGGCCGCGTGCTGCTACTTATTTCTGAGTATTGGTGTATTAATTGAACTTACACCCGCTTCTTTAAAGACTTAGTAATGAGAAAATCGTTTCTATGAAGCACGTCTGATTCCTTGGAGCGCGTCATTTAATTTATTCTCCATTTTCTCGCTGAAGGCGTCGTCACAGTCAAATTAGATCGATACCGTTTTTATGACAAAACGAACAATCGCAATGTCGACGAAAGTGGGTAATTGTCGCGACACAAAAACATTGACCTGACGATAAGTGTTAAATACATCAATTATAAGCCAAGGTTCGTCGGTGAAGGGATTCTGATGACGAAGCGACAGAACGATGAAACACCAGACATAGAGAAGTATTCAACTTTTTTATTTAATGATGATAGGTTCGCGTTTTACCCCTATCTCGACTGATGGTAAGTGAAGATGTGGTCGACGGTGAAGCACGCAGTACTAAAAGTAACCTGTTCACTCTTGACTTGAAGACCCCAGGGTTATAGCTGTCGGAAAATATAGACGCTGGCAGCGAATACCACTCCTTAGCTGTGCGCACAATAAAGGTATTAGGAAAACGCTTTGTACGTATCGGAGGGATGTCCACCATATAATTATATCGATGGCGCATTGCCGTACGTGAGTCAAGTTTTTCTATAATTATATTATTCAAATACGACATCCTAACATTTTTAAGTCCATTTACACGCTGCAAGAAATTACATGCTAGTTGCAATCAGGTTTGACTACATTGCGGAATATTAATGGACAATGAATTCAGTAGATGAAACAAATACCGCAATGTAGTAAACTTGTGTGGTTCTTGTATCGTCTATATGAAGCTACTATATCTTTTCATTTTCTAGATAAACTGTAAAAATCCTAAGTATTATAATTTCCTGAGAAACGCAAGCTAATTACGTGTTAGGAATTTTTATGATGAATTAATAATAATTAATTCATCATAAAAAATATTAAATAATTATTCAATTATTATTGTCACTTTGTCTTATTATGCAATTATAATTCGTATTGCATAAGAAATCCCTTTTAATGAGGACTCTAGTTTCTGAGGTTGTTTTCATAATTATTCAATATCGTTTGTCTTTCCTTAACAATTACTCTCGAAGTGTCAGTCTATCGTGATCTCGAGCACGGTAGCTGCGATTGTAGGCCATTGCCGAGTGTCAGGTACCCAACGTTGGTTCTGCTAAAGAGTCGAATGACACTGGATAACACTGGCTGCTCTTGTTCTGTTGTACTCCAGTTAACTAAGGGACACAGCTTATAATTTTTTGGTTCAAAATTAAGAGGTAGTTTATTACTGTATTTATAAGAACGCTTCCAAGTTAATCTTTGTCTGAAAGTACCAGGCCTCTATAACTCTATGTGTTTGTAATTAATATGTTAATATTTTAAACGGTTGCCGAAACTAGTCCACATTTAATTAAAAGAAATCGTCCATTGTAGCGGTAACGGTTGCGACACACTGCAGCGCTACACAAAGCCTGTGACGACACGCGCGCGCGCCATTACACGCTCCACCGACACTCAATACATCTGCGCTCAAAACACTTTTTATGCCTTATCACAAGGACGTGGAGTTCATAGTCCCTTGTTTTTTTACCATGTTGCAACGCATTCCTGCGATAATAGTGCGATTTTTAAATAATATAATTGAGGTCAATGCACTCGGGTCCATTATCTGTTGTTTGTAATTCTAGCAACGGTTTCCTTAAATACATATATTTAAGTATTATTAGGAATTATGTGATTAAAGCGGAATTAGGTGCTAAACATTCAGGTGCATGATGAATTACAGTGTATGTTGTTATTTTGTTCAATAACAAATAACAATGTTTTCTGTGCCTCACAATAACAAATAAGTCACGGGGATTTTTCCTTTACTAAGTATTGCTGACATTTTGCACCATAATTATCACATGAATCTTGTCTTGTCCACTGGAGTGAATCATCATCATTTCGCTGCTACACTATGGGGCTGTCAGGTAAGTGCATACGAATAAACATTTCTCGATGGATGTGACAACACGAGCGTGAAACGTCTATGACGCGGCGACGACGTTATGCTCTAGTGGGCGGGTGCCTTCAAAATTGATACTAAACGGATCAGTAATTGTTGTACAATATCTATTGGTATTCTACTTTTTTTATTGATACGACATTTAGTTTAAGCAACAAATGCGATTCATCTAGCATCAAACTTCGATTATTTTAAAAACTAGGTAATTTATATCATCGACCTATAAAAAAATCTAGAAAATCATTACAATGTAATGTGCCTTTCATTATAGTCCGAATGTTCACATTGCGCTCTATTCTCTCGTGAAATGTAGCATGAGTGTGTCAAGTGGAACAGTGACCATCAGTAGTTAGTTAGGTAGAGAACTACCTAATAGTATCTACACCAGTAATAGTGGACGAGCGTATTGCCAAAAACAGGGTACGGATCTAGGATCTGTGTCTGCTACTGAGGTCAATTATTGATGAAAAAACCCAATAAATCTGTGCCCGACCTGGGGTTTGAACATATAACCACTCGTTCAGCAGTTATAATTGCGACCACTAGACCAACAAGGCAGTAACTTCATTGTTTCCATAACTAGACCACAGTGCCTAAGTATACGACGCGAGTTATTACGGTAATGCTTAAAAATAACTTTAAACATATGTAGGTACATAGATACCAATAAATACACTTCATATTTATTAGGTCTTAAATAGTAAAGGAAAAAAATAATAATTGCATGTCTATACTAGTTTTATTGTACTGTAGTCCTGCATCCGATATTATAGATCCCTAAATACTGCCACTGTTCAATTCACCTGGACGAGTCGCTGACAATCGTTTAGTAAAGAATACCATTCTCAGATATCACATTTTCATATGGAGAATAACTGTTTTCTATACAAAAATGTGTCTTATCGCAGCAACTAGCATAAGTCGTACAAAGTCCGATAATCGCGGCGATTCGAGTTAACATAATTTCACACGGCCATACAACGCGCTTAATTAAATCGCCACTCGAGCGCATCGCCTTACATACATAATTCGCAGTTTTTCAAGATTTCATGAAAATGTTTGCTGGTGGAAATTAGTATTTGCAGTAGTTATTCAATAGTTAAGACTTAAGAATGCCTAGTTCGTGAGAAGCTGTATGTCAGAAGCACGAGTGTCTGACAACCAGTTTTACAAAAGGTTATTTTGAAAACGTTACCCGCTCTCGTATATCGTGGGTTCGTTCAAAAACAGAAGCTGTCACATTAAAACACCCAGACGCAAGATCATCATAAGTCATACAAACATTATTTTGTTCAGAGCAATAGCAGATCGCTCTGCCACTACGGCATATTGTATTGGCATATAAGTAGGCTTTCGGTATTGGTTAGTTAACTTACATCTTCCCAGGCGTCAGTATCGCCACAAATGAAATAGCTGATAATAAACTCACCAGCAATGATGTCTGCGAGGCCGTTCCGGACGGTGTACTTGGGCAGCCACTGCAGGATGGGCAGGCGGCGCAGCAGCGTCTTGGTGGAGCAGCAAGCTCGCGCGCGCCTCGCCGCGCTCCTCCGCCAGCCGCGCGCCGCGCCCTCCTCATCCGTCTCGCCGGCCTCCTTGTGTGGTAGCTCCCCGTTGTATGTGCCGTTTGTGTCTGTAAGTGCACAGGAACATATTAGTTTTATTTTGTGTATGGATGATTCAGTTAACCATATAAGGTTAACTTTATTCTCGGGGAACACCAAGGGTTTTGTTATCAAGAGTATTTTTTTTAATTCAAATTTTGATGACTAACCAAAAACTACTGATTTAAGTCATTTTTGGTCGCCTAAAACATTCTCTTAAAGGTTTATCACCACCTAATGTTTTAGCCTCGGCCTGTGATGACGGTTGATGAAAAATACATATCGCTTCGCAGATATATCTTGGTCCAAGTGAAACTGTAGACTCATAAAATAACGCATGAATGAGCTAATTTTATTAATTTTATTGTAGTTTATGTCTTGATGTGTCCACAAATTGTCACATCATCTAAGAGGAAGGAAGTACACTAAACGTCGGAGGTAGACAACCTACATAACTAATACAATAACATCAAGGTTACCACTCTTGCAGTATGCACGCGATAGTGCGGTGTACCTATATTATTTAAAAATATACCTTTTTTCATTATACATTATTTTATGTATGAAAAATAATTTTCACCTTATGTCGGCACTATGTATGGTCTATCTCGAGTTCAATCCTAACAAATGATCTGAGGTCTCATCACAAGATTCCTGTATATTATTTACAGCGTACCTACTTGAAGTATTTTTGTGTTTATTGTTTGGAAAATTGGAAAAGCGCCTTTAGTGTACGAACGAGGAACTATTTTAATTTACGTCAAATTAACGTCAAAGTTCCAATTTACTTAACATCACATAAACATGAAAACTCAACTAGGCCTCGTGATAACATTACTTAGTCGTAATAACAATTGCGAACCTCCTCCTTTTTTTTGATGGTTCAAAATGATGGTCTCGTTTTTTAAAAGTGTCGTAAAATACAAATAAGTCAAATGTTTTCATTACATCATTGAAATGACTAACGGACTGACTTATTAGATTGTTCAGTACACTAGTGTACAGTACTCCCAAATTAATAATGCGCATACAAATCTTCGCCAATTGTCGTATACCCGGAAACACCCCAATCATTGAATCGGAGAGAGCCCTAAACAATGTACTTGCATTTTGCACCATGTTCGAAAGGAACAGGAGTCAATGTCATATGTCAAATCATGTGAAACAAATGAAAACAATTCGGGTGGTCGGCGGCTGTCGCCGGTCAGTCAAAGGTCCGTCATTCGTCTTTATATATTGGTGATGACTGCACGTGTTCTCTCTGTGAGGAATTATATAGAGCTGCTATTACAAAACACATAATTCTACTAAATTATGCATGAAGAAAATGCACTTAATCATACGTACATATCGTCTTCCGACGCTCAGGGAATTTTTTTTATTTTTTATTTATTTATTTTTTTTTCGCTAAGCAATTCACATTGCGTTCGAAATTATTACATGAAAAATAAGAAATACAATAATAATATAGTAATAAAATTAATTCGAAAACATGAGATGAATTTAAACGTAAGACAATAATAATACAAAATATTCAAAAAGTAATTTAAAAAATTAAAGTGATAATCAACAATATGCAACTAAAGTCCAGGCAATACAATTTATACAACCATAATAATAATAAATAACATGTCAGTTTGAGCAGATTACATGATATTAAGTTCTTCTAATGAGTAGAGACATTTTTCCAACAGAAATGCCTTGAGTTTAGATTTGAATGAGCTAGTGTACAGCGTGTTTTTTAACTGGAGAGGTAATTTATTAAATAATTTAACTGCTTGGTACTGTGGACTGTGTTTGACTATTCCTAGAACTGGGGTGATTCTGTTTGCAAAATCCTTTCTACGCGTTTTTTCCCTTGCCATCCTGCCCTCGTTTGTTTCATTATAATTTTAATTATTGGGGTTTTAATTGGAGTTGCTTATTTAACTTTATTAGAACGTAAAGTATTAGGTTATATTCAAATTCGTAAAGGGAATACGTACGCCGTTGCCGAAAAGTGACGAAGATTTCTATTCGCATTATTAATTTGGGAGTACTGTATCATATTGTGACAGAGGAATGCAACAGCGTCTACGATGACACACGTCATGATAGCGGGGAAGACCGCCCTGCGCCGAGTGATACGATACAGGGTGTTCTGTTACACGTCGCGCGGCGGACAATGACACATCATTATCATCACTGATATCTGATCTGTTGTAACGTAGCGCAGTACTTATGAGATCGTATTGAATCTATATTATCTAGAGATATCATCGTAAAACGAATGATGAGTTTAATTTACAAGATCATACGATTATCAGGAACGAATAAAACTGTCTCTTGCTAGACATTAACTGGTAATATGTAACTATTTTTTTTTGTAAGTGGTAAAATCATCATATGAGTCCTCCTAGGGCAGGCTGCGACGGACTGTAAGACTCGTACGGACTAAAATCGACGGTGTCCGTCAATACCTGGTCCTTTAGTTATGTTCCGGGAACACGCTAATTCGAAAAGTCCCGCGACCAATATGTACCTACTGTACATACAGTATTTAAATCTGGATAATTAGGATAACATAACTAATATTGTTAACACAAAAGTAAGTTTGTTTGTTTGATAATTACCTTTCCACAACTAAACCACTGAACCAATCATTCTAAAATTGTGCATGTACATTGTCAGGTGTACATAGATTGACATAGGGTGCCTTTCATCCCGAAGAAAGTACTGATGGCCTATCATGACATCGAGAGTAGTTCCACGGAGGGAACGAGATGGCGCTACTCGACTTGTAACTCTGTCTCTTTCCCAACTATTCTCACTTCAAGACGTTGTAGGCCCCCTGTTCTAGAGAAAGATAACAAAAACGTTTATATGACTGCTGTAACAACAGGTGGCAACTAACAAATTCTAAATTAACAAAACAATGTTAAAAGCTAGTTGACTTGTTAATAGTTTGTATCAGTTCATAGATTTCAGTCCGAATATCAGCAGTGAAACAGTTGAAATAGAGCTAAAAGATTAGATAAGCACAGCGACCGTAGCAGCGTGCCATTGAGGGTCACGGACACGAGACACGGCTACCAGCGGATGTTGAATAATTATTGTTATCTAACTGTCAAATTAACTGCTGTAGTGCCGTGCTTGAACTTATGTTAATGATTATGTGGTGCGAGCAAAATATACTTACGTTTACAAGGCAGAAATGCAATTAGGTAATCATCAGTACAGTAGTCAGTAGTTCAAAGAATTGATAGGTACAGTCAGCATCAAAAGTCGATGACCACATTCAGATTTTCAAGTCGCTGTACACCGTATTACTACGTATTATTACGTTGTACAGCCAGTCGCTGTACACCGTATTATTACGTTGTACAGCCACTCGCTGTACACCGTATTACTACGTATTATAACGTTGTACAGCCATTTTGAAAATCTGAATGTGGTCAGCAACTTTTGATGCTGACCGTGCCTACCAAATTTTTTTTTTACGGTATATGTGTAGTTATAATTATAAGCGGTTCATTTTTTGACGGTTAAAATATCTATGAATCTCAACCATAACAAAAATGTGGTAATTACTAAATTATGAATTCAACTCAATTATTACAGTAATTTGACCTTAACGCCATGCTTTATTACAGTTTTAAATAATTATATCTTCTTATTTTTATAACAATAGCATTTTTTTCATAATACGGAAGTGTACGTATAACTCTATAGCTTACAAAAACATTTAATTTATTAGGTATGTTATGATAATGTCATTAACTGAGGAAAAAAAATTAGAACTAAATTATGGAGTCAATTAAAATTTAATTGTTGTACATATTAATTATTATCGACTTTTGGTCCTCGTTATCTCATTCCGGGGGTCAGGCGTACACGTTTTCTTCCATTCTTGTGTGGTCCATCCTTCCATTCGTTCCCTACTCTTTTTTCTTGCATGTCAATCCCCATGCCCGCAAGTAAAGGGCAACTCGCTGTCCAACCATGGGCCATGCCAAAGAATAAATAATATTACTGCCATGCCCGGGTCGACGGCGTGACCACCGTGACAAAAAGGGCTATTGAAGGACATCGTGGATTTTAGTCAGTACAAGTCTGACAGTGACTCCCGCCCTGCCCGGGGTGAGAGGACTCATTTGATGATTTTAAAACGCAAAAAAAAAGTCAATCCTCCTAAGTATAATTCATTCGTCTTTTCTTTGACCCCAGATAGATTTTCATCAAGCATTGATTAACATGAAAATGATTGCTCTTGCGTCTAGACTTGTTTTACTACCACCACGGAAGGACCCCGTTTAGAGAGTAGGTCATTGACACCAACTGACACACTGAATTACGGGTACGATTACACATGATAATTTCCATTCGTGTTTGCTTATTTTCATACAAAGTTTGACTACAAAATTTCCTATTTAAAACAGTTGTTCAAACATGAAATAGTTATCCTCATCTATGTGCTCATCTATGTGCTACATTTGATACAGTACGCTTTCAGAAATAACAGTATTTTTCAGTAAGGTTTGTTCAGGTGAATAATACTCAAAAGAATTCAGGTTTTAAGCTACTTCCTTTTCAGTTCATTTTTTTGTTCTAGATCGTAGACTTGTTTACGTACAGTATGCACCATAGTTCTGAGTGTTTTTTCAATGATATTTCAGAAATGCCCGCTTGTCTGGTTGCAAAATGCTGCGAGTAATTGTGAGCAGTCTTAGGTTTGACTCCCTGGTTGTGTCATGGTGGTGTTATTGAATTTGCTATGAGATCATTTTTAGTATCACTGATCCTGTATGGCATTATATGGCATATTGCAACAAAATGGATATAATCTACGCCTAGCTTAGGAATGCAATTAGATTGGATTTTTCGCTGTTACCATGTATTCAGCACATGATTAAAGAGTTCAAGACCCTCATTTTGACAGGTGTTAAATCGAAAGATCAAATTGACAGGTTAGTACAAAATGTATTACAATGATGGATGTAGGTACTGTCAACTGTGGCTCATGCCCTCATGGCCTGGATGTTTCCATGCGACGCCAATGCCACGGTATTGTGTGCGCACAAAAGAACATTTTGTGTTCAGCTGTCAGTTGTGTGGCATTCGATGCGCTGCTCTGTTTTATTTACATTGCGACTAGTTAGCAGTTATGTTATCTTAATATGATAGTGATTGAAAACGTGTTAATGATCGTAACTTTTTCAAAACGTTGCCCCACACTGGGAGTTACACAAACGCCCAAACCCGGAAAAACTACGTGTAGATCAAACAAATATTAATTGATCCGTGTGGGAATCCAACCAGCGACACGCGGCACAGCAGTCCGATCGCTCAGCCACTGCGCTAACCGTGCCGTCAAGTTTTATTATTTTCGCATTATTCGTTGATATCAGCATAACATAGCTATTTTATGGGTATAGCCTACCTATAGTGAACATTGAATTCGAAAGAGATTATAAAATACAGAATTCAATAAATCTTCCTATTTGCTACGATCAATGCGTTTTTTTTTTGGTTTGTATAAAAAATAGTCAGCATTCTGGCCACGCAAAGTACCGAAAACTTGACGCGAAACCCTAAAAGTAGACGCGCTCTCGGGCGTTCCGACATAGCTAATTAGTTTACAAAATTACTGCGTTTCCAACTTGCTACTGTCTTTTGGGTCTCAATCAGCAGCTACAGTACATATCAGCGCCCACCATGCTTGCAGCATGTACAATATGATTCATTTTACGAATAGCTCTTTAAGTTAAATCTGACTATTTCGAAATGAAATCTATACTAATATTATAAAGCTGCAGCTTTTGTTTGGTTGAGCGCCCTAATCTCAGTAATTACTGGTTCGAATTGAGCAATTATTTTTGTGGTGGCTAATCCATTTATCGTGATAGCTAATAGTTTAAAAATAAATTGAAACACGAAACTTATAATTTATTTATTGCTGTTTTTCATTCTAATGCTATAATGTATCGTGTTTATTCTGAGCAAGTCTTTATCTTCTAAGTAAATACTTGTCGAGAATAGTTCGTGTCTTTTGTTTTCTGTGATTAGTTGTGATTTGACCCCAAATTTTTTAGGACGTATAAGTGGCCCTTCTTTTAACTCTTCGAAATGCTAAATGACACTGTTCAGCGACGTATAAATAAAAAGCAATCGTTTAATAATGGCTCTAAAAGCAATCATGGCGTCACGCTCATCACGAACTGAGCGGTAATCGTGATCAACCTGTTTATCTTAAACGCGATTGTCTTTTGTTCGTTTTTTCTCTATATATGTAGATGATAATAAAAGTTTTTATATGAAAAGTATCGCAGGACTTACGGAGTAATTACAAAGAAATTGAGTAATTACAAATGATTATTGGCATCTAACAAGCACCAACAAATTGAAAGTACGAGTAATAATCTGGGGCGTTTGGGCACTACTCGCAATTTTACTGTGCGCCAGTAAGATTTACGTCCATTTAGAAATTCGTTGACAGTTGTAATAAACCGGACTGCCGCGCCGGACGGTAAAATTCCTTGTAGTGCACAAACGCCCTAAAGAGGGCCTCAGCTTAGCATTAAGCTAGAATGAAACGAAATGCTACGCTGGAGATGAAAACACAAAATATTAAAATAGTCAAGGGAATGCTGCATTTTAGCTGTAACTTACAAGTGCCATACGTGATAGGTGTAGAAAGCTCAGAAAGCATTTTTATGTTTTCTTAAAGCCATATTTAGTCTCATACTAACAGTGACGGATTTAGACTACTTGATGCCCTAAGCAAGTGAAGCCTTTGATGCCCCCCTATCCATAGATTTTTTTTTCGTGAATAATTACATCAAATAGGTCGTTCCGTCCCAGGGTGGGACGGGAGGACCAGTCAGACTTGTACTGACTAAAATCCACGGTGATCCTTCAAAATCCCTTTACGTTCCAGGATTACGGTTACCTGATTAGATAGTCCCGCGATCCCGGCAGTCTTTTTCCTTTAAAGGGAAGCACAGTCAGTTTACTAACAGCTCTTTGAGGTGCGTGTGGAACACCACGCGCCGTCGACCCGGGAACGGTTCATGATCAGACGGCGAGTCGCCCAATAGGTACTCGCCCTATATGACTACGCCTACGGTGGTCGGAAAACGTCTCGCAACCGTTGCCGTGAGCGTCTCCCACAAAAAAAAAAAAAAAACCGGCAAACACTAACGTGGATAGGTATGTTAGTGTTTGCCTGTCATTTTTTTAGCGTATTCATTGGTGATGAGGAAGGTATTATGTAGGGAAGTACTTCGTTCAGTTGGTAAAAGAACCTAGGGATATGCAAGAGCGAGCGAAGCGAGCTCGTTTTTTTTAGCACCTTTCTTGTATATGCAATAAATAAAGTAACCAGGCCTATGCACGATCGAATAGCGAACGCAGCGAGCTAGAAAATTTAAGCATTTTTTTTTAGATTTTGGTGACGTAAGAATGAGAGTTGATGCCCATAGGGGCACCAGAAGAAGCACAATAAGATCAGTCCTTAGGAATATTTTAATGCTTCTTTTGGTGCCCCCCCAGACGTGATGCCCTAGGCAATTGCTTAATTTGATTAAGGGTTAATCCGTCACTGCATACTAAATCTAACTGATGAAAATAGTTGTGTGGCGGAGGTGATAAGCGATGGCGATTTACAGATCGTTCTAAATTGTTATTAAAACCCGCATTATTTTTTTGGGTAGGTAAAACATTTCCGGCACCCAGTATTTACTTGTGTGCGGTTTATTGAGCAGTTAGAACACGTCGTTAATTTAAATTATTTTCCGCAATACCCACATGTGCGGGTCATGACCTCCGGCGTGGTCGGCACACGATAAAATATGTTTATTTTATTCAGTTTGAGATATCGAAATAAAAGTACTGAACAGAACTAAAATATATAAAACTTAGTCAAAGTACGGTTTGGTATTTACCTTTTTAAAATGTCACTTACGGGATATTTTATGTTGGTTACTAATAAAATACGAGTTCACATGCGGAACATATAAGGTACCGAACAAATGGAATCCTTTGTAGGATAAGAATTAATTAAAAATTCAGAATCGTGAATACGAAACACAATATTATAATAAGTTAATCAACCCTCTATTTTCTTGGTATTCACGCACGGCCGCGGCTGGCAGTGTGGTGCAAGCGGCGCGCGCGCAGCCGGATGTTACCGACTATTGTCAACACTGCTTTGTTCAGTATACAATAAGCCTTAGGAAGTGATTGCGTTTGCGTAAACGAAGTAAAGGAATGGAAGGGTGACTCTTTTGTAAGCAGCTTTAGTTTGGGTTCCTGTTAAAAAAATCGCGACATTAACTGTGCGCATACAATGAACGTCGCGATTTCTTGAGATTGAGAGACACTGAGATTTGTACTGATTAGACTTATCAAACTAATCAAGTGTTAAGCTTAAATGTCGTGGACAGAAAATGACTGCCGACTAGCTGTCTGCAAAAAGGCCAATTAATTTGTGTCACTCAAAAATGAAACGCCCCTAACATTGTCCACCAAAGTCAATAGAAAATAATGATAGACTTGCCCAATAATTGGCCTTTTTGCAGCCGAGTAGTCGGCAGTCAGCATAGAGTGTAGGTGTAGGCCACAAATTGTTATAAAAATAGCTTGCGACCTATTCCTGCTCACATCCAGTCAGGAGAATTAACTTAAGTAATTGAGTTTCAGAAGCAAGTGCTTGTCCCTCGAGATAACGTGATGCACTTTATAGAAGACACATTTTCAACAGAAGCTAGCACGCAATGCTTTCAACTTGCAGTTGGTGTGTCATTTGTTCCAGTTGTGAGATTGATTTTTTAGAGTGTTACTTTCTAAATTATATCTAAGTTTAATTTCTGAGGAGTGCAATGCATTGTCGAAATAATACTCGTTCGGCATTTCCGGGTATAGAAACCAGTTGAACAACCAAACAATCCTTGCATATTAGACAACGCTGGAAATCGACAGCAAAATAAACTGTTTTAAGATTATTATTGGCATTTTAATTCTAAACAAATGTGTTTCTGTTTGACCTTCACGTTACATTTGATTCAAATCGAATGTATTGTAATAGATTTAAAGTAAAATAATGAAATAGGTATTTAACGTTTTACCACAAAAAGATAAACATTTGTTGCAAGGTTGTCAAAAAAAAGTGTAGTTGCAAAACGACCGACCCTTTTATCAAAGCGAAATGTCATTTTGACGTTGACAGTTGCTTTTGGACAAGAGTTCAACAGATGTTTAACTTTTTTGTGATAAGACGGATATTGTTTATCTAATACCTGACAAATGTCTAACTCCTTCTGTATAAATCAGTATTATCCAGACAAACAAAACAGGTGGAACTAACAGAAGTCACTAGCAGTTGCCTCTTCGCTATTTTTAAATCACGTGCTAAATTATTTTTGTTTAATTTTGTAGTTTTAATTAAATAAACCTCTTTGAACTTATTTTGATGCTATTATTTGAATTGGCAACGATCAACCTATACAAAACCAGACATTTTAAAGAAACTAATTAATAACACGAAGCGTGTTTCTCCATCTGCACGCCGCTTACATTCCAATAAGCTTAATAAAAACAAACAGTGCTAATAGAAAGCATTAGACACGTGTTTTAGAAGTTTTCCACTAATTACTGCGCGACAAGCGATGGGCTCAGTGGCAGTCGGTGGGCAGTGCGCAGTCAAACCTGACCTACATGCTATTACCATAACGAAAGTTTTCCTTGTAGGCTGACGTGGATAGGACAAGAGGCAGCGGATTTGAAATTGCCTTTGAAAAGATAATTATAATGGCCATAAGCAACGACGTAAAAATGACAATGTGAAGTCATCATCTGCCTAGCTTTTTCTCAACTATATCGGGGTCGGCTTCCAGTCAAACCAGTTTCAGCTGGATATCAGTATTTTACATGGAGCGACTGCCTGTCGGACCTCCACAACCCAGTAACTGGGCAATACCATACCCCATGGTAAGAATGGTTGTCAGTCTTTAGAGCTTCTGGCTAACAATAACGACTGTCAAAGATTTACAAATGACAACCGGGACCAACGGCTTTACGTGCTTTCCGAGGTACGGAGGAAACTCGCTATGACGCTATGATGGTCACCCATTCACAGACCAACGTCGGCAAGCGCGGCTTAACCCGGTAGATCGGCCTCTGCGGCTGTAATTATTTAGCCACGAGCTCCTCAAAAATGACTATGTCAAGTAATAAAAATTAAAAAGGTTCAGACAGATAGCTAGTTGGACTTACAACTAAGATATTACCTAGCCCTGACTCGGCGAGTCTTACAATATGACCAGGACGACTCATTTGGTGTTTATTTTTAGTGCGACGGATTCCAAAGACGTTAAATATGTTTTATTTTCAGACTTGTAACAACACTGACACAATATTTTAAACGTGAATTTAAAAAAAAAACTCCGCTCGCTCCGCTCGTGAGTTACGCCGCAGCCCAACAGGGTGTCTACGTCAGCTATAGAGTATAGACGATGCTAGAACGCACGCGCGGAGAAATTCGCGCCACAACATGGCCGGCTTTCTATGCAAAGCGCGCGAAGGGAGCGCGATATTGGAACGTGTGCACAGAGCTTACACTTGACACTTGACTAGGCTCAGAGCACGGTCACATTGCTTGAGCATATTGACTTCTTACATACCTACTTGTAGATACCGTGTCCACTTGCTAAGCGTATCGTAAATATCTTAAAACTTAGCACAGCACGCGTAGCATGACCAATTCCATCTCTATTCTACCAAGAATAGACAAAGTTATTTCGTCTTTATTTCTATACAAATCTATTGTTTATTTTGAACGAGTATTTTTCAAAAAAAAAACAAAATCAAAAGTCATTTATTTAAATTAGGTTGATTTATCAGCACTTTTTGAAGGTCAATTTTTACATAAGACAGTTCCCCAAAGCGCCCCCCCTTCGACACTTCCTAGTGTTTTGGCTAGGAAGAAGAAGTGGCGGAACAAACTCCCCAGCAACACATCTGTCTGTACGGTTAGAAGAACCAAGATTTAATACAATTTAATAGAATAGAATAGAATAGAATAGAATAGAATAGAATTTTATTTTGCAAACATGGGTGGTACAATAAGGTGTTAAAAAAGTATTATACATAGTTCTGCCATATTTTACCATACGGTATGCAAAAATTTACAATAGTAATTATAGAAGCACAAATTTACAAACTAGATAAACAAAAAATATAAAATTTAAAAAAAGAATAATAGTAATAAAAAAAATATTTGTAATATAAACTAATAAACAACAACATAGGTATTCACATTTTAATTTTATCTGTTAAGAACTCAGTCACACTGTAGTAGGTTTTGTTTGTTAGGAATTTACGGAGTGTACTTCTAAATTGTAGCAGATTTAAGTCTTTCCAACCACTCGGTAATTTATTATAAATAGTTGGAGCCATGCAATAGACACTGTTGTGCATCAAAGTGGTTTGACATGTTACTTGAAGTAGTTTGTTATTGTCACGCCTATTTCTAGGGACTACATCAGCAAGGCGCTCAAAGCGATTGGGATTATTTTTAACAAACATAGCTACTTCAAAGATGTAAACGCAGGGAAGCGTCAAGATATTATATTTCTGAAAATAGGGCATGCAACTGTCTGTCGTTTTCAGTTTGAACATTGATCGAAGGCATCTTTTTTGAGCCTTGAATGCTGTGTCTCGATCAGTTGAGTTCCCCCAGAAAATAACGCCGTAGCGTAAATGGGATTCAACTATGCCGTAATAAGCAGTGAGAAGCACTTTAGTGTCTACTGTGGAAGATAATCTATATAAGGCATATGCAGACGAGCTCAATTTCTTACATAATAAATCTATATGCGCTTTCCAATTCAAACTGTAATCTATTTGCAATCCTAAAAATTTTGTTTCTCTTGCTTCTTCAATATCTATATTTTTGTTATGTATGTGGAGATTAGTTAAACCGGGTGTTCGTTGTCTAAAGTGCATTATCTTCGTTTTATTTAAATTTATATTTAGATTATTTCTGTCTAGCCATTTAATTATAGAGGCAAGAGAAGTATTTATATCATTTTCATAAGTTATTTTGTTTTGACAAGGGATTGTTATTGTGCTGTCATCTGCAAACATAGTTAAAGGTTGTTCAACAGACATGGGAATATCATTAATATATAAAATAAACAAGGGCGGGCCCATTACGGAACCCTGGGGTACACCATAAGTAATTTTACGTTCTTGTGACCTTGAAATCTCTTCATGCCTGTTGACTACATTAATTCGACTAATTTCGGTTATTTGAGTTCTGTTTCCTAGATACGATTTTATAAGTTCGAGCACGTTACCTCTTATTCCATAAGCTTCCAATTTGTTTAATAATATATTATAATGCACATAATCAAACGCCTGAGTCATGTCACAGAAAATTGCACAAATCGGGGAACGCTTATCAATATTTTTAGTAATGGTGTATAAAAAATCATAAATTGCCATATTAATGGTTTTGTGCTGTCTGAATCCTTTTTGTTCTTCACAAAGAATGTTATTTTTTTCAATGTAATTACTTAATTCCCTGCAGATGTATTTTTCAAATATTTTAGAGATAACCGGTATGAGCGAAATTGGTCTGTAATGTTGCATTAACTCCTTATCTTCTTTCTTGAATAAAGGTTTAATTATAGATAGTTTTAAGGCTTCTGGAAATATACCTGTACAAATACTAAGGTTAATTATGTGACTTAGATGTCTGCATATCTCTGCTGACACTGACTTCAGAATCTTTGTGGCGATTCCATCATAACCTACACTACTGGTGTTTTTGAGAGAAATTATTATTTTATATATATCGTGTGGTGTGCTAGGTGCCATAAACATTGAATTATGTTTTGTGAATGAAATGCCAGTTCTCGGCTTGCAGTCAGCATCAATTTTTGGCTGAATTTTATCAACGAAAAAATCATTGAAAGCATTTGCGATATCTGAGGGTTTGTTTATAATTTCGTTACCAATTTTAAGTTTTTCAATTTGTTGTTTAGGAATATTGTATTTTGTTTCATTAATTACTTGCCATGTAGTCTTTGATTTATTTTTAGATTGTTGTATTTTGTAGTTATTCTGAGCTTTTTGTGTTAGATTAATTATTTTATTATATAGTTTAGAGTAAGTACTAAATTTATTTTTGTTTTCATAATTAGGCTTTAATCTGGATTGCCATAGAAGTTCCCTTTTTTTCTTGCTGCACAATTTAATGCCATGTGATAGCCATTTAGGTTTATTTATTATGTTGATTTTTATTTCTTTGTATGGAAAACATAGATCATAGAATAATTTAAATATGTTGATAAATTCGTTGTAAGCTACGTTCGGATCTTCAGTACTATAGATTTCTGAAAATTTAAGACTGTTGATACAATTTTTAAATTTTACCACATTCTCGTCCCTATAGTCTCTTCTAGTTATATACCAAGATTTTATACTGCACACATTTGGTACTGGGCATTGAAGTAGCTGTGCTGTATGGTCTGATAGCGCAAATTCTAAAACGTCCGTTTTACATGTCTTTTTAAAATTATGCGCAAAATTATCTATGCATGTTTTATTAGCCATTCGAGTTGGTTGTTTAAGAGCAAGTTTCAAGTTAAAAGCTAGTAACATATTCTCCAGTGTAATTGAGTTGCTATTTAATTTTAACATATCAATATTGAAATCACCTGCAATTACAACATTCTTTGAACATCTATTAGATATTATAGCTTTGAGTAACATTTCGAGTTTGTTAAAACAATCATTAATATTCCTAGCATTAGGTACTCTATAGATACATACAATTATCAATTTATAATATATAAGCTCAATAGCACAACACTCAAAAATCCCTGGTGCCGACATTTTTGCTATTTGAGGTATATCCTTCCATTGGTGGCAATTGTTAACAATAATACATGCTCCTCCTCTTTTCTTTTCCTGTCTACTATAACATGCAGCTAAACTGTAATTTGGTATACAAAGTTGTTTTTCATGACCTTTCATGATGAAATGTTCTGTAATACATATAATATCAACATTTATGTTTTTTTCAGATAGTTCATTTATGCATACTGTAAGGGCACTTGATTTATTAATTAAACCTGCAATATTTTGATGCAAAATGTTGAGGTACTTATTAGAGAAAAAACTGTTCTTTTGTTTCAATTGGTTCAATTTCTGGGTGTTGAGAGTTTTCTTCTAATATTTCCAGTTGAAGGTTGAAAATGTCCTCAAAAATAATTCTCATGCTGTTGTTTCGCAAGGCTCCCGAACTAGTGTACGTAGAATAATTATAACTTAGGTTCAAATTGGAGTCCAGAAGATACGAGTACTGGTGCGTTATATTGTCCATATATAGCATGTTGTTGAACATTTCCAGTCTTGAGTTGTATAATGTATTATAGTTATTATTATATTTATATGTTGGCAATGTAATAATTATATTCGTGTTCTTCAAGTCCTGCAATGTGTTTCTGATGTATGTGATTATATCATGGTAACATTTGGTGGTTTTAAAATCTTCCTCGCCGATCATTATGATACAGAAGTCATTCTTTGTGTAACTGCTGAGTTTTTTTTGTAAGTCCCGTATTAGCTGTATAGTACTAACATTTGGTGTGAGGTAGTGACAAATTTGATATTTGTCTTGGAAATATTCTTCTGCCAAAGTTAATATATTATTGTTAGTTTTATTAGTACTTAATATGCATAGCTTATTGTTCCATTTATTTTCGTTTGAACTTTGTTCATTTTTTGGTTGTAGTTGTTGTAGTTATAGTTGTAGAACATTCACATTATACATTAATTCGAAATTACATCCCAATCGTGACTAGAAGACACAAAAAGACAAACTAGGACCATTGCAGTAAATAACAATACCTGCACAGAAAAGAAATTAAAATACATTTAACAAAACCAAAGGTCAGCAAGTCGACCAGTCACCACAAGCAGCACCCGTTCACGAGTATAACGCTAGGATCAGCCGTTGACCCCCACGCCATGTGAGTGGAGTGGTATTACACGATTCATAAACCATTGAAGAATAAAGACATTTCTTTTCTATATTTTAAACATTTCATATCCCACAAAATACGGCAGAAATCTTTGTACGTTCTGTCATTTTGTCTGTTCTTCAGTCGACAAAACCGCTACGGTGGCATAGAAGTGCAAAGCTTAACAACTTCTTGTGAAGCTGTCGACGAACAGTTGAGTGGATCCAAAGAGAATATATTATGCATGTAGTTTTGGTTTATTTGTTGTATTGTGAGGTAGTTCTCACTTAGGCACAAACAGCACCAACACCAATGCATATTATACCTGTGCCACCTGTGCCAAGCGTTGAACTAATTTGTGGTGAAACCACAATTTTTAGGCGTTATAATCATGTTAAAGATAATGAGAAAAGAGCTTAACCACTTACTATGCTTACAACTCGCTAACAATTAAACATACTTATATTATTATTTCAATAAAATTAAGTAAATCTTCTTTGACCTGTAATTTTAATTAAGCTCAATCCTTCGCGCCTTTCGGATTGCCTTTAGTTTCGCCTTTGTTCTGATTGATCAACAAATGTATTTAACAGATTGACATCTTTACATTTGTTTTGATATTACATAATAACACACATACAATTTCGCGCAGGATTATGTAGAGGTGGAGGTTATCTAATTGTGTACCGGCATTTTCTCAGCCGGTAAAGTCCCACATAATAAAGACACAAGTCTTCTAGTAGATTCCTAGTAGGCCCCTGAGAATAGAAGCCGAAAACACGGAAGAAAAATTATCCCTGGCCGGTGTCGTTCGATTCCTACGTAAAACAAGTGAACATCTCCAAGGAAAATATTTGAATGTGTACGTGGTGCTAAAAAAAAGTGTCTACACTAAAAGCTTTACGTTTTGTTTCGAACATGGAATTTGGAAATTTTATTATAGCTAAGATTTTTGCCTTCCATCGCGTACAAAAGTGAAGGTGAAATTACAACAGTACCCCTTTTTTTTTATTTACGTGGTAAAATCATCAAATGAGACCTCCCACCCCGGGCAGGGCGAGAGGTACTGTCAGACTTGTACTGACTAAAATCCACGGTGTCCTTCA
This sequence comes from Agrotis ipsilon, assembly GCA_028554685.1. Lineage (NCBI taxonomy): Eukaryota > Metazoa > Arthropoda > Insecta > Lepidoptera > Noctuidae > Agrotis > Agrotis ipsilon. The sequence goes on along the minus strand of CM052962.1, from coordinate 18,344,532 downwards.
ATAGCCCTTAATGTCCCGGGGTCACGGTGATGGTATAAGACCCGCGACCACAACAGTACCCCTAGCACGAGTTTCACTAATTTACTTTACAGAATCTTTCCAGTATTTGCACTTTGCAGCGTTTCTTATAAAAATGGAACAGCGCCTCTGGTGTGCGAAGAAGGAACTATTGTTTTCCTTGAAAATTGTCAAAGTTCCAGTTTACTTTACGTCTCAAATACTGAAAACTCGAGCTAAGGGTACTGAAAACTTGATATTACAGCCCCTGGGAATCAAAGTCACTGCCAGCAGTCACTGGACCAACATCTAATACTTCCTTGTTGTGAAACCGACACATGAGAAAACAGACAGTTGAAGTGATCCGAGTGGATGCTGTGACGTCAGCGCATGCGCCGCTGAGTGCACAGCTCACATGTGGTTAGGTACCAACGAGCTGTTATTAAAGCCTTCATTATGTATATCAATCTTCTTGTTTTCACGATAAATGCTGTCTGACCGATTGACATTCGATCTTGAGAAAATAAATATCGTTTAAACATCATTTTCGTAAATGTCTATTGTGTTGTATCTCTGAATTCACATCCACCGTGAGAACAGACCACTAGAATTATTTAAATTTCAATCATAATATATTACACGAGTATGTGATGTGCATGTTCGTCTGTCTGGTAGACCAAATGATATCATTCATTGTGAGAAATAACATTTTTTGTGGCTTCTTCAAATAACTTGTCCTTCAGAAATAATACATAATAAACAAATCATACAACTGTTGATAGCCGTTTAATCTCACACGCGCTTATGCAAATCTGGAAGAATAGGTAAGTACCTACCTACCTATTTTTTTTGTATCTTTGGCCTTAAAATTATGTTAAAGGTACCTAATTACAACAACACGTATACAAAGCTAATGATCATAAAGAAAAATTAACAAGCCGTTACATTTTTACGCAATTTTTTTTTTAATTCTTAAAATAGTTCTTAAAAATATTAAAACAAAAATGTATCTAAGAAATCGACTACTTGGTCTATTTTTACAAAACCCATGTGAATATAAATATTTAAAGTACTCTGATATATTTTGGCCGTCCACTGCTGCGTGGGCACGGAGAGGCTTGCCCCGTTAGCAGCGCTGTTCATTTGCGAACTAGCAATACCAGAGTCTCCTCTCCCAGTGGGCACTTCCTGCATGTGTTTTACCCCTGGGCCCCGCAATCCTTTGGGGGGGCCTTGATTGGGCCTTATTAAGATGGACCTTTCTCAAAGGGTTCTAAAAATTTTTAAAGCCTGTTTTCCTATGATTTTCTCGATTTTATGCATAACGTATATTTTTTGCATGAATGATCATAAAGAAACCAAATGTTTCAGGGGCGGTGTTTTGCTGGAGGATGCAAATCCTTCATTGGCCCCTACACCTAAAATGCCCAGGGCCTCACATAGGGAAAAGCCAGCCCTGAGTAATAAACCTACGTCCTACTGTTATTAGCAGCGAAATCGATCATTACCAGTTCAGGCTGGTTGGTCCAGCGCCCCCCAGATCATCCGTGTCGCACATGTCATGGCCGCGCCTCATGACACAGCGTACGTAATGACCGCCATTTTGCACGGATCAATTTATGCGAACACGGTACATTTATACGAATTATTGAGATGTAAATAAGAGTTGGTAAATGATTTTCATTATATAAAACAAAGTCTATCAGTACGCGTATAACTTCCGAACTACTAAACCAAATTGGATAATATCTTGTATTTATTTGCATTGTTATTATAAGGTTTGTATGACTATGAAGGAAAGTTGTTGGAAAATCCACCAGTCGGTTCGATAAGACTCAGTCTGCGAAACCGGGGCGGACCGCTAGTGAGATAATGAGCAATATGTCAGGGGAAGTGTAATATTAGCCATAAAATCATTGAGATGTAGATTGAGGCTGATGATTGCATGAATAGTGCGGGCGCTATATGTAGTTGATAGTCGTCAAAAAAAAAAAATCTTTATGAACATGTCAGACTTGACAGACGGCTTCACAAAAAGCTCGCCAGAACGCTCGTTATAGGATGTTTCATTTTCTGTAATGTAACATTTGCTAGAATGCTCACTACAAGCAAGTGTTCCAATTTATCAGTACCTTAAGACAAAAATATCTAAAAACATATTCTGGAAACCGATTATGAACTTCCCAACATTTTCCTTCCGCCAGCATCTAGCTATTACATCAACTATAGCCAATGATAGGAGCGCAGTGATGCGCGCGGCGAACTGCGCGGGCGCAGTTCCGTGTACGCGTCTGACAACAACACGCGGCTTCGGTTACAATAACACCTCGAGCCTCACAATGGCGCCGCCTGAAACCTGACAAATGCTACTGACTATTGTTTTTCGTGAAACTGGTGCTTAAGCATTCCTTGGCTGGCATGCTGCTGATGCTGAAATAATTATTAAGTAAAAGAGAATTTCATTATAAGACTCAGAGTCGATGACCGTCATGTTCCTTGTTTGTATTTTTTTCACAATACCGGACTTTATCTTTCATTGAAATTGATTAGTCTGCAGAACATACTAGATCTGGTGCAAGCTGCAAGGTCGTTAAACTGTAATCAATGGCAGTGACTGCAGCTGTGTAGCCATCAAATGAGGCGAGGCGTGTCCATTTGTCCAGTATTGGTCAATTCTGACCTGGGTTTGCTTGATGTTTACTTTGCTTGTTCAATTTTGTATGATGTGTTTACAAAGATATGTGTTTGTCGTTATAATCGTAGAATATTGCAGTAAACCAAATATTATATGTATGGTAAGGAAGGATCATTCATTAAATTCCTATCAGTCTACTACTTCCTCATTAGCTATATTGTGTAGAAATATATTGTATATTTAGTAGGAAGTTCATACTCCGGCGTCTCTTGTCGCTACCCTAAGGAACTAATCAGTCAGCCGGCAGACGCGCCACGGTTCCTGCGCAAGAGTCACTGCTACCTCCGCGTATGCGCCTATCACATGTAGCATACACTCACGAAACATAGATTACAGAGATTACCGTTCTTAAACACTAGTCTGGATTCGAGATGAAAGGACGTAAGTGCAATGGTACTCGTATGTTTAATGATACCTAGGTACTTTTTGGTTAGCAAGACGCCTTGAAACTATTTTTGCCATATTAGCTTTCTATGGCAAAAAGATTCATGGATAAGCGACTTCGGTTTAGATCTTTGAGTTACCTACATCAGAAAGTTTTCAGACTTGAAAGAGATTCAGTATATTTTATAGGTAGTTAACGGATAACGTACTGTGTGCTTCAGGATAAATGGTAGTTTCACTTCGATTTTTGGATAGCTAACGACTCGAGTAAGCCCACAAAATGCTAATAATCAACAGTTTTACTTAGTTTTAGTAGTTCACCAGTCTATCTAAACAAAAAGCCTCGCAAAAACGTCGCGAACGTGTAAAAGGAAGCCGCACTCCACTGCCTGCCTTGACACACCAATTACATGAAAAACTTAATTACACTCTCCAATCTCAGGAAATTGAGTTGACATACAAAAACTTATTGCTTTGACGTCGCTTGGGGCGAATATTTTTATTTCGGAAACAAGTGATGATCAGGAATTCTGTGTGTCGCTGCTGGTGGGCAGTGCCGAAAATAGGGGTGTGCCAACGGTGCCCAGGCACAGGGCGCACACCATGGAGGGGCGCAGAAATAGCCAGACCAGCACCACAATTGGCAAGACCAAGGCGCAATTAAAGAAGCAGGCACTGGGCATAAATGGCTAGTTACGGCACTGCTGGTGGCGCGTGGACCAGTGATACTGAACCAGTCTCTTTTGATATTTCTCATAAAATATTTATCTAAAACATTATTCAAAATGACCTGTCCAACCACCTGCACCTTATAGGACTTCAACGCAGCAAATTACAGACCTGGTTGTAAACAATTTGAGTAGTTTGACACGCAAAGAAGAACAATAAGCATGTTAGTCTGCAGTCCGGGACCACTATCTTGATACAGTGGCTCATGGGGGTCAATGTCAGAAACAAGTGACAACTTTGCAAACATTTACAGACTTTCTTTGACCACTTTTTTATCGTGGTAAAATCATCAAAGAGTCCACCCAGGGCAGAGCGGGAGGGACTGTCAGACTCGTACTGACTAAAACCCACGGTGCCTTTGACCCCTTAATGCCAAAATATGATAGAAACTTCATACCAGTCAAATTTTCGAGTCTTACAAACTTCAAGTTGTCAGTTTATTAGAAGTTCAGTTCAGTTCAGCTTCAGTTGAATGAGCGAAATCATGGTCGAACCCCACAAGCCCAAACACTCTTTGACATTTACGACTACGAGTCATAAGCTAGGATTGCCCAGTTGCCAGCAGTCACGGTCGAGGTCGTGTCTCTGACTCGTCCAGGGTTGCCGCCTTTCATTGGCGAGCCCTGACCTCATGCCCTGTGCCCCGCAGATTCGGTTCCGCCATTCTTAAAGTAAAGGCCTTCTTATCTTATAATTAGATTTATCAAAACAATTGACTGTCTTTTTGTTAGATGTCTCACTTTAATCACTATACATAATTATCATGCTATATAATTGTTACATGAACTCTTTGAAAGGCTTTTCTTGCAAAGATTAAAAAAAACACAGATGTGTAAAAAGTCTTCAATAATGCTGACTAGTTTAAGATAATCCAACCGTTTTTAAATTCAGACCGGAAATAATACAGAAAGCAACTACTAATTAAACAATTAATTATCTCAACGGTATAAACGTTGTCGGGGTCGCCTAATCACAGGTTCTTTAATCACCCACTCGCCGTCAAAACACCCCCTGTTTAGTAGAGTAGGGTGTACTTGTACCGTGTAAACTGCTAATTAGTGCACAATTAGTTGATTGCAGGTGTGAGGTAGGTAGTTCCGCGACACGTGTGGACGAGTACCTGATTATTGTTTACGGAGGTTTTCTAGGAAGCGCTCGTGATGATGTATGTTTTGACTTCAGGCTTTGTTTGTGGAATGTGCTGACAATTGATGTCTCTTAGCTTGTTTTTAGTATAACACGTCACATTTAATATATCTAGGTGAGGGTTTTCATTGTAGCATGATCATTTTTTTAGTGTTGGTTTGAGTAACTACTTCTTTGCCATAAATTATAGGGTATAAAGACCGCGGTCAATCAACGTCAACCCTCGTCGATATACTAACATTTACATCATCAATCGACCTCGCTATAATAGCACCCTTTATCGATTACGAACTAATAATGTTCGTTAAACTTTAAAGCTGTCGATATTGAAAAATGTTACTACGTTGTTCTTAGTTACTTATTTGTAATAATGTAATGTCAACATATATGTTGAGTTGAGCAGCTAAAGCCCGCAGAGGTCGCGCATGTTTGTATACAAACATAGAAGCTCGAGGTGAGTCATGGTCATAGCACACTGGACAGTTTTGTTGTTTATGCAATGTTTCATGACCCGGAATAAGTAAATGTCTCTCTGACAACTACGTAGATGTAGACGATATTGAACACATAATACAATTGTAATGCCGTCTACATTTTTTTTTATATTGGGCAACTTTCAGGGTAAGAATAATATTATTTACTAGCGGCCCGTCCCGACTTCGCACGGGTGGAGGACCCGGTCTAAAACCCGGTCCCGATGGTTACAAACACAACAAAAAAATAATTATCCGAATAGGTCAAGCCCTTTTCATGTTATGTCGTGACAACGGAAAACGGGTTTCATTTTTATATAAATATATATAGATTACGTACTTAGAGAAAACCTGTTTCAAATAGTATTAGTATTCCAAATTGATTGAAAGACTGATCAATTAGTACATTTGGTTCTTTGAAGCCGTGAGATTGATTGTTCCCGTCGTTATGTAGGTAGCTCTAACAAAACTGACTTCTATTTAATTTGTATTTCCTGGGAAAATGTCTGGATGCCGGGAAAAAGAGAAACAGGCATCAACAGTTTTGCATGTTTGGTCCAACCACTGTAACCATTTAAAGTATGATAACTTAATTAACTTAGGAATTGTTATTCAAACTAAAAAGTAAATAATACAAACTATGCTCTCGTTTTATTTCTAGTTTCATTGAAATTAGAAGCAACTAACAATAGCACAGTTTAAAAAGAAAATGTCTATAGCACTTTATTTCAAGGAGATAGCGCAAATATTTATTGAAAACGCGTAATTCGCTGGGTTTCATCGAACTGGTAATTTAGAATTTGTTCCTGAACTGAACTGAATTAGTAACTGACATCCATTCACCGTTTCGAATCTATAAATTTAAGAAAACATCGACTAAATAACAAAATTAACAAACAGTTAAACTTTGTTTTCTTACTGGGAATTTCTTCTGTATCGTGGGTGAGTTTACAAACATAGAAATACACAACAATCACATACACAACCCGGAACAACTACTTGTAGATCATACAAATATTATTTTGTTCCGAGTGGGGATGGAACCCGCGACACGCTGCGGAGCAGTTGATCGCTCAGCCACTGTGACAACCATAGATATATTAAAGAAGGTGACAACCTTCCCGTTGAACGAAAAGACTTGTCTGAGTTCTTGTTGAAGACTTGTCTAGAAAAGTGTTACTGCAAAACGACCCTATTATCAGAGTCTAAACTACTAATTTGCAGTTGACAGTTTTTTAGACAAGCGTTCAACATTTTAGTAGTAAGACGGTAGATGCCACGGCCTTGGAGAAAGTGTCCAAGGTATCAGACGAACAGCCGTGATTGCAGAACACCCACTCACTCTCTCATGAAGATAAAAGTATGATGAGTGAACAGTCCTCTTGATCGAGTAATGTATGAGGTGTATGACAGTGACGATGCAACGTCATACAGTCCCGGGAAGTAATACATTGGCTGGAGCAAGTACTTAATGCGCGCATGACAAGGTGCGCCTGCGCCGGGCAATAAGCAGGGCAGTGCAGTAGGACAAAAACGGGAGATAAGTAGGTAAAAAACTAAAGTTTCGTGAGGAATTGTGCCTTGTGTGCAGTAACTGTGATCCTGAAATGCCCTGCACGTGACCTGCCGTGTAAAATATTATAATCTAGCCCCAATCCAAGTTATTTCTATGGATTATTCTGCAAAGAAGAAAAGAGAGAGGCAAAAACCTCAGAGAACATATAGTGTTTGTTTGCGAGCAGTTTGTAAATATCATGTTAAATCCTTATTAATATTATTATTCTCAAAAATCGTTATGAATGAAGTAGCACCACTCAATATAAGCTTGGAATCAAAATAAAATATAAAAAAATACTAAACATCATAAATTGCATGCAGTTTACACGGCAATTATGATCTTTATCAGAATGCAAATGTAATTATCTGACTGTCACTTAATTATCAGAAACAATGCGAGTTGACGCAACATTATGCAGGTACAGTGGATAGCATCAGATCTAAGTGGTGTATGATTACGCTGTGTACAGTCGACAAAGGATTTAGGTCTACAGGTGCAAAATTCACCTACCTACAGATAAACATTGAGTTATAATGTACTGTGGGTAAATGATAGGTAGCACTTCATATCGACAGTGAATCACAATAAACAGCTTTTGATTTGCCTCTGTCAGAAATATTCCAAAGGTTCTCGACCCCAGAGTCACGACACAAGCAAAAACATAGCATTTGATAGACAACTGCTCAAAAAAGAAAAAAAAACTCGTGGCTAAATGACAGCTGCACAGCACCAGGCCAATATTAAATGTTAGCCGCACTTGCCGATAACTGGTCATCAGTAAGTTACTATACCTACTATACCCTTACTATACCTCAGAAATCATGAAAAGCCGTTAGACCCTGCTGACACTTGTAAATCTTTGACAGCCATTACTATTAGTTAGCAACTGGAAATTTTGACCACCAGTCTTACAAGGGGTAGCTATTTTTATTACGCATGTATTGAGTAGTCGTTGTCAGATAGGCAGTCATACTATGTAAAAAGCTGATATTCAGCTGAATTCGGTTCCATTGAGAGCCGGCACCAACAAAGTTTGGAAACACAAAACAGAATATCGTGTCCTAGGTATCGTGCTGAAACTTTTACCCACGTCCTCAGTTACAAGGGTTTTGGTAAAAACTAAGTAAACTATGTAGCACAGTAACAACGCTGTCTTGCATGATAGCTGCCTGTATACCCCTTTGTGTGATTGTACGTCTATGTAGATAATCTAGATACCTCGAGGAAACCTACAGCGTCCGCTATTGAACGGAAATGCACAGCACTTAGATCGCCTGATAGTTCTTTCTGTTTGAGGTGGCGTGAGAATGCCTTAATAGCATCACAAGCGACTATTAAGAACTATATTATTTTCATATATTAGACTTGCAGAGGTATTAGGCCCATCGTACACTAGGCGACTCAAGTATCCGATACCTTACGACTTCAGTATCCAGGCGACTCTCGCAATAGAAATCCATATACGTTCGTACACATGCTCGCGACGCGCGACGCAAATCGCGCGCTACCTATCTGTTGACATCGCCGCTACTTGAGTTTCTGCGACTTTCAAGATGGCGGAACAATTTATTTACCATTATTAATTATATTCACACAATAAATGGTTCCGTAGCATATTCTTGAATCACTTTTGGAAAGTAATTATTTTAAAATGTTAAAAAAATATTCACTCAATATTCAATCCTCGTAATAAATCTTAATTTGGTATGCAGTTTAATAAAAAAATTGGGAGAGAGGGGTCTTTTTTCTATTTCATTGAATAAAATTTATTACGAATAAAGTATTATATTTACAATGCTCACAATAAGCATTTTCATTTAATGTCAGATGATGCAGTTTACAATCTTTTTCATTGTTGTCCCTCCGATGTCTATGTTGTTTTAAGATCATAGGACTACTGTGAATTTTCTTGTAATCTATATACAAAGAACTTCTATTATTTGTATCTTTTTCATAATTACAAATATACATACTCAGTATTTTCGGAGATAAGAGATAAAACAGAAAACACACTTGAGGAATTGGAACCGATATGTTTGGAAATGGCATACCTATCTACTTAACTGTTCTAAATGTATTCAATAGATAATTGTTTACAACTTAATCGGTCAAAAAAGTTCACAGAAAATTAACTGTGAAGGGCGACGGTCACACGACTGATATTATAAAGATTCCGTTTTTTCTTTCGAACCTACGGATCCCTAAAAAATATATTTTGACGTCACAGTCATGTGTCAGACATTTTATAAATTCATAATCGTGACCACCCATCATGACCCTTTGACGCGGCGCTAGTGTCTATGTCGTTACATCAAATTGCATAAAAAAATTTAGTACCTCGAATTTTCCGCAGGTCATGAGTAGTGAAGAAACTATAGTATCGGCAACTTGCGTCGCGTCGTGTACGAAGGTTCGTACACAACGCTATGCAAGTTTCCGATACCTATAATTTTGGTTTCCAGGAGACTATCGCAATACAAATCCTTAGAGGATTATCTTCGTGATGCGTCGCCGACTCTAACCGCGCGCGACCTCATATAACAAGATCGCCGATACCCAAGTCTGCGCGATTTTTAACTGACGAAAATTTGTATCTATTATTTTAAACTTTATTATAAAACATATTTGTATCTGAACCTGAAGTAGAAAAATATCCTTGTTTGTATCATTACAATTAATAATAATAATATTCCATAACTATCACCCAACGTCATCTAGTCCCAAGTTAAGCAGAGCTTGTGTTATGGGTACTAGACAACTGAAAAACATACTTTATTTTCTAAATACATAAATATTATAGATAAATTACTCTCAGACACAGAACAAAAATGATAGTGCTCATCACATAAACATTAAATTTCCTGGGTGGGAATCGAACCCACGACCTCAGGCATAGCAGTCAGGGCCACTAATCACTAGACTAACATGCTTGTCAAATTCAAAAGAATATTCTAAATATACATATTATGGAATACTTAGTTAAGCTTTTTTTACGTGGTAAAATCATCAAATGAGTCCTCCCACCCCGGTTAGGGCGGGAGGGACTGTCAGACTCGTAGTGACCAAAATCCACGGTATCTTTCAATAGCCCTTTATGTTCCGGGGTCACGGTAATGAGATAAGTCTACCTAAATACCTAAGCTTGGGCGGTAATAGGAATGGCCGTTGATTTAACGGGCCGATATTTATTTTTTGTAATGATTAATACAACTAGTGATTTACATAATAGTAGGTACCTGGTCGATCGAGCTTAGCTCGGGAAAAATACATAGAAAATTAAAAGTAATTAGGTCATCATCTGCCTAGCCTTCTCCCAACTAGGTATACATATTGGGGTCGGCTTCCAGTCGAACCAGATTCAGCTGGATATCAGTATTTTACATGGAGCGACTGCCTGTCGGACCTCCACAACCCAGTAACTGGGTAGTACCCCCCCATGGTAAGACTGGTTGTCAGACTTTAGAGCTTCTGACTAACAGTAACGACTGACAAAGATCTACAAATAACAGCCGGGACCAACGGCTTTACGTGTTTTCCGAGGCACGGAGGAAACTCGCTATGAAAGATGGTCACCCATCCACAGACCAACCTCGGCAAGCGCGGCTTAACCTGGAAGATCGGCCTGTGCGGCTGTAATTATTTAGCTTCGAGATAAGGTATAAGATAAAAATAAATGAGACTGTAAACTTCACTGATAACAAATTAATAAATAATATCTACCTAGAAAAAAGAATTGTCTGTTAAAGTAAGTAGGTAGGTAAGGTACCTACTTACTTTAACAGACAATTCTTTTTTTTGTACATTTTATACAAAACAAATAGAAAAAAATGAAGGAATTAAAGAATTACATAGAAGTTTAAAAAAAGTAACATGAATAAAAATAAATTACACCGTGTTTGCCGTGTGCACCGTTAGTTCTACCGTGGTTCTGTTCTAAAACTTAGGTTTTTTTTTATCCTCATGGTGAAAAGCATAGAAAGAAAGAAAAAACGTTTATTGGCAATTTTGCACATAGCATGATACCTAAAACTCTTATATTACTTGTTTACTACCAAACTCGAGAGACGACAACTGGTAATGTTGGAATATATTGAACTTAATGTGAACACTAATGAGGTTTAAAATAAAACCACAGTTGCTTTTACTAAATCGATGTCACCAAACGATAGCGCGATCTAACTCGACGACAACGCCATCTATCGAGCATGGTGTCAAACTTTTTACATTTTTATAAATTATTATGGTTTCGTTACAAACATTACTACTTTAACCCAGCTTCGTCATGTACTTGCACATAAGACAAAAATAAAGTAATTAAAAAAACGAAAACATTGAAAAAAAATCCTATTCAAATCTGAAATTGTCCACGGTCCGGTGCAAATAAAAGATAAACTATAAAAAAAAAAACCTAGAAAAAAAATAGAATAAAACTCTAAAAAACACGTGAAGCACGAAAAAAGAAAAATTCTATGTTTACCTGGGGATTGAACCCATGGTCACCACCATGAAAGTCAAAGCATAAACAAATCGAGCTACCTTGTAGCAGAATCGCGCGGCGAAATTATGAACCATATTCTTTCTCAATATTTTTGCGTGAAAATACGTGGTATACGCGCCAATTTTTAATTCCAAAAAATTGAAATTGGAATGCGCCCGCCATGTTTAATTTATGCAACGAGATGTACATTTTGTGTTGTGTACTATGTACTTTTAAGGTTGAATATAGAATGGTGGCCGAATAGACGATTTGAGTCTTACGACTCGAGTCGCCGCTGTGTACGGATCGTGCGCTACTACAGTCGCGCGACTTAGGTATTCGACTGGAGTATCGGATACCCGAGTCGCCTTGTGTACGAAGGGCCTTACTGCTATTTGTTACGGTTAGCGGTTAGCTTAAGAAATAATTGCGTTAAACGTAGGTAACGTAAAACTAGATACATCGACATCACTTAACAGACGATATATTAGTGATCCACCATTTGTGTAACAGGTGTTTAACATTTTATAACATTTCGTGAGCAGTCGTAGTGGCACTACTGTTCCTCCGCGTAGCATGTCCATCTGCCACGAGCTTCCGATACTGAGCGGTCCACGAGACCCTGTCACGTGACCCTAGGTAAATATTGAGACCTTTAAAATGCAGTTGCAAATGACTGTGGTTACTAATGTGCACATCTTAAGCCTGCTGTACACATTGGGCAAGCGTGTACAGACCTACTTGGCGGTACGTTGGTAGTTGGTGGGAATATTGGCCGGCCAACCGAAAGTTGTCGGTTTTTCGTGCACCAATCAAAGGATCTTGGCGTGCTTCGCATACAGTTGGCCCAATGTGTAAACAGTGACATTTGGAATTCATTATTTTGGCCAACATGCTGGCCCATGCCTTGGCCCAATGCGTACAGCGGGCTTTATGTCCGTGACTCCATGTACCTTCAGTGGAGAAGAACTAAACAATTTATTTTTTCAATACTAAACATTGTAGTATTGTATAGTGTTGTGTCCATAAAATATATGCATAATATTACGAGTATGAATAGTTTATCACTGAGTGTTCACACTGCCATGCCAATTTTGCTGTCAGTCGCTAATCGCTGGCAATGAAACCGTGATGCCTAAATGATCACAACCGCAACATCAACCTGATTTAAAATAAAAGGACGAAAAAAGATTATAAATAATTAATAGAGGCGGGAAATTACCGATCAAATTAGTAGTCTTTTAAATTTCCATAAACACTGGGGAATCCAAAAAAGCTATTTTTAATGTAAGCTGCAGTATTTTTCCGCAGTTTTCATTATAAACAGGTATAATTATTTATTCGGTACACATAACGTCTTCAAACAAGATTTATTAAAATGCTTATAAATATAAATACTGGTTGGTTTTAAAAATAGAAAAAATACATACATTATAATTAGCTAGCGGTCTGTCCCGGCTTCGCATGGGTACGTTTTAGAGCATAAATTGTTACATCTGTTCTTACATCTCAGAAGGATTAAGCAGTGTTTTCAATGAAAGCTTCTAAGCGATATTTTCAAGTGTAATCGTTATATTTCAATAGTTTTACACAAAACCTTAATAAATAACCCAAACCCTTCGCATGAATAGTGATTCATAATTATAAGATAGAGTGCAGTCTATGACTGAAAACGTCATAAAAATACGTTCAGTAGTTTTTACATATTTATTGCGAACAAACAGACTGACGCAACGAGGAACTTTGTTGTTAACGACTTCTATTAAAATAAAGTTATTACCTATCTTGATTGTGAAAATGAAATAAAAGGTGACACGGGAATTATCAGTGGAACAGCTGGAGGGGTCATATACAATGGACAAGATGATGATTGTAACTCTATACAAAGGGACAATAATAGCAATTCTTATAAAGATGGGTAAAGGATTGTTCGGAAGGGTCTCGCTAATCTGTCAAGATCCAGTTCTTATGCAAATCTTGTTTTTACAATAACAGATAGAAACTTTCGGGGTGATCAACAATCGAGCTGAATATTGCAATTTTGCAATGGAGAACAAAAATTTGAGCTATTACTATCGTCTTTGCAAAAACAGATATCTACTGCTACGCTAGAAGCGTCTTTATATTCTATTCTGAGATTTCAGCTTAGTAAACCGATTATTGAAAGTATTCTGTATTTCTAAAAACATCTGTTTATCAATACAACTCATTGTAGCAACTCTTTTACAGTAATGGCTGTAACATCTATGGTAAGTTATTATTATATTTTGTCTTCTCTCGAAACTCAATTATTTTCGTGTCTCTAAGCTTTTTTATTAAGTTATGAAGGAATAAATTCTTCTTAAAAGATACAGTGTACAGTGGTAAACTAGGTGGAATGTATAGGCAAGGTAATATTATCATAATAGTCATTAAATAAATCTTGATAATAATCTGTTAATAGTTTTTCGTCTAAAAGAAGCATGCCATGCTCACAGCTATGATATTTGTTAAGTCAACTACACATTTAGCGGTTCGATAACAATTATTGTAAACAATTAAAGCAATGATTTATTTCCTGCTTCAGTACTTAACAAACGATGTTTTGATCAATGGCATTTATTGTTTCGGTCATTGCGGTAAACCATCCACACCATCTACCGTACTTATTAGAGTGATACGGGCATTTGTCCAGCTCAAATTTTGGCTCGCCTCCAGTCCAGCAATATGGGTAACTCACCCGCACTACAAGGGACCTATTCAAAGCCAGTACCAGACGTCAATCTAGTTTTCCCGTCGAAGGCAATTTCATTAAATATGACAGAAAATCCTCGACAGGACAAAGGAGAAGAAGAAAATGATTAAAACCTCCACCTAATTTTAAATTGATAAATAAATTAACTCTTGATAAGGTCATGGACGATCTTATCCACTTTATTCAGTTGTAAAGTTTGACATCAAAATTGCATTTCAATGTTGAATTAAACGGTCTGACTTTGACATAGTAGCATGCACCTTTTGGAGTTTATAATCGAGAATAAAATCTTGTAGCTCAGTTGTAATGAACTGTTTGTTTTTTACAAATACTGCTCAATGGCGAAATAGCGATGTTTCCGCGCTTCCTTCCGCATCGTCTACGGATTCGTTGACTGCGTCATCAAAAGTGCTGTTATCATGACCTACACATTTGGCGAGATATTTGCTCGTGGTGTTAATGTTTGTACACATATCGACAACGTGTCTGAGTCAAGGAATAACGGGGCCGTGAGTGTTCATAGTTTATTTAGGAAACGGAATCAGTTTACTAATAAGTAGCAATGTTTTTATTATACTGGATTGATCATGAACTGTCAGTGGTTGTGTGAATTGTTCACAATGTGATCTACGGCTACACTTAAACCTTTCAGAACAATATATAATAGTAGACTACAATGAAATGTTAGAGGTAACAGTAAATATCAAATCAAATACTTAATAAACATTATAGATTCAACGCATACAAGGAAAGATAGAGAATAACTGAAACGTAAAGTTACTAAATTACCGTTTCAAGTGCAGTCGCGTTTGTATCGAACGTTGCTCAAAATAATTTCAGTAATAATGTCGTAACAACAGTGTTAGAAATAAAACCTACTTATCGGCGACTCACAGCGTTCTTTTAGAATTTATTACATTTTGTTCGGTTCTGCGATATCGAATATGTTAGCAAGTTTCGCAAGCACATAATAAATTATATTATGTAAAAGTAACGGTTCAATAGTATGATGTTTGAAATTCGTGTCAAAGTCGTCACCGTTACATTTGATTAGCATAATCAAAGGTCTGAAGTATTGAGGTTCTATAAACAATCAATATGGAAAGTTCAAATGACAACAAGTGTGTTATCAATTTCTACTTACAAATTCTTTTATAATTTCAATCTACATTCTTGCCTCATTTCATTCTCAATTTTCCTTTATGTAAACTTGAAATATTATGTAAACCACACACGATATGAAATTAAAATGTATGGAATTGAATCCGTTCCAGTTCCAATTCCAGCGTTGTCAAACATGCCTTCGAACATATTTAGTAGCATAACATTTTGATTGAAAGTATTTTGATGATTTGTACTTTTGGGAGAATTATTTTTGATCATTTCGATGATCTTATCTAGGATGCTAGAATGACACTAAATTGAAAGAAGCGTGTGTACTCACTGGTATAAATGGTGGCGCAGGTGGAGCGGTGGCAGGCCAGACAGGCCTCCTTGCCGTCCAGGCCGAGCGAGAGCGTGGGCGCCAGGCTGGGCCGCGGGCACAGCTTGCAGCCGCCGTTGTACTTCTCGCACAGGCACACGTTCTTGTCCAGCCCGTCCACTCGCAGCTCGTTCAGGCCGAACTTGTCGCACTCCTGCTTGGCGAGCGACGCCGCCAGCTTGTCGGAATCCTTCAGGAAGTCGCAGCCGTGCGGGCACACATGGCAGTGCTTGGCTTCCAGGTTCCTGTTCGACTCGGAGTTCATGTTGTCGTTCTGGTTGGTGTCCAGCTCCGGGCCCAGGCGCCGCTCGTCCTTCCTGTTGGTGCTGTCCGTGCTGCCTGTCATGTACGACGTGAGAGTCACCTCGGACGCGGACCGCACTGTATTGTTCAACTTATACTTCGTCATATTTCAGTCTTGTGTCAAACCAAATTAAAATACCGTCTTGAACATTGAGGCCCGAGACATTTTATTTCGACGGCCGCATTTGAATTTACTTACTAATAGTAATCACAACACTGAAAAATTAAAATTATTTTGTGTTCATTATTATCACAGATAGCGTAGGAATGTCAGGTAGTCACAATGTTGTTGTTACCGCGAGTTGTTTATTTTATTGTTGTATATTTTGAACGTTGCGGGTACTCGTGTTTATTTAGTTTGTGCGAGTGCCGGCCGCCGCGCTCGGCCGAGTGTGGCGAGCGAATGACGGGAGGCGCGGCGAAATGGCGCGAAATCACCAGCGACTGCGAGACGCCGACATCTGGAAAAAAGGGGTTGCAGTTAGCACAGAACTTAAACAAGTTAGACCTTGTAGTTAGACAGGTGTGGGCTAGCGGTCCTCCGCGCTCTGTGCTGGCTGCGCTGTGGCAAGTTCACAGTTGACGTCGACACAAGGACACCGCAGGGAGTCGTGACGACACTCAGAACTTTCCAATGCTTTGTATGCAAGTTGTTGGAAGCTACACGGTGAAGATCTCACTGTGAGTACTTTTCCTAATGGCGTTACGCGTATGGGAATTTATTGAAGTAAAGGAACTTTTTCTGTAAGATTCAATCTTACTAATTGTTAGATGTTTGTTCCTTGAGGACCTCACAGCCAGAATTTGCTATCATCAAGATTCATTCTGGTGTCTTCGAATCCTGCTCAGAACAGCGGTAGGTTTTCTTTTTTTTCAAGGCGTTAATGGTTGTCTATCGTGCATTATTTACATTGACGTATTCTTGCAAATAAATTATCGTAATTAAAACTTTATCATGTTTAATAGCTACATTGTCACATCAGCTACTGTTTATAAATTTAAATGAATGAATAATACCTTTAAACGCTCAGTTAAAATAGGTTGTATTTTAACTCAAAAGCATTCATTAGGACGAAAGATAGATTATCATATAATATTTGACCCATATTTTTTCTTATATTATGTCAACTAAATTGACGAAGATACTTGAACACTTCTAAAAAAACACAAAACGTCACTCAGTCAGTATTATTTACAGGCGTTATGACGTCACAAGACCCCACTCCCGAATTTCGAAGCGTTTTATGTTTGTTTATTGATTGATTTTTCTTATAAATTGATTGATTAAAAAAAAAAAGATTTTTTTTCAATTCTCTAACTGACGTACTGAAAAGATTTTCAATTTACTTGTGCAGGAAACTACCCTATTTATTGAGAAATATTGTACGGACAAAACATTTCGATTTATTTTTACGGAAATACAATGAAATTATCAAAAGAGCTCCTGTACGGTAAGAATATGATATAATTATCATCATGCCTCCTTGCGCTGAGAGGGTTTTTTTTTTACGTGGTAAAATCATCAAATAAGCCCTCCCACCCCGGGCAGGGCGGGAAGGACTGTCAGTCTCGTACTGGCTAATATCCACGGTGTCCTTCAATAGCCGTTTATGTTCCGGGGTCACGGTAATGAGAGGGTTGGCAGAGGAGTAAAGTCTCTTCCAAAATATCGTCACTTACGTTCAAAGTCAGGTGTGATTCATTTCCTACAGCTAAAATTATCTATTTCTAAATTATTTCAGCCGTTCACATCAGTGTCTACCGGTCCAAATGTACCATTTTTTTCCTCTCACCATTTTTTGCATGTTTTTATTATTTAATGTATTGTCATTTGTCACAATCTACAATTTCCTGTGTTGTATATAAAAAAATAATAGTATCTAATTCCTGTACATGATGTAGCATTTAATAGTGTGCTTTATGTATGTATTTACTATTTACTATGATTATATAGTAAATTGGTGTCCCCATGCATGTAATTTTGTACGGTAGGCATGTGTTAGATGATTAGACACAAAAGATGAAATTGTTCTATCAAAATATGAAAATTATCATTTTTTCTTATTATTATTTTTTGCAAAATAATTACAGTAGTCACGGAAGGACATAACGGAATTGAACCCACATAGTATCATCTACCGATAACACAGAAAAAAAAATAACCACCAATTTAGGTGTCAAAGATCAACTAATTATTTATCTAGATTCTAGATTTTCTGTGGGAACGTAAACGTAAAAATTCAAATAATATTTTCAAGAATGTTAATGAGTAAAAATTTATACGAGGTAATTTAAAATTAAGTAACATCCCAGAATATAAAAAAAAGTATATTCGTGAGAAACATCAAAAATATATTCATTTTGTCTATATAAAAAATACACAGTAAAGACAAAAACGTAACGAACTTCATCAAAAAGAACCGCCCGAACAGGGACTTGAACCCTGGACCCTTGGATTAAAAGTCCAATGCTCTACCGACTGAGCTATCCGGGCTCTGCAGAGACGGCCGAAATATAGTCTCGCTATCTAAAGTAACGTCAAAGTTAAATAAAATATGACGTCATATTTTTTTATTGCATAATCATTGATCTATTTGCGATGAATATTAATTTTAAACACAAGCGTGTATATTTAACTGATAATACATTAATATCATGTCGTTCAACCTTTACTACTACACTATAAATTGCTCCATTCATTAAAAACATTTTTTTTTTCTGGGAATGTTGATACATTCCGGTTACCACCTACTTTATTTTTAATCGTGATAAACTCATCAAATGAGTCCTCCCGCGCAACACGGGACGGGAGGGACTGTCAGACATACAGACTAAAATCCACGGTGTTCTTAAATAGCCCTTTACGTTTCATGGTCACGGTTACCTAATGAGACAGTCCCGCGAGGCAGGCAGGCATTGGCCCTGGAGAGCCCAAGAGGAGCCCCATCAGATTGAGGGCATCTTTTCGGAACACGGACCCGGATAAGGTTCATGATCAGACGGCAAGTCACCTGTTACTCGCCGTTCGCATGCTCGCGCCTAAGGTGTACCACTTACCCACCAACCGGAAAAGCCTTTAATACCTGAAGATAAAATCGAATGGAAGCTGTGTGTGTGTTTTTTTATCAAACGATTGCAATTTTGCATTCAATCATTCACTATGGAACAATGTGCTATATAATATTTAAAATAGTCATGTATAATTATTTCCACAACCAAAATTATAAAGTCATAATTAATTAAGCGTAACAATATCTTTCTAGCCATGCAGGCCAAATTACTGATAACTGATCGTGGAACATTCCTATTTTACGAGTAGCCTGATCAAACAGTATATCAATAAGCATAGCCTTTTTACGACGTTGACTGTGTGTACCGTGGCCGTAACTTTGGCACAGCGGTCGGCACTCAAGGCCAACGACCATTCGAGGCCAGAAGTCCCCCCGTGGAGGCCACGGCCTGCACTCCCGGGGTTACCAACACACGTGGACCCGTGACGATAGAGGGACATTTCACGTAGATGGGATCATTTTATGAAGATACGTCAATTAATAGTATAGCCGATGGAAGGTTACTAAAAATCCCCTTGAACAGATAAGAGTTTATGTAGTAAAAAAAAAGAATATACACATAACTATTCGTAATCAGTATACCTACCTAATGTTTAATTAATTTTTTCAGTAACATTATTATAAAGTCACGAGTCACGACATAAAATTAGCAATTCAAAAAAAACCAAGAACTTATTACAAGTTGAATAAAGTTCCAAGTATTGTATTTCCTGGACGCAGAAGGTCGCAGGATTGTTAGGAATCACAATCATTGTCGTGACATAGCTGGGCTGGTTGCACAACTGACACATTATTTTGTGCTAATGATAAGCGCTGCGAAGATTCTTTTACCGTTCGAGCTTATTTAAAATGAACGCACCCGATAGTGCGGCTTCTTAATTTAGAATGCAACATATTATAGTTCCTTTTTTGTCGTATCCCCTGTGTGTCGCTTTAGTAACTTAAAAAAAAAAAGAATTTGAATCGTGATTAGCTCTGAGTGTTAAATTGTAAATCCAAACGGGATTTTAAAAGATTTGCCGAAAATGCAGTTGTATAGACCTCATTAGGTAATTATTTTCTTACTAATTAATTAAGAATTTGATACTTTCTTCACACGTCAGGACCTTGGAAGCCTCAGTTACTCACGGGCCACGTGGTACCAATGATGCGGCGGTAACAACTCCTCTTATAATAATTAAATTTTGGAGACATAGAAATAGTAGTGAAAATATGGGAACAGTCACTGCCCAGCCTTTTCCCAATTATATTGGGGTCGGGTTCCAGTC
Organism: Agrotis ipsilon; assembly: GCA_028554685.1. Classification (NCBI taxonomy): domain Eukaryota; kingdom Metazoa; phylum Arthropoda; class Insecta; order Lepidoptera; family Noctuidae; genus Agrotis; species Agrotis ipsilon. Next base: position 18,324,214 of record CM052962.1, on the reverse strand, counting down.
AAAATCGTCCTGTCGGCGAATAGTCCCTAGGCGAAAAGTTCTATCGATGAACCGGGCATAAATTAATCGTCGTATCGGCGAAAAGTCCAAAGGTGAAAGAGTCTATCGGTGAAACAGCCATAAGTGAATCGTTCTGGCGACGAAATGTCCAATGGTGAACCGGTCGATGGCGAATCGTTGCAGAATCAAACAAACAGCTTATTAGATGCAGATGCAGCTGGATATCAGTATTTTACATGAAGCGACTGCCTGTCGGACCTCCACAACACAGTAAGTAACTATGTGTGATACCAAACCTCATGGTAAGACTGGTTGTCTGACTTTAGAGCTTCTGACTAATAGTTACGACTGTCAAAGACCTACCAAGCAGGTCGGACAGTCACTAAAAGTCGACAAACACTGTTTGATTTTGATATTGAGAGTTTTTATCGACCTTTACATGAAAAAGAGAGAAATTACCGTGAAAATGGCCGCAAGCATTCTGATCCAACCAGAAGATAAATAAATAATTATATTAGCAAGTTAAACTAAACTTTTTGAAAAAATACTACTGATGTCAGCGCAGCGTGTGATGA